>CM061552.1:3427109-3902109 GCA_030864225.1 Capsicum baccatum var. pendulum
TGGGTACGAACTATGGAAACAACCTTTTGCAGAAATGCAGGTTAAGGCTGCGTACATAGACCCTTGTGATCCGGCCATTTCCCAGAACATGTCACGGGTACGAGCTATGGAAACAACCTTTTGCAGAAATGCAGATTAAGGCGGCGTACAATAGACCTTTGTGGTTTGGCCATTTCCCAGAAAACATGTCACGGGTACGAGCTATGGAAACAACCTTTTGCAGAAATGCAGGTTAAGGCTGCGTATAATAGATCCTTGAGGTCCATCCCTTTTCCTAGAACCTGCACATAGAGGGATTTTGGTACACCGGGGTGTGCTTTTTAGTTGTTTGGTTGTGATGTAGTGGGGCTGGAAATAGGAGAGAAAGATAATTTTCTGATATTTTTGTGAGGATTTCTTTTGTGGGTTGGATTTGGTTCTCTAGGAAATGTAAAGGATTGAGTAATCAAGAATATGACAAAGTAAAATTGAAGCTACGGAGCCAAGCTATGGCCGCTATTATATAATCTTGAGTATTTTGTGTTTTTCCTCGTTCCCTTTTCCACCTGAAAAAGAACATTTTTTTGCTGTTGGTTGTTGTGGGTGTGGTAGGGTAAAAAGTTACTTTTTGTTTTTGAGTTTTTGACCTGGGTTTATATCAAAGTTTAGATCTTTTTGGTCCATAGGAAAAAAGATGGTGTAGTTGTTTGGTTGTGGTGGGCGGTGGCGTTGGGGTATTCTGAAGATTTTGCTTTGCGGGAGATATTGGGTTCAAGAAAATGTGAAGGATTGTGTAATCAAGAACATGACAAAGTTGAGCTGAAGCCTAGGAACCAAACTATGGCACATTTTGTTTCATTTCGAGCATTTATGCTTTTCTTCGTTCCATAATATCTAAGTTCCATATCAGTCAAAGTGCAGCAACAATATGCTGTTTGACGAGGAATTATGTAGCAATTCATTAGGTAGAGATGGAAACAGTTGAAGATAAACGATCCTTTTCATGAGTTAATGAGATATTGAAATTTGAATGGCAGTGATTACGGAGGTGTATTATCTAGTAGTTACCACCCTCCACTTCCAACAGTAAGGTTGAGACTTGAGATTCAATTAGCAAAGTGGAAAAAGACCATTTTTCGGCTCCCAGATAGAAGAGTTCGGGGGTTGGGGTTTACCATACGTTGATACCAAAGTATGCATAAAGAAAGAACTTAAATCGTTATATTGTATGTAAGCTTGTGATCAATTGTACATATGATACAAAACAACAACAGAGGATGAGGTTCTGAATATCGGACTATTGGTCTTAGTATTTCCATAATTATTCTCGTGTAATGTGCATCTCGGAGTACCAGTTGTTGATGTGCTTCACGTGGTTGATTAAACTTTTACCTCTGTTGTTCCGTCTTTATTCTGACTTTTAAAGCTAAATGTTCCTGAACTTGTAACATGGCGTTCAGAACAGAGATTTCAGGAGTTATTCTCTCTACTTTTATGTGAAAGTTGGTTCAGCTGAATCAACAACTTCTTTATACGTGGATTGAAGTCGATAATTGTGAAGGGAATGGATTTCTTCTATAGGGACTATCGTTATTCTCTTGCCTGATCTAGTCTGGATTTAAAAATCTAAACTTCAATAGCCCGTATGGGCTCTATATAGGCTAGATCGATGATGCATAGACAGAATCAAGGTTTTCTTTCATTTTTAATAGTCCGACTAGTATATATACTGGTTGCGCTTCTGCTTGTGTTTTAGAAACTTTTTCTCTGCTTTAAATGACGTTGTTCATATGATATTGTATGACTTTAGAATTGGCATAATTTGGTCTTTGATCATCTGGAATGATCTTCGGTTCTGAATGTGTTTCAACATACCATAACTCCTTGCAGGTGTATTGTCTAGATCATCGGAGCTATATTAGACACCAGTGTCCAACAGCTAACAAGAACAATGTCACGGTGGTCATTTGCCCGCTCTGTGCAAAAGGTGTACGCCTTAATCCTAACGAAGACCCAAACATAACGTGGGAATCTCATGTCAACACGGAGTGTGATCCATCGAACTATGAAAAAGCCACAAAGAAGAAAAAATGTCCAGTGCCTCGCTGCAAAGAGCTCTTAACTTTCTCCAACACAATTAAATGTCGTGATTGTACTCTTGACCATTGCTTGAAGCATCGGTTTGGACCCGATCACAACTGCCCCGGTCCCAAGAAACCAGAACCGTCATTCCAATTTATGAACTTTCTGAATGGAAGTAAAGACGAACCCAAGAAAGCTCAGCCGACATCGTCCTCAAGATGGACTACGAGTCTACTCAAGGTGGTGTCATCAGTAAAGGAAAAGTTCAACAGTGAGTTTAACCAAACACAGCAAACCGGGCAAAGCAGCCACGCCACCAACCACGCTGTTACTAACACCAGTCAAGTAGAGCCATGTCCACAATGTCATCTAAGATTTTCGACAGTCAAAGCTCTCATTGACCACGTGCAGAAAGTGCACGAGAAGAACGGTGTCATGAACTTGACAGTCGATGTCTGTCCGAGGTGTAGTAAAGATTTTCGAGATCCTGTAGCCCTTGTGGAACATGTTGAAAAGGAACATAAAGGAACTTCAAAGGGTTAAATTTGGAGGTCCATGTAAAGAAGCAAAAGTACATAATACCTTTTTCTTGTTTGTTACAACAACAATAACAATGTACCTAGTGTATTCCCAATTTCCCATCAAGTGCGGTCCGGGGAGGATAAAGTGTATGCAGTCCATACCACTACTTCGGATGAAGCAGAGAGGCTGTTTCCGATAGATCCCCGGCCTTTTCTTGTTTATTCTTTTGCAGAAAAAAAGTCTATTTAATTTTCATTGTGAACATGAGATTGATTTTTTTCCCCAAAGTGGATGTTCTTTCGCAAGGTTAGGCTGCGTACGATATACCCTTGTGGTGGGGTCCTTCCCTAGACACCGCGTTTAGCGGTAGCTTTAGTGCACCGGACTGCCCTTTAAAGTGGATGTTCTTTTGGTTTCTTTGTTTTCTTTCACTATCTTCTGTTTCAATGAACATATCCATTTGATTTTGATAGATAAGAGCAAGCATTATATCTTAGTGATACAACAAATTTTTCTAGATAATGGTTAAAAACACACTCGAGCTATCACATTTTTGCGAGTTTCACATTTCACATCCAAACTATAGGTTCTTTTTTCGTTACCGTCTATATATTGAAGATAATGGTTAAAAACACACATGAACTATAGCTTTTCGCGAGTTTCACAACTCAACTATAGGTTCTTTTTTCGTTACCTGAACTATCACTGTCTATATATGGAAGATAATGGTTCAAAGCACACATGAACTATCAGTTGTTTGTGAGGTTTACATCCCAACTATAGGTTCTTTTTTTGTTACCTGAACTATCACCGTCTACATATTGAAGATAATGGTTAAAAACACACATGAACTATCATTTGTTTGCGAGTCACATCCTAACTATAGGTTTTTTTTTGTTACCTGAACTATCACCGTCTATATATTGAAGATAATGGTTCAAAACACACATGAACTATCAGTTGTTTGCGAGTTTTACATCCCAACTATAGGTTCTTTTTTCGTTACCTGAACTATCACCGTCTACATATTGAAGATAATGGTTATAAACACACATGAACTATCATTTGTTTGCGAGTCACATCCCAACTTCGTTACCCGAACTATCGCCGTCTATATATTGAAACACACCTAGTTGATCGAGTCGATGGTGATAGTTCAGGTAGAAAAAGGGAACAACCAATAATTGGCTAGTCCACGAAAGTCACCGAACAGGTCAGTCTTTTTAGTTCTCCCAAATTAGAATATCAAAGGAGTACGCTACAGATGCTCCGGGCGGACACGACTTCTTCTAAGGCTAGAAGACCACCAGAAGACACCCACACTGGATGGGCGTGCTTCGACCATGTCGGTGAAGTGTGTCTTAATATATAGATGGTGATAGTTCAAAAAGGAACAACTATTAATAAGTAGTTTCTAGTATAATAATGTTTTTGCTAATCCAGTTTTTTCTTATAAGGCAAGATATTAATTAAGATTAATGATGAGGAATTATATCATTTAGGTGTTTCTACTACTATCATTATTGTTAATACTTTCTAGAAAAAATTATCCAAAAATTTTCTTTTAAAAGTTCCTAGAAATATAACATATTCAGAATTTGAATATTACAAGTCTATAATTAGAAAGAGTCATTTGAAATGCATATTTAACTTGAGATAAACTTATATCAATCTCAAGTTAATATATACAATGAAAATTGGATTCATAGGCAAATATTTATAGGTATTTGGTAAAGTTCTTAATACATATGTTGAATCTGAAAAAAAAGTTATTGAGTTCACGTGAATCTACAACTTATAAGTCAGATCCATCCACTTTTATATGTAACATTTTACAATTACTCAAGTAATAGAAGAGTTGTAAAGAAACGATAGATATTTGGTAGAGTTCTTAATACATATATAAAATTTAGACAGAAGTTATTGAGTTCACGTGAATTCGTAACTTATAAGTCAGATCTGTCCACTTTTATATGTAAGGTTCTACAATTATTCAAGTAATAGAAAAGTTGTAAAGCAACGATAGGCATTTGTAGAGTTTTTAATATATATGCAGAATCTAAACAAAAGTTATTGAATTTACGTGAATCCATAACTTATAAGTCAGATCCATCCACTTTTATGTGCAACGTTTTACAACTATTCAAGTACTAGAAGAGTTGTAAAGCAATGATAGACATTTATAGAGTTTTTAATATATATTCAGAATCTAAATAAAAGTTATTGAGTTTACGTAAATCCATAACTTATAAGTCAGATTCGTCCACTTTTATATGCAACGTTTTACAATTATTCAAGTACTAGAAGAGTTGTAAAGCAACGATAGGCATTTATAGAGTTTTTAATATATATGCAGAATCTAAACAAAAGTTATTGAGTTTACGTGAATCCATAACTTATAAGCCAGATTCGTCCACTTTTATATGTAACGTTTTACAATTACTGAAGTAATAGAAGAGTTGTAAAGCAACGATAGGTATTTGTAGAGTTTTTAATACATATGCAGAATTTGAACAAAAGTTATTAAGTTCACGTGAATTCATGACTGAGTACAATCTTTTTCTATTTTATAATTTCCTTTTTTAAAGCTTAAACAAGATTTAGTAATTAGACCACATATATAAATGAATAGTTTTAAATAGAAAAAATATATATTTTATATAAATATAAGATACTTTAATTATTGGTCCCCAATGTTGGTACACACATATTCTGACTTGGTTAGGAAGAATTAGTCAGTAAAATAAGAAAAAGCATATGTCAACGTTGATAAATATTGTGATTATGTGATAGTTATTAATGATCACATTTGGTGGCTAAATTTGCAATTTGGTTCAATTTGTAATTAATAAAAACCTAGTAACATAGTTAAGTTAGCTAAGTTTGATTTTACATTATTAGTTGATTTGGTAGTGTAAGTAATTAAATTATTTTTATAGTAATGGCATTTGATTAGTTTGTATGCTGATCGATTAATTTCACATGATATCTGTTATCTTTCATCAGTATACGTACTGTATTAAGTAAGGTTCACCGAGAAATTGATCGAGGTGAAAGGACATGGTGTTCTTACAAGTATTTAGAGTAAAGTATCTAGTACCCCTGAACTATGACCAAATTTGCTGCGATACGTTCCAATTCCACGGGGACCCTATTATCACCTCAACTAAATTTTAGCATATTTTTGTCGTCCTTCTTAGCTGACGTGACAACTTTTGTCAATCTTTTTTTAGCTGACGTGACACCTTTGACGTGGATCTCATTTTATGTAATAAAGGTACCACGTTAGTACAAAAGAGTGACAATAATACGCTAAAATTGAGTTCGTGGGTAATAAGACCCCGTAAAGTTAGAGTGTGGTGTAGCATCTTTGTCCACAGTTCAGGCGTTACTGGATGCTTATCTCTATTTAAATAAGAAATTTACTATCAAATGTTGTAATGAGTGATAATTACCCAAAGATGATTCTCGTTAGCTCGTGCCGTAAAGTCTTGATTTAAGTTTCGAATGAGCGCAACCTCGTGTTTAGTTGTCATTGTTGAGTTTGAAACCCTAAACAAAATGTCGATAATAATCTGAAGGAAGATGAGAATTGCGATCTCACAATGATTAGCTAACCAATTAAAACAAATGTACTCGGTTCATATTGCTAGCCGCAACTTGCACGAAGCCGAAATCACTAGTGATCGTCGCTCGACCATACGACGATTAGCTAATCAATTAAAACATATGTACTCGGTTCATATTGCATGTTGCAATTTGCACGAAGCCAGAATCACTAGTAATCGTCGCTCAATCATACGATGATTAGCTAACCAATTAAAACATATGTACTCGATTTGTATTGCTAGCCGCAACTTGCACGAAGCCGGAATCACTAGTAATCATCGCTCAGCCATACAGCGATTAGCTAACCAATTAAAACACACGTACTTAGTTCGTATTGCATGTTACAACTTGCACAAAGCCAGAATCACTAGTAATCGTCGCTCAATCATATGCCGATTAGCTAACCAATTAAAACACATGTACTCGATTTGTATTGCATGTTGCAACTTGCACGAAGCCAGAATCACTAGTAACCGTCGCTCAATCATACGAGGATTAGCTAACCAATTAAAGCACATATACTCGATTCGTATTGCAAGCTGCAACTTGCACGAAGCCGAAATCACTCGTAATCGTCGCTCAGCCATACGACGATGAATTCGTTTCCGAACCTTGCCTTTGGTAGGAAGTATTTTATCCTAAAATGACATCAACCTCTCGATGCCAATTCGAATTAGTTTAAGGGCTCAAAAGAAATTACATTCATTTAAGCCTTTTTAACTGTCAACTGTCTTTTAAATAAAAAAAATAATTAATTTTTTTTCTGAATTTTCAAAAATTGCAAATTGGAAGCATTAAAGTCAACATTCCATCATTTGTCATTTCTATTAATCTTTATTATAACCATTATACAATATACTAATTATTTTTATTAATTAGTAATTAGTGTCCGGCCAACCCCATCATTTTATTTTTTTTTTAATTTCAAGAAACATTTTTTTGAAAAAAAAATTGTGTTTGGAGAGAGAAAGAGTCAATTTTTTTATTTTTTTTTATTTTTGAGAAAAGGTTGTTGAAAAAAGAGAAAAAAATGCAGGAGATCCATTGCATTGTTGGAAATCTTTGATTGTTCATCAGCTTTGTACTTTACAGACATTCATCTGAAAAGGTATATATATAAATATTACATAATAAATAAATATATATTAATATATAATATATGAATGTATATATGCACATATATAGGAGTTATTGTAATTCTTGATATCATGTTTTGTTAAATTCATTTGTAAAAAAATGATCTTTTTCAAATTTTCATCTACCCTTTTGGTTAATTTGTTGAGTTTTTAAGTTTTCTTGAAACCCCATTTTGGTTAATGATCTTGATTAGTTGAGAGAAAATTAGGACGCCATTTTGATCAAATTGTTGATATGTGTACGGAAATATTGAGCTGAGGGTCTATCGGAAACAACCTCTTTTACCTCCCTAGACCCACTTGATGTGATTACACTAGGTGTGGTGTTGTTGATTATGATGGTTCCTTGAGCTGAGGGTTATTGGAAACAGCCTCTCTATATCTACGAGGTAGGCATAAGGCGTTGCATACACTCTACCCTCCCGGAGACCCCACCTGGTGTGATAATACTAGGTGTGTTGTTGTTGATACGTGATGGTTCCTTGAGCTGAGGGTCTATCGGAAACAACCTCTATATCTCTACGAGATAGGGGTAAGGCCTTTCATACACTCTACCCTACCTGGTGGGATTACACTAGGTATGTTGTTGTGACATGTGATGGTTTCTTGAATTGAGGGTCTATCAGAAACAACTTCTCTACCTCCAAGGTAAGGGTAAGCACTCTACTCTCCAAGTTTTCTTGAAACCTCATATTGGTATATGATCATGATTAGTTGAGAGAAAATTGGGAAACCCTTTTGTTTAATTTGTCTAGTTTTGTAGTTTTGGTTCATGATTTTTATTAGTTGAGTGAAAATTAGGATCAAATTGTTGGTATGTGATGGTTCCTGGAGCTGAGGGTCTATCGGAAACAGCCTCCATACCTTCGAGGTAGGGGTAAGGTCTGCGTACACTCTATCCTCCGTAGACTCCATCTGGTGGGATTATACTAGGTATGTTATTGTTGTTGTTGCTGCTGCTGCTGCTGCTTCTGTTGTTGATATGTGATGGTTCCTTGAGCTGAGGGTCTAGCTGAAACAGCCTCCATACCACCGAGGTAGGGGTAAGGTTTACGTACACTCTATTCTTCGTAGACCCCACCTGGTGGGATTACACTAGGTATGATATTGTTGTTGTTGTTGTTGTTGTTGATATGTGATGCTTCCTTGAGCTGAGGGTCTATCGGTAATAGCCTCTCTACCTCCAAGATAGGGGTAAGGTCTACGTACACTCTACCTTCTCTAGACCTCACCTCGTGTGATTACACTAGGTATATTGTTTGTTGTTGCTCAGTTGTAGATAGACTGTTGATATGTGATTGTTTAATGAGATTTTGATGTAAAGTGGTTTTGAATTCTTTAATTTGTAGGCTGTCGAAAAAGGACTAAAGGAGGAAGAGTACCCAAAAGCTCTTGAGTGCTTTTCTTTCCCTTTCTGATTTTTGAGGTTTTACGAATTCTTGAGTTATTAGAGTTTAAGGGAGGGAAAGAAAGCATTTACCTTGTGAGCTAACTCAATTCGGGTGAAAAAACAAATTTTGTGCTAGTAAATATGAACGGAGTCTCAGGTGTGATGTCAAGGCAAGTATTGCCCGCATGTGGAAGCCTTTGTTTCTTCTGCCCTGCGATGCGGACAAGATCAAGGCAGCCTGTTAAGAGGTATAAGAAGTTGATCTCGGACATTTTTCCTCGGTCCCAGGTTAGTCAAGTATCGTGTGGTGAATATAAGCGACTTTCACGTTCTGTTCGACTTCTTTAAGTCATCATACTTGCTTTATATTAGATTTAGATGGCAGTTATCAAGTACCATTGGTTGTTTTTACTTTGTATGTATATTTCATCTGCTATCTTGCACCGGGGGTCTATCGGAAACAGCCTTGCTACTTCTCCGGAGGTAGTGTTATGGACTGCGTACATCTTACCCTCCCCAGACCTCACTATGTGGGAATACACTGGGTTTTTTGTTGTTGTTGTTGTTGTTGTTGTTGTTGTATATTTCATCTGCTAAAGGAGAGACCTGCCGATATTAATCAACGACTTGTAAGTAGCTGTATCTAACGAAAGGATGAACAAGTTTGTGCAATCTTCCTGATATTCAATCTCTAACAACATGACTACATATGAGTCTGTGAAAGTTCAGTTTCAGATAGCACGGGGTTAATATCACCACCCTTGCATTGTGCACGGGAAGCACTGTTTCAATAATAGGCGAAGATTATTATTCACGTATTTTGAGATTTGTATTTCCCAGAGAAACAAAAGAAGTATCACCTATATTGTCCAAATCCATAGTTTGTGTTTGTCTTTGATTTTTTAAAAAGGTTGTAGTTTTCTTTTGGTTAATCAAGAACCAGCTTTTGTATTGACAACTGGTCGGACAAGTTCCCGTCTCCTTATCGGTCGGAAAGATTGTTTTAGGTAAAGAAACCTGTTCACTTGTTACATTTACCAATAGCTACTTCACCCTTGTCTTAGAGTAAGCGCAGCCCCACCAGATCTCCCGACGCTATCAATGCTGTCGTTTTCTTCTTCTCTTTCCTTCCAAACTTGTTCAGTTTCTACCACGTATCCCAAGTCGAAATGTGATAGTAAATGTGTTGCCCATAGATTTAGTGGTCCAAGATGAAAGTAGACATCCTAAGTTTTTCGACAGCAGGCACATCAAGATATTTGAATTTAATGGAAACTGGTCAATGTATTGGAACTTCCTCATGATATAAGAAATTTATATGTAAAATGAATGTGGAGCATCAACTATATCTGGAATAAGCATCGATAGATTAGATCCAGTTCAAATTTCACCATATTAACATGTAAACTACCTGTTCCCGAAATTATCGTACTGTGCTACTATAATACAGAAGCATAGCCTGTCAATAACATGAACATGCATAAGATTTGAAGAACGTTTAAAATTAGCGAGCTGATTTTACCTTCGATTTGCAAGGTTGATATTTGATATTTTTGAGTTCAAAATGATTTTAAGCTAAATTCAGCAGCGCATTTATATGAGGGTAATATCAAGAAAGAGTGGTATTTGGCAAATGCTAAACTTGCTATCTTTCTATGCTACATTTACATGTGTATGACACTTGTGCATTCACTGTGCAGGAAGAAGAACCAAATGATAGAAAAATTGGTAAACTTTGTGAATATGCTGCAAAAAATCCTTTTCGAATTCCCAAGGTATATTTTTTCCCAGTTAGTGTTATTAAAAGCAACGAAACGCGCACTTTAAGTGCGAGTATGCTGCATAAGATTCTTTTTACATCACGCCTAAAGTCAGAAATTTCTATAACATTTTTGTCATTAACGTTTTGGATCTGCTGAACAGATAACAAAGTCACTTGAGGAGAGGTGTTATAAGGAATTGAGATACGAGAATTTTCGATCAGCAAAAGTTGTCATGTGTATATACAAAAAGCTGGTTGTTTCATGCAAAGAGCACATGTAAGTTTTCATTGCTTAGCGAAGTACGAACTGGTCTTTTTTGGCTTCTTTCATTTTCTTGTTTGTGATGGTCACAACGAGATGCATTTCTAATTTTCTCGTTATATTATGTATGGTTAAATGGTTTCGTATATCTATCTGTCAGGCCACTTTTTGCAAATAGTCTGCTCAGCATCTTACAAACTCTTCTAGATCAGTCGCGGGAGAATGACATGCTAATTGTCGGATGTGAATCACTATTTGATTTTGTAAATAATCAGGTTGGTGCTTTGGGGTGGTCCTCAACTTTAGACTACTGACTATAGGGTGTTATTTATTGTTCACGTTTATGCATCAGTTATACCGGAAAAATTTGAAATATCTTATACCTTCTTGACTTTACTGATTTATGCAGAAAGACGGTACTTACATGTTTCATTTAGATGGTTTTATTCCCAAATTGTGTCAATTGGCACAACAAATAGGAGAGGAAGACGGTGCTATTCATCTCCGCACAGTTGGCCTGAAATCACTTTCTGCAATGGTACAGAGTTCATGTAGATTTTTCCAAATATTTAGTCTATTTACTATGTGCTTTTGATACAAACTGTCGAGATGGTTGTTTTCCATCAAATACGAATGAACTAAAGTGTGGTTTTCTTCAGTTTTAATTGGAATTAAGCCAAAATAAGTTGAAGTGCTATACAAATTAGGATGATGGAGTTCCACTTTTGCGTGACTGGATGACTAACGATGTAGACCAAGACATTTAGGAAAAAATGACTTTCTGTTGTCTGTTGTCAGTTAAGTGTATGGTTTATACTCTCCTTATATAGTTTGAACAATCCTCGCAGTTCTTTGGTTGAATTAGGCACAAGGTCTATTTTCAACAAGATACTCTTTTTTAGTTTATTAACTAGTCCTGTTAGGCGTTGTTTTTTCCAGAAGAAACTGTAATTGGTTGTTTCATAAAGCATGTGGCGTAATACATTTAATTTCATGGAAGATAAATGTAGCATGCTGCTCACCATGCCACATCCGTTTTCGTGTCTTTTGGTTCAGAGTTGGATCCACATAGTGCCAATCTCATTCATCAGTGATAAAATGTTATATAGTAGGATTTGACGATAAGCATTTGAAGTGGGCCGTATTATGTAAAATTATATCTCAATCCATGTCTCACTACATAGGCATCGATGAGCTAAGTTGCTCGGACTCTCCAAAAATGTGGCCGCACCCGTGTCGGATACTTAAAAAATGCACTACTTTTGAAGGATCCGACACACACACAATGATATTTTTGAAGAGTCCGAGTAACATAGTCGATGAGTGCATATGAGTTTTAGTTATCTATTCTCCTCAAAGTCCTGATTTGGTTTTCGTTTAAATTCTGTACTAGCAATTTCTATGATTAGTCGTGTAGAACCATGACTATCTTTCATCTGCAACCAAATGCAGATCTCGAGTTCTTTGTTAAATTGATATTCTTACAAGAACTTAACTGTGTCACAGGTTTGGTTCATGGGTGAATATTCCCATGTTTCAGCGGAGTTTGACAATGTAAGCCCTCATTTTCTTATTATCAGATCTAAGAAATGCGAGATCAGTATTTTTAATTACTGTTTTTTATAGAAGTTTGAAATGTCTCCGCTCTTGTGTACATTGAGGGCCATATGGAAGTCGAAAACTTGATAGGATTTATTTGCATGCGCACAAATTCTGGACACCAAATTAGTGAAATTGAGTAAAACTTTGCGATGGAGAGCTTGTTAAGTTGGAATTATAAGAAGTTTCTTTCTCTTCTTGGTGTTGATTTTTTTGTTTCCTTCCAGTTTTAACCTGTTGTTGTCGATTATATGTTCAAGCTATCTCTTTAGGGATGAAAATCAAATGCTTTTCATCACCTACCTGTTTCTTACCTTTGAATGTTCTGTAATCATCGAACAAACAGAATTAGCAAAATGGATTGCAGAAAAGATAGTCCACTTGTTGGATCGCACTTGGTATGTTGTTGTTGTTGTTGGATTGCGGAACAGATAGCACTCAGACTTCTAAATCTATTTATAGGTGTGAAACCAGGGCCAGATTGTTTTTTCCATTTCATCGACTGATTGCCGTTGATACATGCTAATTGATATTGTTGTATGAAGTCTTAGTACAGACATCGTACAATTTGTGCCTTTCACTGTCTCCTGACGGCTGCTAATGTGGAATTCACCATGCCACTTCTTCTACTAATAAACCGAACTTAATAGTCTGTAGTGTCGTCCAGTACAAGAAAGATTATAGTGGTGCAATAAATCTGCATAGCAATCTTTTGATCTCTGGAATATGTGATGAAATGTTTTTTCATGTCAGAATTTCTATGGCATACGGGATGTTACCTTGAAATGGATCTTTTGTATTTCTCTGTTGTGTATGTTGGCGCAACTTGTATTCTAGTAGCTTAAACTGTGTCCCTCTTACTTCTCCAGGCGCCTCTATCACTTCTACTGATGTATTTATCCTATCTATTAGATCGTTTCAGTAGTCTTGGAAAATTATCCGAGGCCAAGAAAGGAAACTCAAGACGCAAACCAGAACAGGTGGGTGGAAGAAGTGCGCAAAGTTGAGGGCCACATTTCTCCTTCCCCAGAAGTCATCGCGAAGGTTCCCTCGTGGAGAATCATTGTGAATGAGAAAGGGGAACTAAATATTTCAAAGTTAATATTTCACACTAAATATCAGGTGGACTTTTTGTTTTTCTATGTGTGGTTTCCTAAAGTGCATCTTAATTTTCCTCGACAGGGAGGATGCAGAAAACCCAGCATTTTGGTCACGGGTTTGCCTGCATAACATGGCGAAACTAGGTAAGGAGGCTACAACCACAAGGCGAGTTTTGGAATCTTTATTCCGCTATTTTGATGACGATAATTTATGGCCTACTGAAAGTGGAATCGCTGTACCTATTCTGAAGGACATGCAGTATACAATGGATGCTTCAGGTATGAAGTTACTCTTAAGTTTACCTATCGAAAGGAAAAAAAGCGATAGAAGTTAGTGGTAGAGTTTATCTTCTATTTATTCTTGAGTAAAACATCTAGTACCCCATGAACTATGATCAAATTTGTTGCGACAGACTCTAACTTCACAGGGGTCCTATTACCCCATTGGAACTCTATTTTAACGTATTTTTGTCACCCTTTTTAGATGACGTGGAACCTTTTTAGATGACGTGACACTTTTGACGTGGGTCCCATTTTTATGTAATAAAGGTGCCACGTCAGCACAAAAGGGTGACAAAAATACGCTAAAATTGAGTTCAGGGGGGGTAATAGGACCCCTGTGAAGTTGGAGTGTGTCGTAGCAACTTTGGCCATAGTTTGAGAGGGTACTGGATGCTTATCTCTTTATTCTTCGACACTTTTGTTTACTTTTTGCTGTTCTTTTTTCAATATTTTATTACTTGGGGTTCTTCGAAAGTTCCTATTTTTACTTGTATAGATTTTCCTCGGAGGGAAAGTTCATAATGGCCGTTTCTCACATTTCTTGTTCCTCCTTCCCCTATTCAACTATGCAGGAGAGAATCCACACCTTCTGCTGTCAATATTAGTCAAGCACCTAGATCACAAAAATGTTCTTAAACAACCTGAAATGCAGCTTGACATTGTTCAGGTGGTCACTTCGCTTGCTCAAACGACAAAGATACATCATTCGATGGCTCTAGTCATTGCAATAACTGATATCATGAGGCACTTACGGAAAAGTATACATCATACTCTTGATGACGCAAAGATGGGAGCCGAGTTAATAAAGTGGAACCGACTTTTCCAGGAATCAGTGGATGAGTGCCTTGTGGAGTTATCAAATAAGGTGCGATTAACCTGTCATTGGATTTCAATGTGCGATTGGTTACATTGAAACAGGAATCAAAGTCTCTTTTTGATGAGACTAAAATATTAATCGAACTTCTTGTTATTGATGTGTGTTCGGAAGTGATGATTATTCATTTTGTTGACTCTTAGGTTGGAGATGCAGGTCCTATTCTTGATGTGATGGCAGTATTGTTAGAGAACATCACAAGTATCCAAGTGGCAGCAAGAACTACTATTGCTGCTGTTTACCGTGCTTCTCAAATCATAGCTTCTATGCCAAATTTGTCGTACCAAAACAAGGTAAGGCTGATTGTCGTTTGAATTTATTAGACTGTTCTTTGCTTTCGTAGCTTTTTTTTTTTTCTCATATTGAGTTAAGAATCTGAATTCTCTTTATGTTTAGGCATTCCCCGAGGCTTTATTTCATCAGTTACTCCCTGCTATGGTCCACCCTGATCATGAAACGCGCGTTGGAGCTCACCGAATCTTTTCTGTTGTCCTTGTTCCATCTTCTGTTTCCCCTCAGAAGGTATCGGAGGAAACCCGCCTAAGGAAAGCAGCAGATTTTTCAAGAGCACTCTCTAGAACTGTTTCTGTCTTCTCTTCTTCAGCTGCTCTTTTCGGAAAGCTGAGAGATCAGAGGTCTTCTTCACTCGAGAATGGTAATCTTGAAATGGAACAGAAAGGTAACAATAGTGGGATGCTGAACAGAATAAAGTCAACGTATAGCGTGAGAGGCTCTCCTGCATCTGTTGAAGAGTCTACAAACAAACCAAGTAGCGAAGTGGTAGGTTCCGTAACCATCTTCACCATCTTAGTACATATATCTGTTACTCCTAGATTCCTTAGTATGATCCATTCTACTGGCCTCACATCATCGGACTTCGTATCTGTTCCTCCGTTACTACTCGAGCTTTTGACCCTCTGCTCACATCCTTGGCAAATAAATTACTTAGACTATAAAATGGTCTGCCGCTTGAACATCTTCATCTTTGATCAACAGCTTGTTTTGCTGCATACGCTTGATAAAGCCTTAACACTAATTAGTTGGTATCTTTGTATCTGAATCTTTTGCTTCTGTCATATTATGTTATCTGTTAAATCTGAATGAATTTTGAGAAATTGTAGGCGTTTTGAGACAATTTCTGCTTATATGGTTTTAATTTCTACCTCATCCCCATATATTGACGACGCTCGTAAATTGGATATGTTGGGCATTAGAGTTCAAACATTCATTCGGATTACATGAAAATGTTTCTACTCTTTTTAAAATTGTGCATCCACTTAACATCGATCTATTTACAACACCCGTACATGGATACTTCGACATTTGACTTCAACATTCATTATGAAATAACAATTCTGGTTTCACAACTGTTGTATAGAACGTGTCTTACACTAAGGGAGCTATACAATGTAGTATTACGATCGTTTACTATTTCTTCACCAGATGATTTTTTATATTTGAGTCTGTTTTTATTCGACTTCGCAAAGTAGTGAAACTTATTTTCCTCATGATCTTCAGGGTCCTATTTCTCTGAGACTCAGCAGCCACCAAATCGTACTCCTTCTCTCCTCGCTATGGGTACAATCCATTTCTCCTGAAAATATGCCTGAGAATTATGAAGCCATTGCTCACACATTTAGTCTCGTCTTACTATTTTCTAGAGCAAAGGTAATTGGTTGGTTCTGCTAGTATACTTGTTCTAAATACTCGTTTGCTGGCACGTTATTTGCTCACGATACTAAATGAAATATTAGTGTCTAGAATATCCATAATTGTGTAGCTCGAAAGATCTACAAAAAAATTCTTTTAGTGGTTCCTTTCTTTATAGTTACGTTTCCTTGTTTTTCTAACTATATCTATGTAATATAATATTCCTTTGGAATTCCTAAGATTTTTGTTTCCGTTTTGTCTTTGCTTATGTACTTGTGCAGAACTCGTACCGTGAAGCTCTAGTGCAAAGTTTTCAGCTTGCCTTTTCGCTGAGAAATGTTGCACTCGTTGAAAGAGGTAAATCTCCCACATCATATTCTCCCTCCGGATTGTGCACCTGCTTAAGATTTTTCTCTCACTTTAATTCGTTACTCCTTTATACTGACGAGAAGGAGGGGGTGGGTGGGGGGTGGGGGGTGGGGGGTGGGGGGAGATGTATTTGCTTCTTCGGAGCGCCAGGAACACGAGATCAGTATCACATGCTACATTTCTCATTTCCCCTAATATCTTTAGGTTTATAACATTTTCATCAACGATATTATTATTAACACAATGAGAGAATGAAACACCTGGAAACGGGAAACCGTTTAGTTCATACCCGATTACCCATAAAGAGTTCCTGTTGTTGGTGTTTAAAAGCAAAGCTTAGATTCTTGCTGCACAAAGCTTCATTTGCGTCTACCTTAAGGCAAAGACTTGTCGATGCTGCAGAACACCTTTATGAGGCAATAACTACTAAAAAATGCATCGACACCATCTTGAAACTTTTGGCCGTAATTTATATGAGAATTCCATAGCATTATGATCCTTATTCGGAAAGTACTTCAGCTTAACTGTTTTCCTGTGTGTTCGAGGATTTTCGGATCACAGTTCATTTGACTTGTTTTTTCAGGATCACTACCACCATCACGTAAAAGATCTCTCTTTGTGTTGGCGACATCTATGATTGTTTTCTCATCAAAAGCATTTAATATACCTTCTCTCATTCCCCTTGTCAAGGCTACACTTTCAGATAAAACGGTTAGTAACCAGTTGCTCGGAAGATTTATATGCTTTTATTGACCTCTGTGATGGTCTTGGTTCTTTCTATTGCATGTCAACCAGGAATCTGTCGACGCTTTTTTCAGGTTGATCCATTTTTGCATTTGGTTGACGATAGCAAACTACAAGCTTCTGATTCAAGTTCCGTTCCCGGAAAAGTTACATACGGATCCAAGGAAGATGATAGTTCTGCGCAGAAACGTCTGTCGGAGATAAATATCACAGACGAACAGTCAACGAGATCCATGATTTCCTTAATCCTAAAGAGCTTACCTAATCTATCAGATGTAAATATTTCTTTGCTAATTTTGCAAACGTATAATCGTTTCCTGGTTAAGCATTGATCTCTAATACGATTTATTCCCGATATGTAGCTTGAAATGTCAGCTACAAGGGAGGAGTTGCTTAAGAAATTTTCACCAGATGATTCGGATTCCTTGGGGACTCAGTTTTTCACCGATGCTCAACAGAGAGCTCAGCAGTCTAATTCAGTTGATGTAAGTCTCTAAAGGACGGAATTTTATATCGGTATACTCTTCTATCGTCACTTTTTCTGTTTCATCATTCCTTCTCCTGTTGTGCAGCTCTCCTCAATATTTGACGATAATGGTCCAGATTTATTTCAAAGCGGTTCCGAACAGAAAGAACAATCAACCGTCGATATTCCCAATTTGTTGAGTGTCAATCAACTTTTAGAATCTGTAAGTGCCTTTTGTTCGGCTTTATTAATCCTCACTGACCATGCCTCTCCATTTATTATCTTTGACAAAAAAAGCTTTACATCTAGCTGTACTCGCGAAATGAATTTCTTTTCTTCGCGAGTGCATGTGGCAAGTCTGCGTTTTGTGCTTATGAGAAAAAGCAACCTCACACGATGGCCGTTTTAGTTCATCTTGTCTTCGCAAATATTAATTGACTATTACTTAACCCTTTGGCCGATGTTTTAATTTAAATACGATGAGATGATAAAAAGTATGTGAGTTCGATTTTATTTAAGATCGGTATGTGAAAGACGGAGTTTTTAGTTTTCTATTTTGATCTGATCGTTTGCACTTTTTGTCTGAATTTAACTTTGTCTACACCAAATGAAGGTTTTGGAGACGGCACAAGAAGTAGGGAGAATCTCCGTGAGTGAGGAACCTGAATTTTCGTACAAAGAAATGGCTCATCATTGTGAGACACTTATGACGGGAAAACAACAAAAGATGTACAATTTGATGAATAGCCAACATAGACGAGATAATGCACTGATTGAAATATCAGAGAATTCCAGTGTACAAGACAAAGAAAGCACTTCTGATAACCAGATCGACAATCAGGTCACTAAAGTCGTCTTTTATGGTTTTCTCCGTTCTCCCATTACCTAATTCATGTGCAAACAAACTAACAGTAGAAGGGGACCATTGGCGCAACTGGTAAAGTTGCTGAGGCTACGAACGATGGACCCTTGTGGTCCGGCTTTCCCTGGACCCCGCACATAGTGAGAGCTTAGTGCACCGGGCTTCCTTAGTACTAACAGTAGACGTAGCGCCATAAGTTCTTAAACTTACTGTCTGTTAATCTTTATCGGGGCAGGTTAAAAACCAACTCGCAGATCAGAAAGTAGCGAATGTTTCTGATAAACCAACACAAGGAACAGTTCCTCGGCATAATGGAGCAGAACTTCAAAGTAATCCGGAATCCTTCAGGTTACCGGTATCAAGTCCATATGACAATTTTTTGAAAGCTGCCAGATGGTAGATAGAATAGGAATCGTTCCGAACAGAAATGTTTGTGAGATTACTCCTCCCCTCTTGATGGCAAGTTGGACTTTGTATTTGCCGAAGCCTTATCTGGTTGTAGAGCATTTTCTGCAACTGACAATCGGAAGATGTTCATGCAAACGGGCCTGCAGACAAAGAAAGTGCGCGCCAAGTCTGCGCCAGAGTTGTAGATAACACATAGTTTGTAACTCATCATACACATAAAAGTTGTTCATTCTTTCATTTTTTTCTTTTTTTTTTCTTTTCTATTTTGAGTTGAAATGTTGGTTGTTAGGTTTTGCTGTCTTAACCAATGCTTACTGTTGTATAATATCAAATCTTTGCTTTTTCTATTTCATTTTTAGTGATTTTAGATGAGCTATGTTTTCATCTTCTGGTGTATGCAAACACTACTGTTTGAAATGGAAAAAAAAAACATTCTTTTTGTTGTTCTTATTTTCCTTTATGTATGTTGTGACATCTTTTCCTGCTTCAAAAACTTCTCTTTTGAGTCGAGGGTCTATCGGAAACAGCCAGGGGATTCATCCGAACCTCATTCGACGGAAAACTATATTGTTTATACATGATCTAAATTATTTTTTTTGTAGATATAGTAGATGTTGAATTCCTTTCGATTATTTTGTACGTTTACTTCTGAACCCCCTTAATGAAAATCCTGGCTCTGTCGTTGCTCCCTATCCCAAAAAAGGAGGGGTAAAGATTTGTGTATGTCCTACGCTCATAGACCCCATCTGTGGACTACACTGGATATGTTGTTGTTATGTTTTGACATATGAATTGTTAGTGGAGAATATTCGTAGTCGATGTTTACACCAATCTAAATACTCCATATGATTTTTTGCTAACTTGTCCAAGGATTTTCGAATAGGGCGATCTTTCGAATTATTGTTGAATCCATTGGCAGATAAGAGATGACCTGGCGAACCAAAACATCTTAGTACGTAACCAAAGGAAGAGAAAGCAAAAGTGATTCCTGTAGAAGCGTCGGCGAGCAAAATGGGAGTGGTCTAAACTATGAAAATGGGATTGTGGTAAGCACTACAAGTGTCACGCTTCTAGGTGAAGTAGCTCGAATGTTGCTCCCTAGATACCGAAAGTCTAGTAGCTGAAAGCATCATGTTCTGACCGGAGTATCATGGAACGAGCTCTCTTTATGCTCGAAACAAGCAAAACAAAGGACCATCAGTGTACTACAACTCTCGTTATGCTCAAATTTAGAGAAAAAAGCAGAACCATAAAGGTTTATTGTACTCACATAAACAACTTGTATAAACAAATTTTTAGAACGAAATTTTCAGAATAAAAGCACTCGCTGACTTTAAATTCTGAATCACGTAATGCAAAACAAAACAAACAAAAAGTGCGGAACAAGCAAAAACAAAGGGCAGTCCGATGCACTAAACCGCCCGCTACGCGTGGAGTTCGGGAAGGAGCCGGATAACAAGGGTTTTACTCTACGCAACCTTACCTAACATTTCTTTAAGAGGCTATCTCACGGTTTCACACATGACAACAGTTACTCAAAGGCTCTCGTACGAGCAAAATAAAAATAAAAATAAAAATAAAAATAAAAATAAAAACAAAAATAAAAATAAAGAAATACATTCTTCTTTGACCCATTCTACAAACAACAGCTTAAACACAAACAAAACGACATCACTTTACACTACTGAACATCCAAATGATGTCGTTTTAACCTCAAAATACCCTTCTATAAAAGCACTAATCAAGAAAATTCAGCCAAGAAGAAACTTTAAGCTCGATTCCCCCTTTGCTCTCTCTGCACTTCATCAAGGTAAGCACACCACCCCCATCCCCCTTTAGCCCCCCACCCCCAACCGCACCCCAACCCCACCACCCCTTTTTAGCAAATCTTGATTCTTGTGCCACCATGTTTGTTATTTGATAATGAATTTTAGATTAAAGGGTGTTGATTTTAATTTCTTATTAGTGAAATGATTACATTGTTCTGTATTGAGTATTTGATTTATGCTGTTTGGATCAATGGGTTGTTTTCTTTTTCCTTTGTATCGAAGCGATGGATCGAATCTTGACTTTGAGTTTATGTTGCGATGGATCGAATCTTGATTTTTGAGTTTATGTTGTAGGGTATTAGTTTATGATACTTTGATTTGATTAGTTTATAAGCATGATTTGTGTGGTTTGAATGGTTAGGATTAATGGGTTGTGTACGTTTTGTTTGTATCGAAGAAAAGTATGATTCTTGGCATGAATTTTGTATCTGAAAAGGTATATGTGAATGCTTATTGAAGGGGTCGATTTGATTGATTCGGTTAGTTGTATCGTTATCGTTGGCATTTGAATGGTTAGGATTAATGGGTCATGTATTTTTAGTTTGTATCGAAGAAAAGTTTCATTATGTGTTCTATGGTATAAGTTAATACTTTCTTAAGAGCTCAATATGATTAGTTTGATTATCGTTTTATCGTTGTCAATGGTTGGATTAATTGGTCATCATGTGTTTGCGCCACCATGTTTGTTACTTGAGATGGATTTTATAGTAAAGGCTAATTGCTTTTATTGCTTACTAGTGAAAAGATTACTTTTTTGTGTATTATGCTTTTATTGCTTTTTCTATTAGTGCAAAAGCTCGAAACTCGCCATTAATGGCTGAACTTTAAGTAAGGAAAGGAAAACGTGTTCATTGAGGGGTTCTATTAACACGAGGGGTTTTAAACGTCGCATTTCAGCTTCCAGAGGCCGCTCTCTCATTGGGATTGGGAAGGATTGAGTCTTTTTCTGAGTCGTGAATGAATCTCCCGAAAATGAAGGGAAAGGTGAAGAGGGTGTGCAAATCTAACCCTTTTCGTCATCATTCATGGCTAGAGCTGGTTTCATTACGCTCTCGTTTAATATTCTTTATCGTGAGCCAGGGGTCTATCGAAAGCAGCGAGGAAGCGGTATGGACTGTGTACATTTTACTCTCCCCAGACCCCACTTTGTGGGAATACACTGGATTTGTTGTTGTTGTATGCTTTTATTGCTTTTATTGCTTGCTATTTGCTTTGATTTATACCACTACCACTTCCTCGGAGGTAGTGGTATGGTCAGCGTACATCTTACCCTCCCCAAACCCCACTCGATGGGAATACACTAGTCTGTTGTTGTTGTTGGATTAATGGGTTTTATTTTTCCTTCGTAATGAAGCAATGGATCGAATCTTGTTGTGAATTTATCATATATGATTTGAATGGTTAGGATTAATGGGTCATGTATGTTTAGTTTGGATAGAAAAAAAGTAGTATTCTTGGCATGAATTTTACAGAAAATCTCGTGCAGCCATGTCTGTTACTTGAGGTGAATTTTATAGTAAAGGTATTTGATTTTATTTGTTCTTAGTGACAAAATTACATTTGTATGTGAGCTTTGTGTTGTTTGGATTAATAGTCGTTTCCTTTTTCCTTTGTATCTAAGCGACGGATCGAATCTTGATTTTGAATTTATTGTGTAGGGTATTGGTTTATGATGCTTGGAGGGCTTATAGAATGATTGATTTTATTGCTTTTTAATGAAAAAAATAACATTTGTCTTATTTATGCTATTTGGATTAATGATTTTTTTTTTTTCTTTTTCCTTCGTATCCAAGCGATGGATTGAATCTTGATGTGATTTTATTGCTTCTAAAATGATTGATTTGATAGATTTTTTACCATTATTTATGTGATTTGAACGGTTAGGATTAATGGGTCATGTATGTTTATTTTGTATAAGCTGAGGGTCTTTCGAAAACAACCTCTCTATCTCTACGAGGTCGAGTTAAGGTCTGTGTATACTCTACCCTCCCCAGACCCCACTTCGTGGGACTATGTTGTCGTATGTTTAGTTTGTATCGATGCCAATTTCGATTCTTGGCATGAATTTTGTATTCTATGGTGTAGGTTAATTCTTCCTGAAGAGCTCATTGTGACTAGTTTGATTAAATTTTATTGCTATCAATGTGATTTTGAGTGGTTGGGATTAATGGGTCATCATCTTTTTGTGCCACCATGTTTGTTACTTGAGAAATAGTCTCTCTAATGTCATAGATCCTCTGCTCAAGTAAAGCATATCGAAAACATGCATGGATAGAAGATATAGTAGGCAGTACGAAGTCCATACCCCACTAACTTTTTCTGAACTAAAATGGGAAAGATGCACAACATACTCATGTACTCCCTCTGGTCGACATCGTTTGACTCGACGTAGCTTAAAAATAAAAGAAAGACTTTTGAATTTTGTGGTCTAAAACAAGCCTTAGACATTTTTGTGTCTATAAATCGTTTCAGTCAGGGTAAAAAGGAGAACTTTAAAGTTTAAGTTATTTCTAATTATAGAAAGTTAGACATTCTTTTTGGGACCGACTAAAAAGTGAGAGCCGTCACATAAATTGGGACAAAGGGAGTAGTATTGTTGTGATGAAGTCCTCATGTAGTACTTTCAGCCTAAGTTGTACACGCTCTTCACTTTCAATGCTGCATTTGTGTCGGATTCTCCGAAAATACATCACTTTTGGAGAATTCACCACGCGCCTGTTGATATTTTTGAAGATTCTGAGCAACATAGTTTTCAACGATCCCGGAAAGTATGGTAGAAAGAGGAGATAGATGCCTATGTTCCTTCACTTTTACCGAACAGCACGGCGGAATGAAACTATATGCCTTTTTTTAGAATTTGTTATTCAACAGCTTTCTTCCTTCACTTTACCCTGTTGCCTCGTTTTTTTTGAACTAACGTTTTGTTAGAGTAAGAAAAAAATTGTAGTTTTAGTTTGAAGATGTCAAGTATGTAGCTGTACGTCCTCGTCTTTATAGATTTGAATAGTATATCATACAGTAGGCTACTCAAGTTATACTTCGTCACATCCGAAGTCACATGATGGTGGCAAAAAGATTACGCGTGTGCTGTATCTTGTGATATCAATTTATCACTTGAGTTAATCCATCGAAACATACATAATTGAATCCACAGCTTCGCGTTGGTGTAATAAGATTATCTACGAGCTATATCTTGTTGAACGAAAAAAAAAAACCCGTCTCTTACTATAGTTTTGCGGGTATCTTCCAGTTTTAGGAGCTCCAAGATGGCTACCAAGTACATTATTGGCTCTTGCGCGGCTTCTTTTGCTGTTGCATATGTTTGCGACACTGTTATTTCTGACGGGAAACTGTTTGGAGGCAAGTTCTGATCCTCCTTTCGTTAGTTTGATCATGAAATTGTTTGTGCTATGCTGACAGTCACTTGTGGTATCGTAAAACAGGTACTACTCCAAGCACCGTTACCAACACTGAATGGTGGAAAGAAACCGACAAGAAATTCCAGGCGTGGCCTCGCACTGCTGGACCCCCAGTCGTCATGAACCCCATCAGCCGACAGAATTACATCGTTAAGTCTTGATTTAGAAAGTCGAGTTATACGCTGTTTTTTGTTCCGACAGATTACATTTGATATCGAACCATTCTTTAGTTCTGAGCAAGTGATTTTTGCTCTTACACTGGATTCAGATGATATTCAAGTCATTCATCTCACATCTTTACATGAAGATTTTTGTTTTTGACATATGTTGGACAATGAAAACTGATTTGACATATGTTGCAATAAAATTTTGACACTGGCTTATGTTGTTTCTTGTTTTGGCTAATGTATGTCAATTCTTGGCTCTCCCTGACAGTGTTCTTTTGATATGTTTTCGACATGTTTGGTCTAGTGGTTCAATAAAGTTGGGTTGAGCATCACGAGGTCTCAAGTTCAATTCCTAACACAGACAAAACATTTAGATGGTTTATTCTCATCTGTTCTAGCGTTGGTGGACAGAGCTATCTGACACCTGTTGCTTGTGGGAGGTGGCAGGTATTCCGAGGAATTAGTCGAGGCGAGCTGGTCCGGACACCTCTGTAGTCTCAATGTTTAGGTGATTTATTCTCATCTGTTCTAGGTTTGGTGGACAGATTTACCTGATGCCTGATGTTGCTGGGAGGCGGCAGGTACCTCATGAAATTAGTCGCAGTGCGCACAAGCTGACTCGAACGCATCTGTAGTCGTTTTTAGTATTCTGCTGCCTCTTTTGAGCTCAATGGCGGACTTACCCCTACCTCAGTAGAGACGCCGTTGAGCAGTTTAGAAAAAGAAGTAACGGGAGTACAAGAAACAATATAGTATTTAAATTTACGATTTTAAATATGTAATGTCATTTTTTTGTGAATATAACAGTTTTAAAACATGTGTTAAGTATGTCATAATATTTATATGGCTATAAAAAAATTATATAAATATGAAAATCTCAAAAAGTGAATAAAAAGTTGAAAAAAGAGAAGCAACCAAAAGATGGGTCATTTTATCAATGGTATACATTGTGGACAGTAATTATTACTACTTGTGGGCAAACAAAAGAAACCCACAACCTTTATTTCTCCAAATAAACTCGTGGGCCCCGTTGCAGTCGCTATTGTAAAATTCGGAGAAGAAAATCTATTGTACGAAGGTATTTTTGTCAGAGGTTATGTCCATGACATTCTGTATGTTGTAAAATAAAAAGAAAATTATACTTTAGTAACATTAAAATAAGTTGTGTTACGTGCTACAAATTTATTGATGTCCATGAAAGAGGTTCACCATCTACTCTTATATATAAAAGGGACGACTCAATTCATACCTACTCCGTAGGTGTCGGGGAGGGGGAGACCGGTCCTGGCCTCACCTACGCGCCCTCACCCCCGCTTCGCTGGAGGGGCGTTTCGAACCCCCGACCCTGGCACGCCACGGTAAGCAAGCTTACCGCTGAGCCAGAGCCATCCCTCATCTACTCTTATATATGCATAAAAAAAATATTATCGAAGGTGTTCGAATGAACCCTCTCCCGCACTTCTAGCTTCGTCCCTGACTACAACATGCTAAAATATATACAAGAATAACAGTATCGAACCCATAGTTGTCCCACAAGTGGGGTCTGCGCAAGGGCGGATTGTGTTACGATATCTCGTAGCGATAAAGAGGTTATTTTCAATAGACCCTCGCCTTAAAATAAAACATATCGAATCAGTAAAAAAAAGAAAATGCAAAAATGAGAGTAGTAATAACCAAAGTATGTGAAATGAAGAACTATACACGACATACAAAAAAATGAACAATAATGACAATAAAATAATGGGATAAGCCTCGTAGCAAGCGATAAAGTCATCGTCATGTCACCCAGGAGGTCACGGATTCAAGGATTCAAGCCTTGGAAACAGCTGTGAAATGAAGAATACTATACAACCAGAGGCGGAGCCAGGATTTCAAGTAAGGGGATTCAATATTCAAAGAAAACTAAGTCAAAGGGGGTTCAATACCTACTATAATCACATAAAAAATAATTTTAATCATGTATAAATAGCATGTTTTTCCGTCGAAGGGGTTCAGACGAACCCCTAAAGAGGGCTACATCCGCTTCTGCATACAACATATAAGAAACTGAACACTAATGACAATAAAATAATGGGATAGGCCTCGGGGCAACGGGTAAAGATGTTGTCATGTGACCACGAGGTCACGTGTTTAAGCCTTGGAAATAGGCTCTTGCAGAAATGCAGGTAAGGCTGTGTAAAATACACCCTTACGTTGGGACCCTTTCTTGAACTCTGCGCTTAACGGAATCTTTAGTGCATCGAAATGCCCTTTTTATAATGAATTTATCGTGAGTCTAACTCGATTCCAAAAGCTACCAATAAGAAAATTGCCTTAACCTTATTCCACCTACATGGACTCCCAACATTATAATATTAAATGCAAATGTACTTAGAGGCAATAAAATCATTTCTCTTTTAAGTAGCACCAAGAGCCAATCATGCTATGAGACAAATCATGTGGCTTTAAAAAGTCTCGTCTTTCAAGAAAGCATATATGTTAATAAAGGACCTACCAATGGAGGATAAAAATAGAAGTTCAACGGTGGTTTGTGTTACAGGTGGTGCAGGATACATAGCTTCATTTTTGGTGAAAAAACTTCTTGAAAAAGGCTACATAGTTCATGCCACACTCAGGAACTTGGGTATGTTGTCATCTTGTTTTTACTGTATTTTTTAATCAATCAGTTGTCTTGAATCAAGGGTCTATCGAAAACAGCCTCTTTAGCCCGACAGAGGTAGGGGTAACTAGGTAAGGTCTGCGTACATCCACCCTCTCGACTCCGCTTGTGGAACTATACTGAATATGTTATTGTTGTTCTTGTAATAAATTGTTGTGTCGAGGGTCTATCGAAAACAACCTCTTTACCGCAGCAGAGGTAAGGTAACTAGGTAAGGTTCAGTATGTTGTTGTAATAAATTGTAGTGTTGAGGGACTATCGAAAACAAACTCTTTACCCGGCAAAGGTGAGGTAACTAGGTAAGGTGTGCGTACACTCACCGTCTCGGACTCTGTATTGTTGTTGTTGTAATAAATTGTAGTGTTGAGGGACTATCGAAAATAACCTCTTTACCCCGGCAAAGGTGAGGTAACTAGGTAAGGTCTGCGTACATCCACCCTCTCGGACTCCACTTGTGGAACTATACTGAGTATGTTGTTGTTGTTCTTGTAATAAATTGTAATGTTGATGGGATGGATGAGATCCCTCCGCGCTTAGCTAGAAGTCATGGATTTGATTCTTGAAAATGGAGAAATTTCATAGAAATACGGGCCACGTCATGGTCTACTTTTTGACTTTGTTTTGGTTAAATAGTTTCACTCGTAGAATTTGAAACTCCAAGACAGTGTCCAGAGGGTTGGGTGGGAGGTTATTCATCCGAACCCCTCAGGCGGAAAATCGCGTTGTATGTAGAAGGCCATTTTTTTGTTAAATGTAAATATACTAGATTGAACGACATAGTGAAAATTCTGTCTCTGTCACTACAGGACACGACACGAATTCAGATTAGTCGAGTTTGTGAAAGACTCATAAACTGTGATCATTTTGCAGAGGATAAAGCAAAGGTTGGCTTGTTGAAGAGTTTGCCTAATGCAGAAGCAAATTTGAAGTTGTTTCAAGCTAATTTGTATAGACCAGAAGAGTTTGAACAACCAATCCAAGGATGTGAATTTGTTTTCCATGTAGCCACTACTTTCACACATTCTGAGGAATTTCAGGTACCTAAGTTTCATTTTATTTTTTAAATAACGTCAGTGCTCGGGTCAGCTTGTACACATCTCGATAATTTTACTGAGTTCTTATTGCTATATGTGCATATCGAGAATTTTACCTGATACTTACTATCGCTCACTAGCACAAATTACGTGTCTTTTTTTATAATGTTGATGTTTGAATCAATTGTTGGTAAAGTTGCTGTCTTGTGACCAGGAGGTCACGGGGTCAAGCCTTGGAAACAGCCTTTGGCAGAAATGCAAGGTCAGGCTGCGTACAATACACCCTTGTGGTAGGGCCCTTCCCTGGACAAAGCGCATAGCGGTAGCTTTACTGCACCGGGCTGCCGATGTTTGAATCAGTTTGTGCACCTGTATTGTTTCGCTGAGTACCTGGTTTCCTGTAGTTACCTATTACATTGGTCGATAGGCTACATTCTCTGTGCTCGTCAGGATCTGAGCTATACTCATCGAAGGGTATATGCATCAAGGGTGTGACCTAACGGGTAATGAAACACGTGGAGAACCGTAATAACACGGTTTCAAATCCCATGGGAACAATCACCGGGAGATTTCTTCTTATCTGCCCTAGCGTTGACGGACAGAGATACTCGGTACCTATATTGATGAGCGGTAGCAGGTACTCAGTGTAATAGTCGAGGTGCGGACAAGCTGACCTAGACACCACCGTCATACAAATATGATCCTATGTATATGCATCAAATCTTACTTCCTATGAATACATGCTTGTAAGTCCGAGATACTCGGAACCTCAGGTACTCAGTGTAATAGTCGAGGTGCGGACAAGCTGACTTAGACATCACCTTCATACAACTATGATCCTATGTATATACGTCAAACATTACTTCTTATGAATTTTGTAACAGTACAAGAATCAAGTAGAAGCAGCAGTTGCATCAGCGAAGAACATTGCAATGATTTGTATAAAATGTGGCACTGTGAAGAGGCTTATATATACAGGCTCTGTGCTTGCTGCTTCACCAATGAAAGATGATGGCAATGGATACAAAGACTTGATGGATGAAACATGTTGGACACTACCTCTCAATGTTCACTTCCCTTTTAGTGATGATTTTGTCAGGGTAAGGTTTCTTTCGTATTACTAACGATGGTGTCCCGACTTTGTTTACTTTCATTTTGTCCTGAGTCGGGGGTCTATCGGAAACAGTCTCTCTACTTCTTCAGAGGTAGTGGTATGGACTGCGCACATTCCACCTTCCCCAGACCCCACTATGTGGGAATATACTGGGTTTGTTGTTGTTGTTGTTGTATTAACGATGGTGTCGAGGTCAGTTTGCATCTATTTAGACCATCCTCTTGGTGTCCGATATCTTCTACCAACACAGATACGTCTGTCCACCAAGACTTCAATAGATGGGAAAAAGTCATGTAGTATTCTTTCTTTGCACGTAATTCATCAGTTATCGGTACACACCTTGAGTGTCTTAACAACAAAATTATGAATTTATACGTCTTAGTTTCTTTTTAGTCTTTTTTGGAAAGACCGTTTCTCTCTATATTTAGTAAGTTTTTTAGTTTCAATATCCTCATAACTTTACTAATACTAATGATACTTCCTTATAGGAGTGACATGACAATGTTTAAGACCACAAGATTCAGATAATATTCCCGATATGTTCTCAACATCATTATCTTACGACTACAAAATTGATCGTCTTCTTTACATATTTAACTAAACTTCGTATCCGCTCTAACTAAGATGCATAAGATGAAACGGAGGGAGAAACAGTATCACAAAACCTTATCGGAAGAGCATAAGCGAGCTAGAACTCTAACCTTGCATAGTTTCCGAGTATTCCTCGATCATTCCCGTTCATATGAACTACCTAAACAAGAATTCTCGAACAACAAAATATATGAAAGCAAAAGTATAGTAACATTTTATTTTCTTTTTGAATGGTATAGGATTATGTGAAAGCAAAGACAACATGTGAGAAAGAAATCTTGGACTTTGGCAAAGATGGATTTGAGGTTGTGAGCTTAGATTGTGGTCTTGTTGGAGGAACAACAATCATGTCAAATATCTCAGGAAGCATGGCTGGTATATTATCAGCGGTAGCCGGTGACGAAATTCCTTACAAACAACTCAGGTTCATAGAAGAGGTTAATGGAAAAGTACCAATTGTACACATTGAAGATGTTTGTGAAGCTCACATTTTTGCAATGGAAAATAGTGATTCAATGAATGGTAGATTCTTGTGTGCTAGCTCCTTTGTTTCATCTGCAAAAATTGCAGGTTATTATCAAGAAAAGTATCCACAGTTTCATGTCAACCAAAAGTAAGTACCTTATCTTTCGTCTTTCGTTCTTTTTTGGTGCTCGGTATCTGGTTTGGAACTAAGGGGAGCCTTGAAGTAACCGGTAAAGTTGCTATCATGGTTCAAGTTGTGGAAACAGCCTCTTGCAGAAATGCAAAGATAAGGTTGCATACAAAAAACCCTTGAGTTTCGGCCTTTCCTCCCGATCCCGCGCATAGCGGGAGTTAGTGCACCGGGCTGTCCTTTATCTGGCTTGGAACCCAACTAATCTGGATTCTACCACACGTTATGGTGGGGGCTATAGTGCTCCCTACCGAAGTTGACTTCTTTCTGAGGCTCGACCCCGATATGTATGGTTATGTATAAAGGAGTACTTACCACCCAATACGGTTGATTTTGGTATCCGGTATCTGGTTTGGAACAAAGGAGAGCCTTGGAGTAACTGATAAAGTTGTTGCCATGTGACCTAGGGGTCTCAGGTTCAAGATGTAGAAACAGCCTCTTGCAGAAATGCAAGGTAAGGTTGCGTACAATAATTAACCCTTGTGGTTCGACCCTTCACCGGACCGAGCGGGAGCTTTAGTGGACCGGGCTGCCCTTTATCTGGCTTGGAACCCAACTAATCCGGATTCTATCACACGTTATGGTGGGGGCTAAAGCGTTTTCTACCAAAGATGACTTCATTCGAAGGCTTGACCTCGATATGTTTGGTTAAGTATAAAGGAGTACTTACCACCCCACCTCAATTGATATTAAATGTAGTTCTTGAACTGGTAAAGTTGTTGTCATGTGACCAGAAGGTCACAAGGTTCAAGTCGTCAAAACAACCTCTTGCAGAAATGTAGGGTAAACCCATGTGGTTCGGCCCTTCCTCGAACCCCGCGCATAGAGAGAGCTTTAGTGCACCGGGATGCCCTTCCTTTTCTTGGATTTTCTCTGTGCATACTTGGCATTTGAGGTAGAGTTTAGCTAATACATGCTGACATTGTAAAATGCGTTTACACTATCAGGTCACTTAAAAGTCGATTGCAAATAACTTATCGATATCAGATCATTTAATGTTAATATATTCGAGCGATTATTTCGCTAATTATTTTTCCCATTTATAAACAGGTACTTGGATGATCCAAAGAGAGAAGTGAAATGGGGATCAAATAAGCTTATGGAGAAGGGATTTGTGTACAAATATGAAATGAACAAGATATTGGATGATAATATTAGAAGTGCAATGGAACTTGGAGTTCTCAACTTAACATCATCTACTTGATGGGAACTTTTGATTTTCATATGTTGAAAATATTTACTCGTATCGAGCGTTTGTAACAAACCGTATGTTATTTCTGGAGAGTCCGAGCAACATAGATTATGTGTACCTTCCACAGATTCCATTCTGATCTCATTCAAACAGCAGTGTACTCTATTCCCAACAAATGTTTTAATAAAATTAAAGAACAAACTAGTGTTTGTTACACCCTCGAAGTTTTGATGATCTGCAAACTATTCCACAAGGGACCTCATGGACGACTTATTATGTATCTATGGGACCTGGTCTCGTTTGAAGTTGTCCATTGACAATGACTTGCTTGACTACAACTGGTAGTTGTAAGTTGGTGGCGCGGCAGTAGAGGAGGAGAACCTCGACCAATAGCAAGACGCCTAGGTTTTGTTGTCTCATCTAAAAGGATCATCTACTTACAATAAAACCTAGTTTTTTGCAAACATCAAGATTGAACTTTCGAAGGGGAGCCTTGGAGTAACTGGTAAAGTTGTTGCCATATGACCAGGAGGTCACGGGTTCAAGCCTTGGAGAAAGCCTCTGGCAGAAATGCAAGGTAAGGCTGCGTATCCCCGGACACTGCGCATAGCGGTAGCTTTAGTGCACCGGGCTGCCCTTTTTTATCAAGATTGAACTTCTAAGAAGCAAAAGCTACTCTTGAACACAGCTCATACAAGGGACCTGATTGCTTGCTCATCTTAAGTCTTGTGTGTATTGTATTATTGGTTCTTTTGGTCTTCCATTGTAACGACTCCTGATTATAAAGGATAGTAGATGTGTAGCTTGTCCAAGTCTTAGCTCTAGTCGAAGCAACTAGAGTTGGTTGTTCGAGTCATTTGTAAGTTGGTCAAGTATTTGTTCGTCTCATTCTTGTGTTGTGTCGAGTCCTGGGTAGAGTTGCCTAGGATGTGTGACTAGAGCTAGCCAGTTGTGTGTTAAGAGCTATCACACTTGTCTTGTCATAGAGTTATTACAAGAGTTGTTGGTGATTATAGGATTTTGGTATCACTTGGTGGCTTGAAGAAGAGTGAAGTTTGGAAATCCTGATAGCAAGTCGTGGTTTTTACTTCCCTTGAGCAAGGAAGTTTCAGTTCTTAACATATAAGCAATGAGCAGTTACGACAAGAACAACAACAACAACATACCCAGTGTAATCCCACAAGTGGGGTCTAGGGAGAGTAGGATGTACCCCTACCTTCATGGGGTTGAGAGGATGTTTCCGATAGACCCTCGGCGGCTCAAAAGAAGCGTAATCAAAAGCAGTTAAAGGCCTTGAATAGTAGCATTCCCTGAATCTTTAACTATGATTTTAATCTATACTTTAATTTGGAAGCAATGTGCTAGAAAAGGTAACTGGAAAATGAAAGATAATGCTATATTTGTATGAATCTGCATCGTCTCCATTTACATTTTCTGGATAAAAGAACTCGTAATCATATGACTGAGTCCCCGAAAATAAAGTGATAAGACATGTTATACACTTGAAATTCGACATTTTGACCCCTCGACTAATAATATCATACACTTGTATTTTTACAGGAACATTCACATACGAAGAGACTGAGATCGATCAAGACATACTTTGATTTGATGATATGAACTTCATTTAGCTTTCGGTGATTTCTTTCAGCATTTCAACCACCTTCTTCATCTTTGGTCGTTTTGCTGGTGTCACGTCAGTGCACAGCAACGCAACCTTCAACGCTGCTAACATTTCCTTTCTCCAAGAAAATGATATGGTGCTGAGCTTTGCATCGAGTATCTGCTCCGGTGTTTCCCCTCTTGCAGGTGCACCGTGTACCCACTTAACCAAATCTATTCCTTCACCAAAAGCTTCATCTACAGGTAGTCGAGTGGTTAGGATCTCGAGCAAAACAACCCCATAGCTGTAAACGTTTCCAGGAGCCGTTACTTGCATTGTATACGCATACTCTATTGAGGTAAAAAAAACAAAAAATACAAGTCAATAACATCGTTATAATCTCTACAAACGCGAACGGATTAGGATGTGTTGAAATGATAAAGAGTACCTGGTGGAATATATCCAAATGAACCAGCTACAGCACTGATACTTGCAGTCCCTCTAGATGGATCGAGAAGCCTCGATATTTCAACTTCACTAACCAAAGGCTTGAAATTAGAATCAAGAAGCACATTCCCAGAGGAAATGTCAAGATGGATGATAGCAACGTGATGAAGGAACGCCAATCCTTCTGCAACTCCGGTGGCAATGGCAAGTCTTGTTGGCCAGTCGGGTTTATATTCAGGATTCTGGCTAGAGTTATGAAGATATTGAGTCAACGTTCCGTTGGCATGATACTCATGCAACAGAAGAACAACATCTTCATAGATTCCAAACCCGATAGGCCTAGACAGATTATCATGAACGAGCTTACTAAGCTTTTCGAGCTCTCTGATCATCTTACTCTGGTGATGAATTATAGTTCTGTCCATGGATTTTAGCTTCTTCACCGACAAAATCATCCCGGAAGGCATGTCCGCTTTATAGACAGTGCTGAAAGTACCAACACAAGTCTTATTCGAGTCTTTCATGATTGCCTTTACAACTGCATCAAAATCAATTGCTTGCTTTAGATTGTCAACGAAGATGTTTCCCGCTAGTATCACTGGTCTGCTAGAGATCTCGTCGATGGTATTGTTTCCAGCTGCTGCTTCCTTGGCAGCTTTCTCTTGTTTCTCCCTCATCATGAACAGCAAAACAACCACCGTGACAGATACGAAAACTGCTAAACCAGAACCAATAACAGTCAAAACAATCCGATAAGAGACCTTGTGACCGTAAATGTTGTGGTCATAACCATTTAAATCTCCACAACCACCACTCAGAGGATCACCACAAAGATCTTTGTTTCCGAGGAAACTCGAATTAGGACTCTTCTGAAACGGTGCAAAAGCCGGTATTGGACCGGTGAATTCATTGCTCGAAAAATCAACCTCTATCAAACTCTGCATGCCCTTCAACGCCGGAGGTATATTCCCAGAGAGCTGATTATCAGATACATCTAAAGAAACCAACTTGTCAAGTTTCCCTAGATCCTGCGGCAGCTTTCCACGGAGACGATTATGACTCAAGTTCAACGATATCTGCAAGTTCTTCATATGACCAATCTCCGGAGGGATACTACCGGTAAGTTCATTACTCCCCATTTCCAACTCAAGCAACTTCACACAGTTCCCTATCTCAAGAGGTATCTCCCCTCGAATCACATTCTCCCCCAACAGCAAATACTGCAATCTCGACGTATTACATATATCTACCGGTATAGTCCCATTGAACATATTGTTACTCAAGTCTAGCTTATTCAGATTCTTACACTTAAGTACTGAAGTTGGAATCTCTCCGTAAAGATTATTACCCGAAACAATCAGCTCTTGAAGATTGTTAAGCTTACCAAACTCAGATGGAATCGTTCCATTAAACTCATTCGAAGCTAAATTAAGCAGCGTAAGATTCGAGCACTTAGCAAACTCGGGCACAATCTCACCAGACAAACTATTACTATCAGCTTCAAAATAAGTCAGACTACTAATATTCCCGATCGATTTAGGGACACCTCCAGACAACTTGTTATTCCCAATTCTAATACTAGAAAGTCTTTTACACCTCCCAATTGATTCAGGGATCGTTCCGGTTAACTTATTCTGAGTTAGAACAAGAAACTCAAGATATCCATTAGCACAAATACTCTCAGGAATACCACCTTCAAGCTGATTCGAATGAAGATTCAACAACGTAAGCTCCGAATACAATCCTAAGTTAACAGGTACATTACCAGTAAACTGATTCTCATAACCAGTAAACACGTTAAGACTGGTCAGATTACCGATCCACAACGGGATGGAACCATTCAACTTATTACTAAAAACTTGAAAATCTTGCAAATTTTCCAACCCTATCAGCTCATCAGGTATAGCACCAGTAAGCGAATTTTTCGACAGGTTCAATGCTTTAAGCCCTCTAAGCATACCTAATTCACTAGGAATGCAGTTTCCAAAATTGTTAAATGACAAATCAAGATATTGCAACTCAGACAAATTACCAAATGCTAATGGAATAGAACCTTGGAAGTTGTTATTAGACAAGTCTAACCATTTCAAACCTTTGAGCTCAGATATAAGTGTTACATTACCTTGTAATCTAAAACCAGAAAGATCAAGCCTTTCAATAACCATTGAATTGTTGGAAGTGCAAACAATGCCATTCCATGAACAGTAATCAGTTGTGTTTACATCCCAACCTGGTACTGATAACTCTTTACCAATTGCTTCTACTACTTCCTGATCATGAAAAAACAACTGGGAATTCCCAAGTTGGATTCTTGATAACAAGACAACTAGTATAAACACAGTTAACATATAGCTCAAATGTGCCATTCTTGAACTTCTTTTTTGTTTTTCAAGAAAACAACTTTTGTTCAATTTCTTATTCTACTTCAACTACAACCAAATAGAACAACAATCAAGAATTCATAGGAAGGGTGGGGATGGGGCTGTGAAAAAGGTTGAGTCTTGAAATGCTCAAAGAGGTTATTTGTTAAAAAGAAAACACCTTTACTTGTCACAAACTCCGAGTTAGCATAAGAAGTCACACAGCGATAGAATACATGAGAGATGTTATATTATATAAGTAAGCAGGACTTATACACTAGTAAAATATTTTAAAGACGTATGCGTATAGTTTCAAAACGAACAATATTATGGGGGGAGGGGGGTTGTTTGGAGTGTGATGACACTCCAGGTTAGAATATGAAGTCACACATCGACAGAACACATAAGAGATCTTATATTATATAAGTAAGCAGGACTTATACACTAGCTATACGTTTTAAAGACGTATGTGTATAGCATCAGAATGGACAATATTACTAGCGAATTGGATTGAGTGTTTGAAATGCTCTTTCACTTCAAAACAACCAAATGGGACAATATCACTAGCGAACTGAACCATTACGAAAAGATCTGAGTGTTTGAAATGCACGAGAAATGTGACTAATAAACCAAAAAGCTAGGAAGGAAGCCCTTAAATTTAGGAAAGTACTCTACTTTAAGTATAACTCATGTCAAGAAAATGAAGAAAAACATTGAGTGTACAAGTAGAAAACAGACAAACAAACAAAACATTAAAAAACAATAGGACACAGAAAAACTGGGACACTAGTCTAGAGCTAGTACTAGACCCCTGAAATAAAAAAAAAACAAAAAATATTAGTAAAATAAAAAACTAATTGTTAGTAGTACTAATAAACTACTAGTATTAGATTGGATTAAGGTTGCACAAGGGAAAAAAAAAAGATTTTGTTATCCGTGCTAGTGTTCGTAGTGCTAGTCTTGTTTCGGAGTGTGTTATTGTTTGCCGTGTTATATAGTGACAGTCTTGTTTATGTTATGATACGGTGTGTTAATACCTATTGTTTCTTGTTTCCTTTACTATTTTCTCTAGACTGTTTTTGTCTTAAACTGAGATACTACAACGTCTGCTCCTAACCCGTAGATCGAAACGTTACGGTTCACTCCGGTGCTGCTTGCTGGTGGAGGTTGGGGGTATCTCAATTATGAATAAGAAGTCGAAGAAGCCCTAGATCCGCCTCTTACTTACCTACCTTCCCAGACTAGCTAGTCAGGGTGAAGCATTCTTAGCATTAGTAGGTTTGGCACGATAAACTCATCAGATGTGACCTCATAATGGGTCGGTGGGAATGGCTCGTGATCTGCATTCAATCAATTTCCCTTGGAAAACGATGGTCAAGGTTTGCCGTAAATAAACAAATGAGTTTGATTTAAGCATCCGAATAAGAATACAGTTTAGATACCCCCGGAAATAACTTCTCTATCTCACCTCCGAGGGAGGGGTATGGACAACGCTGTGGGAATATACTGGGTATGTTGTTGTTGTCGTGTTTGGAGCCAAAAATTTGTTAAAAGTGTTCAAAATTTAGTATATACGTACCAGAAATAATTTGTGACGTATTCGACTAATTTGAATTCGCATTATTAAAGAATTAAAGTTAAAGGTGACTTCTACCAAAAATTGTTTTGTTTCTACTCGGAATTTAAACTTTTAATTAAGAATGAGAGTAAGCGTTCTTTATCAAGAATTTTTCTAGCTAGGTATATAAAAATAGTTACATAATAGTAGTAGTATTTAAATTTGATATTTTCAAAGTGTAGGGGCTAGGCTAGGTATGTTCCGAAAAGTCTTTATGTGTAAGAATACTCAATTAATCTAAATTCACACTGAAAAATTATATTTTAGAAGGTAATTTTATTTTCGCATGAAATTTTTAATTAAAAATAGAAAATTATTTACCACTCGAGCACAAACTTTTACAAACACTTTCTACATTTATAATTGATTAATGTACATTTTTGAATTTGAAGGTGAAGTCAATTATTTCACAAAATGTGCAATGGACCTACAAATTGGAAAAAAAATAAAATGTGGGACACACATATACAATAATGTAAAAATGTCTTCATAATTGTAGGGGCCTCTTTCAAGAAAAAGTAATAAAATAAAATAAAATAAAAGTTATAAAAATATAATAAAATAAAATAACCACCGTCTTATAAAAGAGAAAATGTACACAAATAATGGTGACAAAAAATTAATTTGTCAAATATAAAAATCTTTTTTTATCCATTGGTTAAAAGTTCAAAGGACAAAATCATTGATATAAAGAGGCTCTCTTTTCTTCTTTTCTTTTCTCATGATTAAAACAAATATTGTCTTTGAATTAATTCTCTAAAAGATTTTTTTCATATGTATTTTTTTGTATTATTTTTGGTGTTCGATATTTATTTTGGAGCCGACCGATCTATGTTTGCGTAGGACGTCTCACTTTTGATGGTATAAGACTCTTTATAGAAGACGATTCTACACTTAACGTTTGAATTCTAAACTTCTGATGAAGAATGAAAGAATACTTATTATTTTTGTTGTTGCAAAAGCGCTTACATGTAGATGTTTCGAAAAAAATAGAAAAAATAACATAAACATACACTTTAACTTATCATATTTACACAAATCTCTGTCTGTACAAAATAATTACAGAAACCAACGAATTATGTATTCGTTGGATATATCGGGAGCTAATAATGTATGTCGACAAATTCAAAATCGAAAAAAATATATCGGGATCTAATTATGGGATTTATTTGGTTTGGTATTTTTTTTGGTTAAAATATTTTTTTTTTGCCAAAAAAATATCTAAATATATATTTCACAGACATTGAGCAGAAAAAATTGGAGGAATCATTAAATTGGCACTTTGCACATTGACAAATGACAATAATGATATCTCTTTTATTATGATCAAATCACTTTAATCATTTCATCACTTTTTTTTTTTTTTTTGCATATTCTTTATGTTATTTAGATACGAAGTCGTGTTAATTAGGGAGCGATTTATATTTTTATGGAGAAAAAGGTCTGAAAAATATTTAAATTTTAGCAAAAGTTATTGTTACATGCGTTAACTTTGTGGGAGTTCTATGACAACCATAGATTTTTTTTTATCATATTTATGTGGCATATATTTGTCAGCTGGACCACTGCGTGAATACACGTGCATTGAGCGCATAAGGGTCTGAAGTGGTTCAACTAAGCAAATTTATGCCACAAAAATACAGTAAAAAATAATTTAGGAGGGTCATTGGACCCCCACAAAGTTGAGGCCTGTTACGGCAAATTTCGTCAAAGTTTAGGTATATTTCGAACTTTTTTCCCTTTTGTGAAAAATTTTCAATGTAAATTCAAATTTAATCGAGTTCCAATACAAATATAAGACGACGAGTGGAAGCAAAAAAAATATTTTCTTTCAGATTTATTAATTAATTAAATACATATGTGATTTAGAAAAAAAAATATTTAGTCAATGATAAACAATTATTTCACTTTTTAAATGCCGGAACTTTTGATTAATTAGCCCCTCATGCTGGATTAAAGATTAGCATTAATTAGGCACACTAATAAATTAATCCAATTTTACAAGTTTCCTAAACTATATTATTATTTTAGTATATGGAATTTTTTAATTATAAATTGATGTACTTTAATATATATTAATTACTAAAGTTATGAATTTGAAGTTTGAAGTCGTGCAACCTTGTGAATTCAATGAGTATTTTCTTTATTTTGTAAGGGTAAAAGAGTCAAAATTGTTAGGTATACTATTTGAAATTGCTCGATTTTATCATCCGTTAAATTTTTAATACGCTAATATTCTTATAATTAGGTAAGGAGAAAATAGAAAAATTTACCTCTCAATTTTGGGAAGACTTGTAGACTATTCGTTGTTATATTATTCATACAAAAATACCCCAGAGTTACTTAAATGATGTAGATTAGGCACATTTAACTCATGAGGGTGGGCCAATGAGGTCGGCAGGGCCGTTTGGGTGGTCAAACGGCGCAAATAGATCGTTTTCAAGCCAAATTGGTGGGTTAAGTCCACGATTGTCTGGATGGGCCCGAGGCCAGGGCATATTTTCGACTAAGCTGATGGATGTCCACGTAACTTATTCGTGAGATGAACATCACGTGGTATGTCAGCTCACCGCTCCTGACTCGTTTTATCCCCTCCCATTAGCTTCTTGTTCCACCACCGGCGCCTCTGTCGTTACAACGAGTTAAATGTGCTTAATAAAATATCACAAGTACTAAGATCAAAAATCATTAGTAATCGGGACCAAAAGTGTTATTAACCCATGGTTAGAGTCAGGGACGGAGCTAGGTAGGACTAAGACGATTCATCTGAATCTTTTTTGATGAAAATTACACTGTTTGTACATAATTTAAATTAATTTTTATGTATATATATAGTAGCTACGTACATGCTATTCAAGGATGAATTTCGTAATTAATTCCTGCTCCTTTTTGGTATATAATTCGTGCACAAAATTATGTTTGTACCGTACCTCGAGGAAGGTAATTCATGAGGAAGGATCTCACTCAGATGTATACACAAACAAAGTTGACAATCGAGCATGGCATGTTTGTAAGAATAAGCTCTTGCTTTGACTATAAAATAGATGAGCGTCAACACATGACATTATCAGAATAGTCTCACCGCACGTGCATTGCACGTGTTTTATTCATGAATGAATTACACTACAATAATAAAGGTTTTTTAACGATAACAAATATGTACTTTAATAAAGAGCGTCAAAGTTTTTAAAAACGTTAATTAATTGTCATTATATCATCTAATATCGCTATAGGATTTAGCGACATTATTTAACGTACATATTTACCATTAAAAAGCATAGTGTACTTCAAATTCTTTCATGTATAATTATTTACTTAAAATTTTTATTATACAATTTATTGAGATTTTTTAATTAAAAAGTAAACTACACGACTCATCAAACACGTGCAATGCACGTACAACGAGACTAGTCTGACTAAAAACGAAAAAGAATTATTACCTATATCAAGAAAATAATTTAATTCAAACTCTAAGAATTTTTATAATCGATCCCAAAGGCTCCAACATAGTATTGTTACCGTTCTTTCATTGATGACTAGATCAGACTCTTAACTAATTGTTTACCTATTTTTCTTCAAGAGTATTCAACGACGAATTTTGTAATTAATTCATGTTTCTTTTTAGTGTTAAATCCGTGTACGAAACGATGTTGGTATCGTACATCGAAGAAGGCAATTCACGTGGAAAGGTTTCACTCAGATATACACAAAGACAAAGATGACAATCAGGCACGACATGTATCTGAAAACAAATTCCTGCGTTGATTATAGAATAGATGAATGTAATAAATATCATAATCAGACTAAAAAGGAGAATAAAGTTTTACGTATTTCTCTTCAAGAAAATCAATTAATTCAAACAATAAAAATTCATATAATCTATCTCAATTTATTCAATATTGCAACATAGTGATTATTATTGTTATTTGCTCAAAATTAACCCTTCCCCTCACTATATTATAAACCAAAAGAGAAAAGTATCTTGTACCCTTGAACTGTGATCAAAATCTGCTACGACGCGCTTCAATTTTACAGGAGTCCTATTATACTCAAACTAAATTTTAGCGTATTTTTATCAACCTTTTTAGTTGACGTGACACCTTTTGTCAACCTTTTTAGCTGAGGAGACACCTTTGACGTGAGTCCCATTTTATGTAATAAAGGTGCCATATCCGCACAAAAGAGTGACAAAAAATGCTAAAATGTGGATCCTATTTTATGTAATAAAGATATCACATCAACACCTTATTCTCATGACAACTAATTTCGAGATAATTAATCTCTAAATAACTTATTTCCGAGCAAACAAAATATTTATTTACTTAATTTTTTTTCAAGAATATCCTTACTAGTCCCCCCCCCCACACCACCCCAACACACACAAAAAAATAATAATAAAAAGACACAAATATTCAAAAAGTTTACTCAAAAAGCAAATAGTATTTGACTATATGGGATCTAAATCATCTAATATATATTGATTGAGATTTTGCTTTTATTAGACATACATCATGACCTTTGTATCATGCATTGTCTTATAATATAGGAAAACTAGGGTCCCCACCCCTAAAAAAAAAAAAAAAGTATAGGAAAAAAATCAAATTCTTTTTCTCTATGTTTTATTTGGCTTTCTCTTCAATTATTTTTTGAAAAAAAAAAAGTTAGAAATATATCTAAATTTTAGCAAAATTTGTTGTAATACGTTCTATGACCTCCCTCGATTATTTATTATTGTATTTCTGTAACATATATTTGTTCAGCTGAAGCACTTCAGATTCTTATGCGCTTAGAGTGTGTGTATTCACGCAGTGGTCCAGCTGGACAAATATATGCCACAGAATGATAATAAATAGTGGTGGTGGTGGTGGAGGGGGGCGGAGGTCATACGATGCCTGTAAAATTGAGGCATGTTACAATAAATTTCGTCAAAGTTTAGATATATTTGAAACTTTTTTTCCTTTTTATTTTGTCAAGTTTTCACATTATGATAGAATGACATAGTTGAAAATTTGCCATACATGGTTTTACCCCTTTTTCTAAGTGCATTTAAAATTTAAAAAGGTGTAGCTTTATTTCTAAATAAAGAATAATAATAATATATTATTCAGTTTAATCCCATGAGGCGAGGTACGAGGTGGGGCTGAACCGGAATTGTTTTCAAAAATTGTATGAACTTTGACCAATTTTTTTAAATGTATATTTTCATTATATTGTCATGAGACAAAGGACAACTTATGATATTATGTAGTTTTTGAATATTTAAAGTTTAATTTTAAAATATTGAGTTGAGCTAATCTAATATGAATGTTATTTAAGTTGATTCTCGAGAAGCGAAAAATATATTTTGGGCCTAAAGCCCTCTAGTTATCCAAGCCCATTTAGAAGCAAAGAACTTTAGATAAGAGCCCAAACGTAAAATATTGGGCCAAGAAAGAATCAATTTCACTTTTGATCACTAAGTTATTGATAAATATTGATTTTTGTGATATATGACTAACTTTTAAATAATTAAAATATGTGTTTTTGATATCTTGACTATCGTAAAATATGAAGTAACAATATAAATTTGACATAACATATGAGTAATTAAGCGGTAAAATAGCTAAATATTAAGATAAATTTGTAAATATTTACATGCAAAGAGACCAAAAGAACATAATAAGATTTAATGTGCTTAGTCAAATATTATAACGACTAAAAATAATAATACTATGTGCTAGTGTTTTTATTTTTCATCTGAAAAATAACACCAAGCTCATCAAAACCCTTGAATTCATGAACATAATGATCATCATCAAACTCTAAATTGTTGATGATACTTTCAAAATTTTGTTCATCGAGATTTTCAGGAATCAGATCGCCTTGATCAATAATATTGATATTGTCCTCGTCAATATCGTCGATCTTAGCTGCAGTGTTGATATATATCTCGCACAACACATATTTCTCCAACTATACATAAAGATTAATAGGTAAAAATATGCAAAAAAATAAAAATAAAAAATTAAAATAATAAATTCTTTAAAAAGAAACAAGAAAATGAGAAATTTTAGTAGCAATGTTTAACTGGACATGAAGTTTAACAAAGAAATAAATATTTGGGAATTATTAAGGTCCTAAACAATATACTATAAAATATGTCATAAGAATATAATCCGCACTACAACAGATAAAGATGACATGTTAGTAAAAAAAACTTCATGCATTACGTATTAACGATGTATATAACTTAAAAATTCATACTAAAAAACTTTAATGGATTAAAACGAGTTTAAGTTATATATATCATCAGTTTAGATATAAGAAGTTATACATGTAAATTAGTCTTATTTTCACGATTATAAACCTTGTATTTTAAGAAAGCTTACCTATAGATAATCTTTAAATGACAATATATATACATAACTTAAACTCAAAACTAAATTATAAGAACATATATATATATATACTACAACAACAATAATAGAAGGGTAGTTCGGTGCACTAAACCTCCCGCTATGTGCAAGGACCGGGGAAGGGCTGGTCCACAATGATCTATTATACGCAGTCTCACCTTACATTTCTGTACGCGGCTGTTTTCATGACTTAATTAAACTCATGACCTTCAGGTCACAAGGTCACATGGCAACAAGTTTACCCGTTACTCCAGGCAACAACAATATGCAGTAGAATTTTACGAGTCGAGTCTGCACAGAATGGAACGTACGCAACACCTTACCTCTACCTTTGTTAGGTAGCTAGGCTGTTTCCAATAGACCCTCGACTCAAAAATGTGTGAGTCGAGGCACTAAATGAGAAGAACATATATACTACAACTATAACAATAAAGAGGTCAATCTCTAGCTATGCGCGAGATTCGGAGATGGACCGGACCATAAGGATCTATTGTATGCAGTCTCACCTTACATTTCTGCAGGGGGCTGTTTCCACAGCTTGAACTCGTGACCTCCTGATCACGTGGCAACAACTTTACCAGTTACTCCAGACTCCCCAATATGCAGTGGAATTTCACGAGTAGAGTCTATAAGTTGTACGCAAAACCTTACCTCTACCTTTGTTAGGTGGCGAGGCTGTTTTCAATCGAACCTCGACTCAAAAATGAAGTCTATGAAAATAATTATAAACAATTACCAACCTCCATTTTCTTGTCAATACGATATTCATGCATTTTCCATTGAGTTTTTTCTTTTTTTTCTTCATAAAAATCAAGTGTCTTTTTGTATCCAATAATTTGTCCATTATTTTTTTTAATTTCTGCATCAACACCAGTAGCTTTCCAAAATCCTTTTTGGTTTTCCACTCTTCTATCTGGTCTACTTCCTGTTTTGTACTTTCCTTTTCTCTGTGTGAAGAAATACCAATTGTTCCCTCTCTTGTGCCTATTTTCCGCCGCTGTTGAAGACATAATTAAGTAAATAAAAATATGAATAAAATTATAAACAAATTATAATAACAACATATTCAGCGTAATCTCTCAAATGATTTCTGGAGAGGGTGTCGTGTACTCAAACGCTACATCTATCTTGTGAAGATAGAGAGGCTAGCTATTTCTAATAGACCCTCGGCTAAAGTAAAAAATGAGATATCATATCGTACTGAACAATAAAATATACTGTGTAATCTCAGAAGTTTTAGGAAGACATAATTAAGTAAATAAAAGCGTAAGACGTCTAACAAATTATAAAAAAAAAATAATAATAACATATTCAGCGTAATCTCTCAAGTGAAGTCTGAAGAGGGTGTTGTGTACTCAAACATTACATCTATTTTGTGAAGATAGAGAGGCTAGCTATTTCTGATAGACACTCGGCTAAAATAAAAAACGAGATAACATATCTCACTTAACAATAATATATTCCGTGTAATCTCAGAAGTTTGAGGAGGATGTTGTGTACGCTAACCTTACTGTACCTTGTGAATATAGAGAGGCTATTTCCAATAGACCTCGGCTAAAGTAAAAAACGAGATAACATATCAATAATAAAATATTCAGTGTAATCTCATAAGTGAAGTTTGAGGAGGTTGTTGTGTACACAAACCTTACCGTCTTACCCCGTACCTTGCAAAGATAGAGAGACTATTTCTGATAGACACTTGGCTAAAGTAAAAAATGATATATCATATCACGATGAACAGTAAAATATTCAGTGTAATCTCACAAGTGAAGTTTGAGGAGGGTGACGACACAGACCTTACCGTCTTATTACCCGTACCTTGTGAAGATAGAATCTGTAACTAGAACTCTAGCTCCATATCGAATAATAGATTTAGGGTTTCGATACTCTAATTTTATTCTAGGTAAAAAACTTATCCACATCGAGTGTTTACATGAACAATATCAACTAATCACATAAACGCTCGATTTTGTTCATGGTAATGATTTTTTCGGATAAAAACTTACTCACATCATATGTTTATACCAAATCATATCGACTTACTATATAATTAAATACACAACGCTAGTAAAATTTTTACAAATAAAAAGATAGAGTTATCTGAAATCTGTTGCCGGTGGGAGGTGACATGTATCCCGTGGATTTAGTCGAGGTGCGTGAAGCTGGCCCGGACACCACGATTATCAAAAAAAAAATATAAGAAAATAGAACAACTTACTACAAAGGTCTTGAGGATGATAATCATTGATACATATTTCTTGAAAATCATTTGTTGGCAATTTTTCACAATTGATTTTCTTCATCAAATAATGCTCAATAAGTTCACAATCTTTTGGAATAAATCTATAACCTAATGGAACTGAATTGAAGAACTCCATATCTGCAAAAAAAAATAAAAAAAAAAAATTAAACTACTACTAATTAATTAATTAATTCTTAATGATCTTAAAATAAGTACTAATACTAATTGTAGAATAATAAGGAAGAAGGAGAAGGAATACTATTTATTTATATAATTTATACGTTTTTTCTATGTGATTCATAGGTCACGAATGCGAGCAGTTACAAGATCACAAGACTACTATTTATATATATGATTTATACGTTTTTCTATATGATTCATAGATCACGCATTCAAACCGTAAAAACAGTCATTAATGTTCATTATATTAAATTGTTTACATCATACCTCTTGGAATGCGACTCTTTCTCGTAACCCTACTGCTGACCCTTAAGTAAGGATTTTTAGTATAACTTCTAATTTATGAGTGTTTTAAGTTGTCATATGTAAAGAAAAAAAAAAAAGATAAGAAGTTAAATTAATTCCTAATGGTTTTAAAACAAGTACTACAATACTAATACTAGAATAATAAAGTATATTCCTACACGTACTAATTATAATATTTATACGTTTTTTCATGTTATTTATAGGTCAAATATTTGAACGATGAAATAATTACTAATTCTTGTGTTTATCTATATCATACCTCTTTGAGGTGCGACTCTTTCTCGAAATTCTGCGAATGCGGATGTTTGATGCACCGAGCTGACCCTTAAATTACGATTTTTAGTATAACTTCTAATTTGTGTTTTTTTTTTTTTTTTACGTTGTCATATATAAAGAAAGAGAAAAAATAAATACAAGAAATAAAAGATACGAATTTCTAGATATTAAAGATAGTAATAAAATAATGGTGTTGTCATAATCAAATTGGGTTCCAAAAGTTTCGGAATTCATATAGGATTAGGGAATTAATTAATGAAAACCAAAAATTAAATTATAATATGTGATTAATATTTTTCGTGAACTCGATATTTCTATATACTGAATCGTGTAAATTTACTATATAGTTAAGTGAATATGATCCACGCATGGTAACTATTAACCACGATTAAGTGCTAAAGGGTTATGTATAACCGTATAAACATATATCGATTTAGCGTGAATAAGTTTTTACCTGTAATATGTGTTGATGTATATTATTTCTTGTTTTTTCTTCCTCATTCGGTTCTGATATCTGCTTTAAAATCCAATTAATTCGAATAGTATCGAGAAGTCCTTTTATGAAATACGGAGGGAAAATTAAACGCTTCTTATCAAAGATGATTTCATTATTAAATCTCGATCTTGAATTATTAATATCATATTATAATTCAATTTACTAAAAGGAATACAATGATATTAATTTGTTGTTCATCCAACTCATTATTTTTCACTTAATAAAATATATCACAACAAAATGTACTTTTACACATAGAAATTAATCTAGGTGTAAAATTTCACAGAAATGTAGTGTAGATCTAATTCTACAATTATTGGCACCCAACTAGATGCATTAGTTTGTGCATTTTAAGAATTTTTTTTTTCGGTTTCTCATCTCGTGTCCGGTGTACTCATTGGAGCTCCGATTAATCCGGATCGTGTTTTGCAGGGCCCATTAGGGTGACAGCGCTCCCAATAGAGTTTTCTCCATACCCAGGATCGAGCCCTCGACGTCTGATTAACGACGGAGCAGGCACCCCAACCCCAACCCATGTTGGTGCATTTTATAAAGAATTATTCCGTATCAAACTCATTAAGTTATTATAGAATTAAAAAGAAATTTAACTGAAATTTGAATAATTAGAAAGACTCGGACTGAAAAATAAAATGGATATAATGACTGAGATTTGATTAAATTAAAATTCATGTCGTCTTCCATTTAATGGTCAAGATGTGCCCATTAATGATGCCTAATTAATTATTATTTGGATTCTACCTAGACATACTCCATATACTCCCTCCGTCCCAAATTTCCTAATCTGGTATCCCATTTTACTCGTCCTTTTTTACTTATCAAGACAAGGCAATTTTTTTTTTTTATATTTTATCCTTTGCATTAATTATTTTTTCTTTAAATTAAAATATAAACATCATTTAATAGGGACACAATGATAAACTAGCCATTTTATTTATTATTTTTCTTAGTAAAATGGAAGGGAGGGAGATAATAAAATATTGGGAGCCAATACATGTAGAATTCTTATCTATATATCCATGACTAATCATGTCCCACAACGTGCATGTCATTACTCCGATGTAAAACTCTTATAAAAGCTACGCTTTTTTTTCTTCCAAATACATAAACGAATTTCTTACTTAATTCAAATCATATCAATTTCTTCAAAACTATGCCAAAACAGAGTCACAGGCATTTGAAGCCAGAGAAATCATGGTGCGTCATCATCGCATTAGTAGGTTTAATAGGAGGTGTCCTTTTCATGTCCATGTTTGTGAAAACGTGGTCAAGCAATTGGATCCTGTGCAGCAGCAATAATAATAAAGGTTCAAATGATGATGGCAAGAAGGGGAATCTAGAGCTGGATGCCATTTTACACTATGCAACATCGCGAGTGATACCTCAACAAAACATAGAGGAGATCAGGATATGTTTTGATGTTGTGAAAGACCGAACTCCTTGTAATTTTCTTGTATTTGGTTTAGGGCATGATTCTCAAATGTGGGCATCCTTTAATTCAGGTGGAAACACATTGTTCCTAGAGGAAGATCCGAAATGGGTGGAGACCATACTTAAAGATGGCCCTTTCCTTCATGCTGAAACCGTGAAATATCGGACAATGTTGTCGGAGGCAGATGAGCTAGTGGAACATTACCGTAAAGAACCAGATTGTTCTGCCAAGAAATCATTTCTACGCGGCAACCATGGCTGCAAACTAGCATTGGATAGGTTACCAGATGAAGTTTACGATAAGGAATGGGATGTGATTATGATAGATGCACCACGAGGCTATTTTCCAGAAGCACCAGGTAGAATGGCAGCTATTTATTCGGCAGCTGTTATGGCCAGAAATAGAAAAGGAAAAGGCGCCACACATGTTTTTTTACACGATGTGGATCGTCAGGTAGAAAAGATTTATGCTGAGCTCTTCTTGTGTAGGAAATATTTGGTCAATGGGGTAGCAAGGTTATGGCATTTTGAAATTCCTCCCCCATCGAATCTCGCAAACAATTTTTGCTAGATAAACCTATCAATTTTCTCACTTTCTTCCCATTTCCAATGTAATTTAAATCTTCCAATCTTCTTTATAATTTACACCAACTCACTTATTCAACAAGATATTAGCATAAACATGGATCCACAACGTAGAAATCACAATTCATGATTTTAAAAATTGGTTTCTTGAGCTCCTTAGATGAACACTTTACATACCTTCGTTGAAAGTTTCTTGAAGAGTAACAGTGAAATCTCTAGGATTTGGATCTTCGATAAAAATCCTAAGGCTTGTTCTCGACAGAATTTGAGAGAAAACAAGTATAATTTGCTTAATGATAGCTGAATCTCGTGTTTTAGGGCTTATATAGGGGAGGAAAAATTACCTTTTTGCCCTTAAAATTTCGGTGCTGGATTGCAGGAATTTGGCCCAGGTGGACTAGCCAGGGCGGCGCCTTTCCTGAAGCCCCGGACTGAGTTGGGCGGCGTGGGGAAATCGCCTTGAGCTACTGTTTTGGGAACCCAAACATGCCCTTGTGTTATTCCAAAAATTCCGAAATTCACTCGAGATGTACTATTGACTGGCCCCATCGTGAATCAACTTGAAAATCGACAAACGAAGGTCGGGAAAGTCATGAAATAAATTCTCGAAGTTCGGAGGCTTAAAATGAGACTAATATTACTTAATTAGGGGTATGATAATTAATTAGAGATGATATAGTAAAGTTACGATTGAAGCAGACATGTCATAAATGTCTATTTTATTTTTATTAAATATTATTAATTTTCTAATACATTAATGACTTATAATAATTAATTAGGGGTGATATAGTAAATTTACAGATGAGGCAACTGACCTTTAACTCCCTCTCATATATAAGTACAAATAATCTTCTACAACAATATTTTTTATATAGATAGATAGATATAATACTCCATCGTTTCATTTTTTACTTTTCCATTTTAAATCTGCACGTCCTTAAAAAATAATAACTGATATGAGTATTATATTATAATATCAATATTAATCAATCTTTAGTATTTGATCTTAAAAAAATAATTTAAAAAATAAGTAATTAATGCGAAGAATGAAATATGAAAAAATATTAATTATTATTTTTAAATATGTTAAAAATAAAAATAAAAATGTGAAAAATCTATTTTTTAAATAGTAGACAAGTAAAAATAAATGAATAAAAAACTTGCCTATGTAATAACATTATTCTTATATGGTATCTTCTTTTTTTTTTTTTTTTGGAAATTACGTCATTATGACGGTCCTACTTAAACATTTTAATTTATTGATTTACCTTTTACTAGTCTTTCCGTTTCAAATTACTCGTTCCAAATTTTTTTATTTTACTTGTCTTTTTCATTAATTAGGAAAAGATAATTTTTTTTTTCATATTTTACCTTTTGCATTAATTATTTTTTCGTCAAATTAAAATATAAACATCATTTAATAGGAGTACTATGGTAAACTAGACGTATTGTTAATTATTTTTCTTAATCATTATGTCATCTCAATTTGGGACGGGTAATTTGAGTTGGAGGGAATACTTAAATGTTGCTAATTTCGATGATTTTCCATTGCATAATTTTTTGGGGCAAATTTATTCGTGTTCAAGATTTAACAAATTTTAAGACCAAAAATAATTTGTCACAAATTGGGTACATTATGAAATTCAAGGAAAGAGAATGTAGTATAAAAGTATGAAAAAAAAAATTAAAGGAATTATCGAGGGATCAAAAAATTGATATTATTGCTATTATTTGTCGGTAAGTATATAATAGACTACATATATAATTATTAAATACATTTGGGTTATTCTGTAATTAGTTATTCTTCAGTTCTCTATATATACAGCCGTAACCCCTTCAATATCAATAAGATCAATTATTATTAAATTATATCATGGTATCAAAGCTAGGGTTTCTTCTTCCGCCCAAACCCTAATCTCTCCTCTTTTTCGACGTGTGTGCGCCGCCGTCACCGTCTACACCACGCCGCACGGCCTCCCTCCTCCGCCGTAGGTCGGCGCCATGGACAAGGTTGTTGATCCTCTGTCAAATTTACCGTCTGGAGTAAAATTACTGCTCAGGAATCTCCACAATCTCATCCCCGAAAAATTATCTGACAACAACTACCCGGCCTGGGCACTTAACGTCCGCACCGCCCTCGCAGCCAACTTGCTGCTCGGATGGATTGACGGTGCGGAGAATCCGCCGCCCGAGACAGCCGAGGAGGACGGCGTCATGCTCCCAAATCCCGACTACCTTCCGTGGATGATCGTAGACACTCAGATCCGAGCCTGTCTTCTCGCCGTTATTAGCCCCTCTGTGCACAAACACGCCCGGGGTTTTCTCACATCGGCTTCACTTTGGGACGCACTAGCCACAAGGTACAACTCTGTGTCTACGGCTCATATTTTTCAGTTGCGTGACAGATTGCATACTCTTCGGAAGGGAACGAAGACGATGACTCAATACCTTGATGATGTGGCCTCTATTCTGTCTGACCTAGATGCTGTGAACGAGATTATTCCTGAACGAGACGTGGTGAATGCCGTGATACGTGGTCTTCCGTCTGGCTATTCCTCTCTCAAACAGCATATTCGCCTCTCACCTGTCGAAATCACTCTGAATCAACTGTCTGGATGGCTTAATGCAGAAGAATTGAATCTAGACATGGAACACAAATTACTGCTCGGAGAAGCCAGTTCCACCCCTGGCGTCACGGCTCTTTACTCGGCTGGCAGCGGGGGCTCGGCCAGGGGTCGCGGTGACGATCGCCGTAACCAAGGGCGAGGCAGCGGCGGCGGTGACCGTCGGAACGCCGGGCAGCAAGGCAGAGACGGGCCTCCACCGAGGGACGGCTTCCAGTCAGGCCGCGGACAGGGACGAGGAAACCAGCGGGGGCCCACACGAGATCTTCCGACGTGCCAAATTTGTGCTAAACGGGGCCATTCTGCGGCTAATTGCTGGTATCGTTATGATGACTCGCAGAATGTAAATCGCCAGTCCGGCGGATCAAGGGCGATGCATGCGTCCACAAACGCTCAATCTGGCGATTGGTATCTAGACACAGGTGCTAACACCCATGTGACGTCGGATTATTCACAACTTCAAGCTCCTCATCTGTATCATGGCTCAGAAACTATTACAGTAGGCAATGGTCAATCCCTTCCCTCACATCCAATCTTTTATCTGTTTATCGCTTTACTAAAGAAAATAACTGCACCCTCATTTTTAATGACACCAATTTCCAGATAGTGGACAATACCACGAACCGGGTGCGGTACACGGGCCGCTGTGAGCATGGGCTATACACTCTTCCATCCAGGTCTCCGTCTGTTGTGAGTCAAGCCATTCTCTCGTCCACCTGGCATCGCCGGCTTGGGCACCCATCATCCGCCATCACCAAATCCATTTTATATTCCTTAGGTTTTAATTTTTCAGAGAAATTACATTGCGAGTCCTGTTCAGTGTCTAAATCTTGTCGTTTACCTTTTTCACTGTCTGAACACAAGGCCACTGCGCCATTTCAATTAATTCATTCTGATGTTTGGGGTCCAACCTCAGTTCCTTCTGTTCAAGGTTTTCGTTATTATATCTGTTTTGTTGATGATTACAGTAAATTCACTTGGCTTTATCCTCTGAAATTTAAATCCGAAGCTTATACTGTTTTTGTCAACTTTGACAGAATGGTTCAAAATCAATTTAATGCCAAAATCAAAATTTTTCGAAGTGACAATGGCAAAGAATTTGTCAACAATGCATTTGGTGTTTTTCTTCAAAGTCTAGGGGCTCTTCATCACACTTCATGTCCATATACCCCTGAACAAAATGGCGTTGCTGAGCGCAAACACCGTCACCTAATAGAAACAGTTGTTGCGCTCCTCCATGATTCCACCTTACCTGTTTCCTTTTGGGTTGATGCCCTTGCTACTGCCAACTACCTCATAAATCGCATGCCCACTCACACTCTCTCCAACTCCAATCCATATGCCCGTCTCTACAATCATCCACCCGACTACATCCATCTCCGCCCGTTTGGGTGTCTGGTTTATCCCTGGTTGCGTCCACACACTCAACATAAACTTCAACCTCGGTCCACCCCTTGTGTCTTTCTAGGCTATCATCCCACTATCAAAGGTTACAAATGTTTCGATCCTGTATCTCAGAAAACATATGTTTCCCGTCATGTTCGTTTTGTGGAGGAACAATTTCCTTACACAAGTCTTTCCTCTACTCCATACTCCCCCAATCCACTTGGCATTGTGCCATTATTTCCGTCCTTTTCACACGCTCATGCTCCGGCTCACTCGGCACCTAACCCGGTAATAAATAGGGCCTCAATGTAATAATGTAGTTACAACAATTCAATAATATTTTTTCTCCTATATTTCTCACATGGTATCAAAGCTTCCACGATCTTGGTAAAGAATCAAACAGTTTCCTCTGCCGGCGGGCGGCTATAATCCATATATGCCGCCCGTCTGGCCAATGATTATGTTAGCAAAAGTTGGGTCACTGACTCACTGTGTATCTTTCTAGTGACTATTTTCTCATATCTTTGCGTAGCACCATGCATCTGTCCGGTGACTACTTTTTCATATCTATTTTTCTTAGCACCGTACTTCTTTTTGGTGACTATTTTCTCATATCTGATTTGCGTAGCACCGTGCATCTTTCCGGACTACTGTCTCATATCTGAGTTGCATAACACCATGTATCTTTCTGGTGACTCCTCAGATTTAATTTACATAGTTCCGTACGTCTTTCCGGTGACTTCTCAGACCTTTTTCAGTAGGGTCATGCCATCATTCCGACCCTGCCCATATAATTTCTGTTTTCAGTAGGATCGTTATATACAGCTGTAACCCCTTCAATATCAATAAGATCAATTATTATTAAATTATATCAGTATTTAATAAAGTTATTTATTAAATACTATATTTTATATATTTAATTTAGTGAGAGACTTTCATTGCTACATTGAAAAAAAATTATAAAATAATTATATGTGCTTCATCGAGGGACTCCTTGGATAACTTATTTTTTATTTTCATTAATACATTGTTGGTACCAATAAAAAAAAGATAATAAAATTATATTTTTGCTAATATCCAAGTTTTTAGTAGTGAATGTAGTCATGATGATGTAGGTTTTTACCACTGACTTGAGAAGATAGAGAATCTGTTTTTGTAATATCTTCGACTTAAATGTAGAATTTTTAGCCATAATAATTAAATATAAATTTTTCAGACATTATTTTATCTTCGACTCAAATGTAGAATTTTTAGCCATAATAATTAAATATAAATTTTTCAGACATTATTTTATCTTCGACTCAAATGTAGAATTTTTAGCCATAATAATTAAATATAAATTTTTCAGGCATTATTTTATCTTCGACTCAAATGTAGAATTTTTAGCCATAATAATTAAATATAAATTTTTCAGACATTATTTTATCTTCAACTCAAATGTAGAATTTTTAGCCATAATAATTAAATATAAATTTTTCAGACATTTTTTTTTTTTATCTTCAATTAGAATGATTACTTTCCTTTCTTTTTTATGTATCAATTTGGACGAAAACTGTGAATATAACTCAATTTATAAAACATTGATAATATAAATAGTTGGTATATAATAGTACATACATTAAAATGGATTTTTTGAAAAAAGGAATTTATAAGCAGAATTGCATTTCAAATGCTCAATTCACATGCAAATCATAAATATAAACCATAACTTAAAGGGACACCAACTTATATTACTTCCTCCATTAAAAAAAAAAAAAAAAAAGCTGACCTTTAGTCTATTTAAAAAAAAAAAAATTCTTTTAATTTTTGTCAGTACTTTTAATTTTAACTTTTCATTTAGCTTATTTAAGATCACGAAATTGAAGAACATTTTATTATATTTGATATAACTTTAATTTAAGATAATGATTGAAAAATTTCTTTTATTTCCTTAAACTCTCTAGAAAAAGAAGATGTTATACTTTAATTAATAAAAGTCAAATGGTCTTTAAGGAAAACATGTTCCATCAATTAATGCAATATTAATGATTGATGGAAAAGTCAATTTGTACTTGTTTGTACTGATGTGAACAACTCATTCCGTATCAAATTATCTGTCGTGTTTCTTTTTTTTTACATATACTTTTAGAAATACGATTTGTCGTATTGGAAAAGGATCAAACTACGAGAGTTTATTATATGCGATCTTAGTGGGCATTTACGCAAGATGTTGGTTCCATGACTTGAACGTGACCATCTAATTAGAGGACAATAATTTTATCAGTTATTCCAAGATTTACAAGAATAAACAAAAAGGAAGCTTCATTGAAATCAACAATTTTCAACATATTTAATTTCCAATTGAAATGGGAGCAAATTAAGGAAATCAATGAAGACTTTTAGGTAAGCCATGTTCTTGGCTAGTAGTATTCGACTTCTTTAAGAATTCAAGTGTTTTTTAATCATTTTCTATTCGAAATTCACTGATTAGACTAATTTAGATTTTTATCGAGCATAAAAGATGATTAAGTCAGTAAAATTTTTCTTATCAAGAAATTTCTCATTTCCAAACTCAAACTCGAGATCTTTAGTTAAGTTTGAAGAGATTCCAACCATTTCACTATATCCCAGGGGTGGACCTAGGTGTATTTTTATGGTCCTTCGATACCAGTTAAATCCGACGTAGACTAAGTAAAATTATAACTTTTGTGGTGCTCTGGCACCCGTTAAACCCGACGTAGACTAAGCATAATTATATAAGAAATAAAAGTATTTAGAAAACCAAGAAAATAGTTGAGTGCTTTGGTTTCAGAACACTTTTAATTAATGCAAATATGTGTTCGAACCTCGTTGAGGCACCCATGACCCCTAAATTCTAGATCCAGTTCTATCATCATAGATTGATTTAACTTGATAGTGTACGTAAAATACTAGTATATTATTTTTCATCTGTTTAAGCGTTGGTGTACGTGACTACTCGACAGTTAGTACTTATCCTAGTAGAATGTAGCAATTATCTTATAAAATTAATCGAGATACGTGCAGGCTGTACATGAAGTTTTTTTTTTTTTTTTTGATTTAAGAATGTCAAGTTTTCAATTAAATTTAGAAAAAATGAGACAACATGACACATTTCACGGCTAATTTAGTGGCACAATGTAATGGCTTTATATAATTTATTTTATTTTATTTTATTTTAATCTTATCTTTACTAATTTATTTTTTTTAAAAAAAATTCATTACTCTTTAAATAGGACCATATTCTTCATTTTTTCTCTTCAATCTAATTGAAATTTTCTTCATTTTTCACCAAGTTTTTGAACAAGAATGGCTTCCCATTTTTTACTTTCTTTTGTATTAATTTTCTCTTTGTATAATACCTTTGCTTATGCTAATAATGTTCCATATCTTGATGGTAAGTTTTATATTTTTATGTGCATTCTACTTTACTTTCTAGATATGTTGCGCCGACTCTCCAAAAATGATGCTGCATTGTATTGAATACTCCCTAAAATGCACTATGTTTATAGTGTTAAATATATGTGCAACGATTTTTGAATAGTCCGAGCAACATATCAACTTGCAATAAAGATTAGTAGTGCTTAGAAAAGTTCTTTTTAATGCATGAGGATGTTATATTGGCATGTTGACTCTATTTCGTATCGTTCGTCTGAAAATTATACTGTGTATATACGTTGAATATAATTTTATACATATACATTATTGCTCTAGAAGATATGTTGCTCGAACTCTTTAAAAATGTTATTGCACCCATGTCGGTCTGTAAAAATATGCTACTTTTGAAGGATCTGACGTACACGGAACGATAATTTTCGAAGAGTTCGAGCAACATGTTCTATGTAAGTAGCAAATAAACCAAGCTGATGTTTGTAAGCAACCTTTAAGACTAATTTCAATATGATTATATTTGAGTTACACCAAATGAGTTCTTGAACTATTTTGTTTGTGTGACGTCTATGATTTCGAATAGATAGTTTATAGTATGATCTTGTGGTTGTATTGTTCCCGGTCTTAGCTAGCAGTGTTGGTTTAGTTTGCATACTGTATTAGTTTATTTGCTTTTATGTTTTGTGTTTATTATACTGTTATTTGTCCTGAACTAGGAATCTATCGGAAACAACCTCTATACTTCACTAAGGTAGCGGCTAAGTTGCGGGGACTCTTCACTTTTGATGCCGCACCCGTGTCGGATTCTCCAAAACTACACTACTTTAGGAGTATCAGACACGCACACGTTGATATTTTTGAAGAGTCCAAGCAACATAGGGTAGCGGTATGGTCCACATACACTTTACCCTCCCCAGACCCCACTATGTGGGAATACACTGGGTATGTTGTTGTTGATTCTACTTGTTTCTTGTTCTTCGTTTTTTCGTACTATCTTCTTGTTGTTACCGCGTTTGTATTTTCCTTGAGTCGGGAGTCTATCAGAAACAACCTCTTCGAGACCCTACTTGTCAGATTACGCTGGATATGTTGTTGTATGTAATTAATCTATTTATTCGACTACTTGTTTCTTGTGCTTCGGTTTTTCTTACTATCTTCTTGTCGTTACTGCATTTATGCTTTCCTTGAGTCGGGAATCTATCAGAAACAACCTCTCCGAGACCCCACTTGTCAGATTACACTGGATATGTTGTTGTTGTTGTATGTAATGAATCTATTTATTCGACTTCTTGTTTCTTGTGCTTCGGTTTTTCTTACTATCTTCTTGTCGTTACTGCATTTATGCTTTCCTTGAGTCAGGAGTCTATCAGAAACAACCTCTCCGAGACCCCACTTGTCAGATTACGCTGGATATGTTGTTGTTGTATATAATTAATCTCTTTGTAACATGTCACAGATCTACTAGAAAATGGGAACTTTGAGGAAGGGCCAAAACCATCAAACATGAAGAAAACAGTGATCATTGGCAAACACTCCTTGCCTAAATGGGAAATCAATGGTATAGTAGAGTGGGTATCCGGTGGGCCCCAGGAAGGCGGATTCTACTTCCCGATCCCTCGTGGGGCCCACGCGGTTCGACTAGGGAATGAGGCTTCCATTTCTCAGTATGTGAAGGTGAAGCCAAACACAGTATATTCACTCACATTTGGATCTACTAGGACTTGTGCTCAAGATGAGGTCCTTACTGTCTCCGCCGGAGGAATGTCGAGTGATCTTAACATTCAGACATTGTATAGTGCTGATGGTGGTGACACTTATGCTTGGGCTTTCAAATCAACATCTGATCTTGTTAAGGTCACATTTCGTAATCCCGGTATCCAAGAAGATCCAACTTGTGGACCACTTATAGATCATGTTGCAATCAAGGAAATGCGTATGGCGACATATAATAAAGGTAAGTTTCAATCCAACAATATGTTGAGTTATTTGTATCGTAGAGGTAAGGCTGCGTACACATCACCCTCCTCATATCGCACTTGTAGGATTACACTCGGTATGTTGTTGTTGTTGTTGTATGCACTTTTCTGAGACAACTCTTCAAAACCAGTCCCCGGTATAGTCCGCGTGGGATGACACTCGGTATGTTGTTGTTGTATGCACTTTTCTGAGACAACTCTTCAACATCAGTCCCCGGTATAGTCCGCGTGGGATGACACTCGGTATATTGTTGTTGTTGTATGGACTTTTCTGAGGCAACTCTTCAAAATCAGTCCCCGGTATTAGTCCGCGTGAGATGACACTCGGTATGTTGTTGTTGTTGTATGGACTTTTCTGAGGCAATTCTTCAAGATCAGTCCCCAGTATAGTCCGCATGAGATGACACTCGGTATGTTGTTGTTGTTGTTGTATGGACTTTTCTGAGGCAATTCTTCAAAATCAGTCCCCGGTATTAGTCCGCGTGAGATGACACTCGATATGTTGTTGTTGTTGTTGTATGGACTTTTCTGAGGCAACTCTTTAAAATCAGTCCCCGGTATAGTTCACGTGGGATGACACACGGTATGTTGTTGTATGGACTTTTCTGAGGCAACTCTTCAAAATAAGTCTCCCGTATAGTCCGCGCGGGATGACACTCGGTATGTTGTTGTTGTATGGACTTTCCTGAGACAACTCTTCAATATCAGTCCCCGGTATTGTCCGCGTGGGATGACGCTTGGTATGTTGTTGTTGTTGTATGGACTTTCCTGAGACAACTCTTCAATATCAGTCTCCGGTACAGTCCGCCTTTAAAAGTTGTCGGATGAATTTCCCTTCTGCAGACAAATTTATCCCAAATGGACTAATGGGATCAACATTTCACATTATTTCGTTGTTGTTACTGCTCTCGTTTCTGTATTCTCTTTCTCAAACTTGCTCGAAAATGTTTTATTTTAAGGCGGTTGATTTGTGCAAATGCAGGTAACTTGGTGAAAAATGGTGGATTTGAACTAGGTCCTCATGTATTCAAGAACTTCTCGACAGGGGTGCTCGTGCTACCTCTAAAACAAGATAAGTACTCACCAATTCCGGGATGGATGGTTCAGTTTGCAAAACCAGCAAAATACATCGACTCGAAGCATTTCTTAGTACCTTCAGGAAATGCAGCTGTTGAATTGATAGGAGGAAGGGAAACAGGCATTGCACAGATCGTACGTACAATCCCAAAACAGTTCTACAACTTGACTTTCACCATCGGCGATGCACAGAACAGTTGCCACGGATCAATGACAGTTCAAGCGTTCGCCGGCAAGGCAAGTACACAAGTTTCATTCGTATCAAATGGAAACGGATGGTACAAGACAGCAAGTTTCAAGTTCCAGGCCGATAAAACTAGGACCCTGATAGCTTTCTACAATCCATACTATCACACGAAGGTACACGACTTCGGTCACATGTGTGGACCTGTCATCGATGATGTTAGTCTTGTTCGTGTCCGTACATAAACACAATGAAGTGAGCATACTCAGAATAGATTTTTCTCTTTTCGACAGCAAATTTGTAATACTCTAGCAGGTACTGAACACATGTGTGAAGAAAGGTAGTCAAATCTACCATTATTTTTATGTTGTAACTCCATACACGAACGATATATCCAGTAAAAGAATAAAATCGCTTTCTTGATCCTCCAGCAAATCGCGTAGTTTCTTGTTCTTCGATGTGTATTATGATCTATTGCCGCATTTGTTTTGTATCGTACTACTTTGCTGTCTCTTTTCTTACAATCCTGTTGGATACTTCTCTTTTAAGCCCAGGGTCTATAGTCTCGTACACCCTACCCTCCCCAAACCTCACTTGTCGGATTACACCGGATTTGTTGTTGTCTAAAATACACATGACACATGAAGTAAAGTACAAGAACAAACAAAAGGAAACTTTTTAAGCCATGTTCTTGGCTTGTATTGAAGGGCAGCCCGGTGCACTAAAACTCCCGCTATGTGTGGGGTCCGGAAAAGGGCTGGACCACAAGGGTGTATTGGTTGTTTCCGCGGCTTGAACTCAATACCTCCTGATCACGTGACAACTTCTTTTTCTTTCAAGACATTCTTTTTACCCCTTCCTAGGAGCTCCCACTCCTTTTGCTCCCTTGGTGACTCGAACTCACAACCTCTGGGTCAGTGGCGGAGCCAGGTTTTTGATGAAGAGTGCTCAAATTTTCTTCTCAGTTGCATTAAGGGCGTGCAACATTAAATACACACTTATAATAGCTAACGTTTAGCCTATATATACAACATAATTTTTCGAAGAAGGGTGTGCATCTGACCACCCTTTGATATAGGTAGCTCCGGCCATGCTCTGGATTAGAAGTGAGGGGTGCTTACCATCTGAGTCAGGCGCGGACCTATAGCCAAACTGTTGGTGCTCCGGTATCATTAAATTCGACGCAGATTAGGTATAATTATATAAAAAATTGTATAAAATCTGGTATAAGATTTAGAAAAACACCCAGTAAGCCAAGAAGAACCCTAAAGCTTTGAACATCAATGTATGTTCGAACCTTCTGTGTATCGACGATCCCTAAATCCTGGGTCCGAATTCCGAGCAACTCCCTCTTGTCACATGCACTTACAGTGTAGAATATTTTTGCATAGTAACTTAATATTATATCTTACAGTTTAACCTGATACTGTAAAAGATTAATAACTGCCAGTACAGACAATTGAAACTCTATTATTAAATGAATGTCAGATTTCCAATAAAATAAACAGTAAAAATGAGACAACCTGACACATTTCATGGCATATTTGGTGGTACCATGCAGTGGCTATAAATATCTTGTTTTTTAAATCTTATCTTTACTAGTGCCTCCGTTTCAATTTATTTATCTTATTTTCCTCTTTAGTCCGTTTCAAGAACGTCTCTTTCCCTTTTTGGCAACTCGTTAATTTTAACTTTTCACATGACATGTTCAGAAGGAGAGCCTTGGAGTAACGGGTAAAGTTGCTGCCATGTGATCAGGAGGTCATGGGTTCAAGCCTTAGAAACAGCCTCTGACAGAAATGAAAGGTAAGGTTGCGTACAATACACCCTTGTGGTGGGACCCTTCCCCGGACACCGCACATAGCGGTAGTTTTAGTGCACCGGGCTACCCTTTTTCACGTGACAAGTTCAATACCATAAGATTAAGTGACATTTTGGTATATCCGACATATTTTTAGTTTAAGACCACAAGATTCAAAAGTCTTCTTTACTTTCTTACTATGTTGTTCGGACTCTTCAAGGATGATGTCGGGTGCATGTCAAAACCTCCAAAAGTAGTGCATTATTGGAGGATCTGACAGGTATGTGGCAACGTTTTTGAAAAGTTCGAGCAGCATAGATATCTTTGTTAGGATCGATTTGCGTGCACACATACTAAATCTATGGAGAGGATGAAGAAAACTAGAGAGAAAGTTCTTGAGGAGAGAGAAGTAAAAATGAATTACGTGGTAACACCCGTGAGCAAACTCCACGATGGACAAACTATTTATATTAATGACTCAAAGGTATATACAGTTACACTGAGAAATGAGAATAAAAGGTACAACCTAACATTAATATATAACAGTACGTCACATATTAATCAGACTCCACAACCTAACAATAACAATCTTAAACTACGTGTCAAGTCAAAACCAAACAAACAAATTAAAACAGAGGGAGTAAATCATTTACTCATCTACTTTCTTACTCATTAAATAGGACAAATTCCAGCCTTTTTTCTCTGCAATCTAGCTGAGATTTTCTTCTTTTCATTGCACTAAAATGGCTTCCTTCTTCTCTCTTTCTTTTATTCTCATTTTCTCTTTGTACAACATCTTTGCTTCTGCTGCAACTATTCCATATCTTGATGGTAAGATTTACTTGTATATGTATTCTTCTTTGGCTGCTATAAAGATTAGTAGTACTTGGATAAAGCTTTTACATTGTATAAGAAAGATGTTATCGTATCTATGTTTCTCAGATTCTCCAAAAATGTTGCAGCACCCGTGTCAGATCTGTCGGTCCACGCGCCAATGCCCGTTGGGCCTGGGGTGAGGGGTGTTAGAGTGGGTAAAAGCACCACATTGGTAAGGGAATGGACTGGTAGTTTGACATGTTATCAGAGCCAGGTCAATTCCCGTTTTGGGCTCTCGGTCCACGTGCCAGTGCCAGTTGGGCCTGGGCGTGAGGGGGTGTTAGAGTGGGTAAAATGTCCCACATTGGTTGGGGAATAGACTGGTAGTTTGACAAGATCCTCCTAAAACACACTAAGTTAGAGGATCCTAAAACACACTAAGTTAGAGGATCCGACAAACACTTGTCAACATTTTTGAAGAGTCCGAGCAACATAAATCAGTATGTAGATAGACTATACTTGAACTATGGAGTAGCAAATCAACTCAATAAGATAGCATTTTTGTATTTGTATGCATTTTGATTTAACTTGTCTGTAAGTTGTATAACTTACTCAGATTTGTTTAAATATTATCTCAAATATACTGTAAGCATATGTTGTTCGAACTCTTCAAAAATGTCATCAGGTGCGTGTCGGATCCTTCAAAAGCTATGTTGCTCGGACTCTTCAAAAATGTCATCAGGAGCATGTCGGATCCTTCAAAAGCTATGTTGCTCGGACTCTTCAAAAATGTCATCAGGAGCGTGTCGGATCCTTCAGAAGTAGTGCATTTTTGAAGGATCCAACACGGGTGCGGCCACATTTTTGGAGAGTCTGAGCAACTTTGTTCAAAAGTTGTACAATATTGGAGGATCCGACCGGGGCGTGGCTACATTTTTGTAGAGTCCGAGCAACGTGTAAGATGTAATGTGATATTGATCTCTTTCGTATATTCTACAGGTCTACTGGAAAATGGAGACTTTGAGGAAGGGCCAAAGCCATCAGAGTTAAAGAAAACAGTGATCATTGGCAAATACTCCTTGCCTGAGTGGGAAATCAGTGGTATAGTGGAGTGGGTATCCGGTGGGCCCCAAGAAGGCGGTTTCTACTTCCCGATCCCTCGTGGGGCCCACGCGATCCGACTAGGGAATGAGGCTTCTATTTCTCAGTATGTAGAGGTGAAGCCAAAGACAATATATTCACTCACATTTGGAGCCACTAGGACTTGTGCTCAAGATGAGGTCCTAACCGTATCGGCTGATGGCATGTCTAGTGATCTTCCTATTCAGACATTGTACAGTGCTGATGGTGGTGACACTTATGCTTGGGCTTTCAAATCGACGTCTAATTATGTTAAGGTCACATTTCACAACCCTGGTATGCAAGAAGATCCAAAATGTGGACCACTTATAGATCACATCGCTATCAAGGAAATACCTATGGCAACATATCCTAAAGGTAATCCTACAATACATCGATTATTTGTACATTATGACCTTTTCTGAGACGACTACTCTTTAAAGTATGTTCCCGTTAGTCTAGTGATCCGGGCGGTCTGGGGCATGGGAAGAGCCATTTTAGGCGAAGGGTGGTCCGGTGCACACCCTTCCGCGAATTATGTGGTGTATTTAATATTGCACACGCTTAACACAACTTGGAAGAAAATTTGCACACCCTTAGTCGATTTTCTGGCTCTGGCACCGGTTTGGGGGGTCTACCACGGCTCCTTTCTTCTCGAGAACCCATACATCCCGTACTAGTGTATGGACAACTATCTCTCGAGCACAGGTTTAGGTTCGGCCTCCATGGGAAAATAAAACGGTACACCTAACGATGCATCTTCACAGATCAAGATCAAGATCACCCCTTCCATTATAGGGTGATGGAGAGATCGTACCATTCGACCCCTTCCTTTCAGTAGGCTTTTGTGAACATAATTTAAACAGTGGCCTCAAAAGAGGCGATTTGTGCAAACGCCCTAATACATTCCGAAAATTTCAAGAACAGCAGAATGGTGCATATTTAATCAACTTAAAATCAAGATCCTGATGCAATACCTTTTTCCTGATCGCGTATGCAGGTAACTTGGTGAAAAATGGTGGATTTGAAGCTGGTCCTCATGTATTCAAGAACTTCTCGACAGGGGTGCTCGTTTTGCCTCTGAAACAAGACAAGTACTCACCAATTCCGGGATGGATGGTTCAGTTTGCAAAACCAGCAAAATACATCGACTCTAAGCATTTCTCAGTGCCTTCAGGAAATGCAGCTGTCGAATTGATAGGAGGAAGGGAAACAGGCATTTCGCAGACCGTAAAGACAGTCCCCAAACAATTCTACAACCTGACTTTCACCATTGGCGATGCAAACAATGACTGCCACGGAACAATGACAGTTCAAGCATTCGCTGGCAAGGCAAGTACACAAGTTTCATTTGTATCAAAGGGAAAGGGATGGTACAAGACTGCAAGTTTCAAATTCCAGGCGGATAAAACTAGGACACTGATAGCTTTCTACAATCCATACTATCACACGAAGATATATGACTTCGGTCACATGTGTGGACCGGTCATCGATGATGTTAGTCTCGTTCATATCCCTAAATAAGCATACGGAAGTGAGAATACTCGGAAAAGGACCACATTTTTCTGTTATCAAGCAGGTGAACACATGTATGAAGAAGGGTTGTGAAATCTACCATTGTTTTTATGTTTCTTTTTTAAGTTTTCTGATTCGAACAAGAATGATATATCCAATAAAAGTAGTAAAATCCCTTTATTGTTTCTTTCTGTAAGTCACAAAAAATGCGTAATCATGTATTTTATTGGTTCCAAATCCTATGAAATGAAATAGGCTTAAATGAAGTGGAAGATTCATATAGCCGACCCCAACTTGTTTGGGATTGAGGCGTAGTTGTAGTATATTTGTATTTCTCGCGAAAGAATACATATGATTCATGAATATCATTTCAGAAATTATAGATAAAATCATTTGATGAATACTCTGTCGATAATAATCTTTGCGATATGATTTATCTTAGCTTTATCCATGCTTTGACATGCTTCACTCAATTTCGGGCAGCTATCAATAGTCAGCACTTTCAAGTTAGTCAGGCCGCGTATTCCTTCAGGCAACGAAGATAGTTTAAGGCATTCTAAAACTTCAATCTGTTCGAGTCCTGTGAGGTCTCCAAGCCACTCAGGGAATGCCATGAAGTTGGGACACCTTTCGACCCTCAAATGTCGTAAAGTACAGGCTGCACCTTCTAGCCACCGAGGCAAAGCAACGAAATGAGGCAACCCAGAAATAACCAAGGATTGAAGGCTCCTGAGGCATTGAACGTCTTTGGACTCTAGCTGCGGTAATCCCCCAATGACCAAAGATCGAAGCATTTTAATACCTTCGATATCCTGCCACTCCAACAAAGTTAGCGCTTCACAATCGATGATGTATAGGCTTTTAAGAGCAATAAGGTACTTCATACTGCTTGGTAGAAATGTCAGCCTTGGACAATCGACAATAGCCAATGTCATGAGGCTAGTGAGATGCTGCAGTCCTTCAGACACAGATACGAGATTCTTGCAGCTGTAAATGTGTAGAGATCGAAGAGCGCCCAAGCATCCAATTACATTGTCAGAGAAGACCTCTTGTCTGGTAGTCATGTACAAATGCCTCAAGTTGATCATGTTCTCTGCGTAGCTAGGTAATACTTCTAGTTTTGTACAATAAGCAACTCGAAGCGTTTGCAGGTTCTGCAATTTGCATATCGCATTGGGTAGCGACCTCATGTAGCGATTTGCACTAACGTCAAGATACTTTAAGTGCTTCAATTCTTCTATGGAGTTTGGCAATACCTCAAAGCATGAGTCACTCAGATCAAGTAACCGTAAATGTTTGAATCTTGATATGCAAGTTTCAACAAAAGAGGTGCTAGTAGGACCAACTCCTTCGACTGGAAAAAAGATGGTTCGCAGCATACTGTGGTCCGACAGGGATCTTGGGAGCTCCTTTCCTGAGAGATCGTAATCAGAAAACGCTATGTGTCTGACGTACTTAGGAATATTTTGGGAATGAGATAATATAGCTGAACATTCGCCTTCTACTACTGCCTCCGCGATATAATGTACGAAGTCATGCATTTTGCAGACCGGGATAAACAAGGGGTGAGTTCCTTCCGTCTCCTGGAAAAAAGATCTCGACCTCAACTCCTCGAAATACTGCATGCCAATTTCTTCAGGCTCGTGGCATCCAGTCGAGGAATGGATTATCCCTTGTGCCATCCACAGTTGAATCAGTTTATCCATCTGAATGTCAGATTCGAGGAAAACTGAGCTGTAAGCTAGACAGACTTTTAAGTAACACGGCAGCTTTTCGTAGCTAATTTTCAAAGCTGACAAAGTGCTGATAGCGCTTTGACCGGAATCCCAGATACGATGATCCCTTATCCATTCCCAATGACATTGCGATGTCTCTTTGTACAGAGAACTCCCCAAGACAACTGCATCTAACGGAACGCCTTCACATTTCTTTGTGATTTCAGCACCGATACTCAAAAGATTAGGACTGTTTTGAATCTCTTCACCTTCTGCCGAAGCCTTTCTCATGAATAAAGCTAGACAATCGTCATCCAAGAGGCCACCTAAATTGTACGTCGGAACTGTGCCAGCTATTGAAGCTACGGATTCACTGCGTGTAGTCACAAGTATCATATTTCCATGTCCACCAGCTAACAACCTCATTAACTCATTCCACTGTCCTTCGTCGATCCAAAGGTCATCCAATACAAGCAGATAAGTCCTTTTGAGCAAAACCTTGTGAAATATCATCTGCAATTCTGCCCCATTCAGATTCCGTAAATCCGCGACTTCATTTCCTAAGGTAGATTTGATAGCTTTCTCAACTAGCTTGTTCGCATCAGATACACGAGATGCATTCACCCATATCTGCAGCTGGAATTGCCTCATTACCCTTGCATCGTTGTATACCATTTTTGCCAGAGTAGTCTTCCCAATGCCACCAATTCCAAACACCGGCATGACAGACGTAGCTGATTCATTTGTCAACCCCAGCAAGACTTCCACAATTTTCTCTTTATCATTTTCCCTTCCGAAAACATCAATATGTTCGACTGGATTTGGCCTGTGCATGAGAATCCTCTCACGTTGATCGGAAGGTCCTAACTGATGCAAGTTAGGCATCCAATGGATTTGTAGTTCGACTAATCTACTGTTCAGATTTCTGATTCTTGAACCTATCTGAACTCTAAAAGCAAGAACTTCTACGCTACAGAAGAAATTCCGCACCTTCGATAATTCAAGTCGTTGAAGAGGCTGCATTTGGCTTTGCAAAGTGTGAACTTCAAGTTCATCAAAGATCTTATCAGCTTTGGAAAGTGCATTCCTTAGCAACTCCACCGCCCCGTTCTGATCATGAAAACTTTCTTGCATTGCTGACTTCAGATGCAGCTGCATTTCGTCGAGATGACCTTGTAAATTCCATCTCAAGGCCATTTCACAAACTCGTTTCGAGGTTATCCTCTCAAGAATATCATGTGCAGTGAAAGCTATCTCCATATTGTGATTCAAATGGGATAACCTTTTGAGCGCTGAAGAGATTGTTGATTCTTGTGGATCTTTCTTGGTGAAAAAATGAGGTCTGCTAACTATGAAGCTTCTTGGTATCAACAAATTGGATTAAACGAAAAAAGAAGAACCTTTTAGTGTTGACTTGACTTTGAACTAACTAATTAACATGTCACTGTCATAGAAGGTGCTGCAGCATTTCTTTATTTCAATGCCAAAAGTGTTGTGAAGGGGAGCCTTGTAAAGTTTATGCCATGTGACCAGGAAACAGCCAGGGCGGAGCTACACTTGGGATAGGGACCCCCTTCAACGGAAAATTATACTAATATACATGATTAAAATTATTTTTTATGTATATATAGCAGATGTCAACCCCCCCTTCGGTTAGTTCGTATGTTCACTTGTGAACCCCCTTGGTGAAAATCCTGGCTCCGCCACTAGTCACAGGTTCCAGTTGTGGGAATAGATCTTGCAGATATGCAGTCTAAGACAACGTCCAATATACACTTGGGGTCCGGCTCTTCTCTGGACCTTACGTATAGCAAAAGTGGTGCAAAACTTCTTGGGTATTTGGACAAAACTATGCGGGGTGACAGATAAATTTTTTTACCGTTAACCAGAGGTCTTCGGGTTTGAGCCTGAGTTATGGTAAAAAACATAATAGAACTCGCTTCTCATTGTAATGGATCTTACTAGTACTTTATCTAGTTCATTGAGTTAAAAGAAAATGGATATACATGTACAAGATAATCATGTTTGGTTTGAAATTGGATAATATGTTTTTCCAATATTAATCTTTGGATATTTCACTAATGACAATGAAAAGGACTAAAGATATTTTTCTTTGGGTACAACTAAAGACTATTAATAGTAGAGCTCAATAACATTGGAACTGCAATTTGAAGTTATATCACAAATGCTGAATGGTTGCCAAGTCAGCACAAAAATAATTTTAGCTACGTGGCAGCCACGTCAGAAAAACGGAGCACAAAAATACAGAAAAAATGAGTTTAGGGGTAATCGGACCCTTGTAAAGTTTAGGTGTGTCACAGCTACTTCGGGCATAGTTTGTGTGTGTGCGTGTTGGGGGGAGGGGGAGGGGGGTGCATTGATTTGTGCCTCAAAAATATGAGATGTCCTGCGTTGGCATTCTGAACTCAAGATCAGTCAGTTGTCGATATGAAGTACCTTTAGGTTTGTGAGGCAGCTCATCCCCTCGGGCAATGAAAATGATTTACGGCACTTGGAAATTTCAAGTTTTTCTAGTGCGGTGAGATTTTCCAGCCACTTTGGCAATGCTGCGAAATTTGGGCACCTTTCCACCCTCAGATATTGTAGAGTAGCACTAGCACCTTCCAGCCATCGGGGCAAACTAACTAACTGTGGTAGCCCTGCAAGCACCAAAATCTGTAGGTTCTCGAGGCATTGAACATCTTTCGACTCCAATTCAGGTAAGCCTCCGATAACCAATGACCGAAGCATCCTAAGCCCTTCAATATCTTGCCACTCCAACAATGTAAGCTCTTCACAGTCAACAATCAACAGATTCTCTAGAGCAGTAAGGTGCTTCATAGCACTTGGGAAAAAGGTCAGCCTTGGGTAGCCAATAATTGCCAACGTTCGAAGGCTAGTCAAATGTAGCAGATCTTCAGACAAAGATACGAGATTCTTGCAGCTACGAATGTACAAAGAACGAAGAGATGATAAGCAACCAATTGCTTTATCAGGAAAAGATGCTTCATTGGTGGTTATATGCAAGTGTCTTAGGCTGATCAAATTTCCGATATCTTTAGGCAGCCATTCAAATGTGGACAACGAGAAACTCGAAGTGTCTGTAAGCTCAACTTGTTGATCGAATCAGGTAATTCCTTAATGCTGCCATTGGCACTTACATCAAGATATCTTAAGTACTTCAATTCGCCAACAGAGCTAGGCAGCTCATCAAAACATGAATCACTGATATCTAGCACCCTAAGTTGCATGAATCTTGCTATGCAGTTCTCAACGAACATTGAACTCATCGGCCCTACTCCATCAACGGAGAAGGATATGGTCCTCAATGGCCGGTTACTGACAACGGATGCTGGCAGTTCCCTTCCTGACAAATCATAGTCAGAAAACGTAACACGTCTGACCTCACCAGAAATGTTTTGCATGTGAGAGTTTACTGCAAAGAATTCAACCCCTGCAGCTGAGAGTGCAAGATCGTGTACAAGGTCATGCATAGTACAGATTGAGGTATAAATGGGACGATATTCTTCAACATCTTGAAAAAAGGATCTCGACAGTAACTCTTGGAAATATTGAATCGCGATGTGCTCAAGATCTTCTGATTCATTAGACTTACTAATGAGACCTTCTGCTACCCATAGCTGTATCAGTTTATCTATTTCAATCACACAGCCCTTGGGAAATATTGAGCAGTATGCAAGACAAACTTTGAGCGTAGATGGCAATCGCGCGTAGCTCGCTCTTAGTGCAGGTGAAATGGTGTCATTCTGATTTATCTTTGTTTTGGAACATACACGACTACCTATTCCACTGATGTGTAATACTGATAGGAGTAGGCATTCAACTAGCTAGTAGCATATTGCTGAGTCAGCTGTATAAGTTGTTAGAGATTGTTAGACAATGATCAGTGAGTGGCAATGATCTGTCAAATAGAGTGTTCTAGAAGAAATGTAGTTATTAGATATTTTGTTGCCTATATAAGGCACAACAATCTGATTGTAACAAACAAGTTTTGAAGCAGTTATAATTTTGATTCTTCTCCTCTTCTTAGCTCCATCAATGGAGTCTTAGCAAAGTATTTTCACATGGTATCAGAGACACGAGCTCCACACTAAGTGTGTGTTTTCGATCGCATTTCACTAAGTTTTCTGCGTTTTTTGAATCTCTGCCTTTAACTCCTTTTTCGCAATTTCGATCTATATTACAGCTGCATTCTATCAATCATGGTGCCTAAAATCGATCAAAGTGATCCACTTTTCATTGGTGCATCTGAGAGCTCCAGTGTTTTACTTGTTTCAATCAAGTTAATTGGTTCAGAAAATTATAGTTTATGGAGTCGATCGATGCGTATTGCTCTCTTAGGGAAGAGGAAGTTTGGATTTGTCACTGGTGCCTGCAGCAAGGAATCATATAGAGAGGAACTTCATGAGAAGTGGGAAACATGTAATGCGATTGTGCTTTCCTGGATAATGAACACTGTGAGTGAGAGTCCGTTATCTGTCATTGTTTATGCCACAAATGCTTGTGCAGTTTGGGAGGATTTGAAGGAGAGGTATGACAAGGTGAATCGTATGCGTATATACCAGTTGCATCGTGAAATTAATATGCACTCTCAAGGTACAGATTCAATCTCAGCCTATTTTACCAAATTGAAGAGTTTATGGAATGAGTATGATGTACTATTGCCAAATCCTAGTTCTGCTTGCCCTACGTCTAGAGAATACTCAGATCATATGTGTCAACTTAGACTTTTACAGTTTTTAGTGGCCTGAATGAGTCCTATGACCAAGCTAGAAGACAGATATTGCTCAAAGGAGTGACTCATACTCTCAATCAAGCTTATGCTATGCTCATAGAGGATGAAATCCAACATTCAGCATGTATGATGACTGTGAATGATAGATCAGAACCACTTGCTATGCAAATGAATCGAAATTATGATTTTGGACAAAGCAACTCTAACTATAGAGGCAGAAATCGTGATTATTTCCATCTATTGGGTCATACCAAGGAAACTTGCTATAAGTTGGTAGGGTATCCAAATGACTGGAAGAATAGGAAGGAACAAGGCTACAACTCTAATTTCAGATCACAGTATACTGTCAGTAACAACCTATCCACAAACAATGGTGGTAACAACTTTGTAAACACTGATCACAGGTTTATTTCTCAGTCTTCAACTATGGTAGTTGGTCAAGTTGATGCTGATAGTTCTAGTCATGAAGTGACTCACACACCAAAGGCCAAGCCTCACACATTCACTGAGGAAGAATATACTCAGATTATGACTATGTTGAACAAAGACACAATAGATAGGAAACAAGTCGATACGACAGCTATTACTACTTTTTTCTTGTCCAAAGCATGTTCTGACAGTTGGATTGTAGACTCAGGTGCTACACATGTGTCTGCACATAGACACTTGTTCAAAGGAGGTACCAGATTAGACTCCAAGCATGTGGATAAGTTGCACCTTCCAACAGGTGATGAAGTGACAATCTCACACACTGGAGAAGCTCACATTTTTGCAGATGATGTGATCAAAGATGTTTTACATGTTTCAGACTTCGAACTCACTTTGTTGTCTGTTGCCAAGATAACCAAGGAACTTTCATGTTTTTTTTTTTTTTAATCCTGATTTTTGTATCTTTCAGGACCTCTTCAATGGCAAGGTGAAGGGGATTGGTAGGCAAGAGGGTGGACTATATGTTCTTAAAGGTGGTGGTTGAACAAGATGTGTTAATCAGTCAAGATCAGAAGCCAGCAGATTTATTGCAGAAGTCTTCACTTCCAGTTGCATCTTATGGCACCAAAGACTTGGACACCCTGTTGCTCAGGTTCTCAAGTGTTTAGACATTATGAAGAATCTTAGTGATGCAAAAATATTGAATAAATGTTCTGTGTGTCCACTAGCTAAACAGACAAGATTGTCATTCCCTTTAAGTACTACTAGATGCTCTACATGTTTTGAACTTGTACACATGGATTTGTGGGGTCCATATAAAACTTCTACTTTTGACAACAAGTATTACTTCTTGACTATGGTAGATGACAATAGTGGATACACTTGGGTGCACCTGTTGCAATTAAAGTCTGAGGTCATACTGTCCATTAAGACATTTGTTTCCATGATTAAAACTCAGTTTGGCATAATGGTAAAAACCATTAGATCTGAGAATGACACTGAATTTATCAACTCTCAATGTAAGACATTGTTCCAGTCCCTGGGCATACATCAGACCAGCTGTCCTCACACTCCTCAACAGAATGGAGTTGTGGAGAGGAAGCACAGACACATATTAAACATAGCTAGAGTCCTCAAGTTTCAATCTCACTTTCCCATTAAGTATTAGGGACTATGTGTAAAGGCTGCAGTATATCTAATGAACAGGTTACCATCTTCTATTCTAAGTGGTAGAGCCCATTTCAGTTGATATTTTCCAAGGATCCCAAGTTGTTACATCTCAAGGTATTTGGATGCTTGTGCTATGTCACTATCCTTCCAAGAGGTGATAAGTTCACAGAAAGGGCCAAACCTATAGTCTTGGTGGGATATTTAGAATCTCAGAAAGGGTATTTACTACAGGATATCACTTCAAAAAAACTATTAGTCAGTAGAGATGTTGTGTTTCATGAAGATACATTTCCTTTTTCTTCCTCACCAGCACAAAATACAAAAGCTTCCTCATCTGGAGAAAATATTACTGACTTCTTGATTCCTACAGATGAAGAAAATTTCATGAAACAAATACTGAGAGTGTTACTGAAGGAGCTCCAACTGAGGAGGATGGCATTTTTGATGCTGAAGTTCCTGGTGCAGCTTCACCTGGCACCACTCAAGAAGAAATATGTCAAGATAACTGTTCCATGCCTCAACCCTTTTCCAGTAGACCTGCGCGAACAAGCAAACCACCAGTGTGGATGCATGATTATATTGATACTTCTTGAAATCAGAGATGCAAACATCCATTAGACAACAACTTGTCTTATAAAAATCTGAGTCCTACTTATCAGTGCTATTTATCCAAATTCTCCACTTTAACTGAGCCTCAGCACTATAAACAGGCTGTAACAGATAAAAGGTGGGTGAAAGCTATGAAATCAGAGGTTCAAGACTTAGAAGCTAACAACACATGGGTCATTGTTGATCTACCTAAAGGGAAGAATACTGTTGGTTCCAAGTGGATATGCAAAATCAAATATCTTGCAAATGGTGAAGTAGAGAGGTTCAAAGAAAGGTTAATAGCCAAAGGATATAGCCAGCAAAAAAGGTTGGACTATCATGAAACCTTCTCACCAGTGGCTAAGATGGTTACAGTCAGATGTGTGATTGCACTAGCTACATCTAAAGGTTGGAATCTTCATCAAATGGATATGCATAATGCATTCCTCCAAGGGGATCTTGAGGAGGAGGTTTACATGAAAATGCTTGAAGGATTTAGAAGACAGAGGGAGCACAGTGTGTAAGTTGATCAAATCCTTGTATAGTCTTAAGCAAGCCTCCAGGCAGTGGAATCTTAAGCTTACTCATGCCTTACTTGATGCTGGTTTTACCCAAAGTGCACATGATTATTCCCTATTCACCCTGCATCAAGGTAATGATACTGTTATAGCTCTTGTTTATGTTGATGATTTACTAATCACTGGAAGCAGTGCCTCCTTGATCAATGCTGCCAAAATCAAGTTACATCAGCAGTTTAAGATGAAAGACTTGGGGGATCTCGAGTATTTTTTGGGTATTGAAGTTTTAAGATCAACATCAGGGATCATTCTGAACCAAAGGAAGTATATTCTAGAGTTGATTGCTGAAACAGGTCTTAGTGGTGCTAAGCCTGCTATTACTCCCTTAGAGTCTAATGCCAGGCTCACCTCTATTGAGTATGATCAAGTAACAGGTGTACAAGGTGATGAACTATTTTCTGATATTTCCTCTTACCAAAGACTTGTTGGGAAGCTTATGTATGCCACTATTACAAGGCCAAACATTAACTTTGCTGTCCAGACTCTCAGCCAATTCATGCAACATCCCAAGAAGTCTCACTGGGAAGCAGATACTAGGGTAGTCAGGTACCTAAAAAATTTTGTTGGCCAAGGTGTCTGCTTAAAGGATGAACCTACTAATACTTTGACTTGCTGGTGTGACTCTGATTGGGCTGCCTGTCCAAACACCAGAAGATCAGTTACTTGTTAAGCTATTCACTTTGGTGAATCACTCATATCATGAAAGTCCAAGAAGCAACACACTGTTTCTAGGAGTCTTCAGCAGTTGCAGAACTCACTTGGCTGGTTCAATTGTTTCAGGAACTTAAGGTCCCTATCAACCTCCCCATTTCAGTTTATAGTGACGGTAATTCAGCCATTCAACTGGCCAACAACCCTGTGTTCCATGAGAGAACCAAACACATTGAGATTGACTGTCATTTCATTAGGGACAAAATCAAGGATAGATTGATTAAGGCCCTATATGTTCACTCTACAGATCAACTTGCTGATCTGCTTACCAAGGGCCTAAGTCTTGCTCAACATGCCCACTTACTTAGCAAGCTTAGTGTGCTGAATGTTCTGTACCCTGCAGCTTGAGGGGGAGTGTTTTGGACCATACACGACTATTTGTTCCACTGATGTGTAATACAGATAGGAGTAGGCATTCAACTAGTTAGGAGCATATTGCTGAGTCAGCTGTATAAGTTGTTAGAGGTTGTTAGACAATGATTAGTGAGTGGCAATGAGCTGTCAAATAGAGTGTTCTAGAAGATGTTGGGTTCATAGTGTGTTGAATGGAAAATGGAGAAATCAAGTAAAGGGAAGGAGACACCCAAATTGGAAAGTGTACTCTTTAAATTGGAAAGTTTACTCTTCTCCCACATTGGTGGAAGAAGAGAACTTTAAAGTGTTTATAAAGTGAAACACTTACTTCACATGGTAAGTGAGGCAAGGAAATAGAGATGCCTCGCGCCGTCGTCGTCGTCGCTCGCTCGGCTCGGCTTCGGATTTGGATTTGGATTTGGATTTGGATTTGGTCAAATGATCGATCGATGAGATCTTTCTTTTTGGACAAAGTTTATTTGATGAAAAGAAATCCAGACTGAAAATCAATCCGAAACAGTAATGCTCCATTAATTCATTATGCACGCAGTAACAGTGGCACTGTTAACTGAACTGCGGCAGTACAAAGGGTTGCACTGTTTCAGATTGTTGCTTCAGAAAGTTGCAACTCTTCAACGAAAATACACACTATTTCGTGAAAAGGTGTGTTGTTTCAGCAAATTACTGCAGGCTGTTTCAGCAATAATAAATACTGCAGCCATGCATTTTTCAGAACAGACACACCTCTAAGTTGAACCGTTGCCACCTTTACAAAGAGGCATCTTATGGCTATATAAACCTGGTTTCATCCACAGGTTTTGTACAGAAAATTTTTAGATTACAAACTTCTTCTTCTTGTCTTAAAAATACTCTTAAGTGTGATCATTCTAACCGTGAGTGTGTTCGAAGAATCTGCCTATTTGAGGTACCGCTATAGTCGGATTGAAGGCCATTTTATCCTGGGAGGAAGATTTCACAACCTCGGGTACAGTGAGGGGAATTATTTCCTTAATGAAAGTCCATGTATTCGGACGACTTTGCCTTAACAACTTTCTGTTTCATCTACTTTCTGAAAAGGAAAAGAAAAAATACACCTCTTTGAAAGATCATTTTGATCTTGTGTTGAGGGTATTTGTTCAACTTCTTTGTGTTCTTGTTCTCAAGAGTTGAAGTTGTTATTCTATTATACAGATTCTACGTACCCGTATTGTCGCAACTAACATTCTTAAGGAAATAAAATACAGAATCTGTATAACTTGTTTTTGGAGATTAAAGCTTATGTTTTCTACTCCGTCTGAATTTAACTTGTGATTAGAAGACATAAAATCTTCATCAAAAGTTGAAGTTCACTCGATTGACGATTTGAAGTTATAAAAACTTCATCGTTAATTAGAAACAAGAAGGAAACGTTGTAAAGTTATTTAACTTTATTAATAGTATTCTGAAAAATACTAATTTTTCTGTCTTGTGGTGACAGGAAAAATGACAAGTGAAAGTCAAATGATGGATGCGACAACGTCTACGGGGGCAACTAATATTGCCACATCAAGTCGCACAAATGCTCCGCCAACGATGGCCCCGGCGGAGAAGCCCGGAAAATTTTCTGGCATCGACTTCAAGCGGTGGCAACAAAATATGTTCTTTTACCTCACCACGTTATGTCTACAAAGGTTCACTAGCGAAGACGCTCCCGAGGTGCCCGAGGGAACCTCGGACAAGGACCGCTTCGTTATTGTAGAAGCTTGGAAACATTCAGATTTCCTTTGCAGGAACTATATTCTGAGTGGTCTCCAAGATGACCTCTATAATGTCTATAGTGGAACCAAGACATCAAAAGAACTGTGGGAGGCACTTGAACGGAAATATAAAACGGAAGATGCGGGAATTAAGAAATTCCTTGTTGCACGATTCCTGGACTTCAAAATGATTGATAGCAAATCTGTTGTCTCTCAAGTACAGGAGTTGCAAGTCATCATACATGATCTCCTAGCAGAAGGTATAATTTTGAAAAATACCTTAGTTGAACAAATTAAAAATGTTCATAATACTCACATAAACTGTTTTGTAGGTTTAATTGTGAATGATGCTTTCCAAGTAGCAGCAATAGTTGAGAAGCTACCACCTTTGTGAAAAGACTTTAAAAACTACTTAAAGCATAAGCGCAAGGAGATGACCGTTGAAGATCTTATTGTCCGACTTCGTATTGAAGAAGACAATAAAGCTGCCGAAAGAAGGTCAAAGGAAAATTCTACAATGAGTGGAGCACATATTGTAGAACATGGCCAAAACAACTCGAAGAAAAGAAAGAATGTTGAACATGGAAGCAATTATCCCAAGAAAAAGTTTAAGGGAAAGTGCTTCAACTGTGGCAAAGTTGGCCACAAATCAACAGACTGTCGAGCCCCGAAAAAAGAGAAGAAAAAGGACCAAGCGAATCTGATTGAGTCCAACAAGGATTATGACAACCTGTGTGCTATGTTCACGGAATGCAACATGGTCGGCAATCCACGCGCTTGGTGGATGGATTCAGGGGCCACACGCCATGTCTGCGCAAGCAAAGAGTTGTTCTCAACATATGCTCCGGCTCAAGCGGAAGAAACAATTTACATGGCCAACTCCGCGACTGCTAAGGTGGAGGGAATAGGAAAAGTTTGCCTAAAGATGACATCCGGAAAGGTTTTGACACTGAATAATGTGTTATATGTTCCGGAGTTACGTAGGAACTTAATTTCTGTTTCACTCCTAGATAAAAACGGTTTCAAATGTGTAACCGTTTCTAGAAAAATAGTAGTTAGCAAAGGAGAAATATATGTAGGAAAAGGCTATCTCGAGGAAGGCCTTTATAAGATGAATGTAATGACTGTTGAAATGAATAAACATTCAAATTCTTCTTACTTGCTTGAGTCTTATAATTTATGGCATGAACGTTTAGGCCATGTTAATTACAAAACGTTACGAAAACTGAATAACTTAGAAATTTTGCCAAATTTTGAGTGCAATAAATCTAAGTGTCAAACGTGTGTAGAATCAAAGTATGCTAAGCATCCTTATAAGTCTGTTGAAAGAAATTCCAATCCCTTAGACTTAATACACATTGACATTTGTGATATGAAGTCAACACCATCACGTGGTGGAAAAAAGTATTTCATAACTTTTATTGACGATTGCACTAGATATTGTTATGTCTACTTGCTAAATAGTAAGGATGAAGCAATAGATACGTTTAGGCAATATAAAACTGAAGTTGAAAATCAATTAGACAAAAGGATCAAAATGATAAGAAGTGACAGGGGCGGAGAATATGAATCTCCCTTTGCGCAAATATGTGTAGAGAATGGAATAATCCATCAAACTACGGCCCCGTATTCACCTCAATCTAATGGAATTGCGGAAAGGAAAAATCGAACTTTGAAGGAAATGATGAATGCCTTACTAACAAGTTCTGGTTTACCGCAAAACTTGTGGGGGGAGGCTATCCTTACGGCCAATCGTATACTCAATAGAGTTCCCCATAGTAAGACACGATCAATTCCTTACGAAAAATGGAAAGGAAGGAAACCCAACTTAAAATATTTCAAAGTGTGGGGGTGTCTGGCGAAGGTTCAAGTTCCTATACCTAAAAAGGTTAAGATAGGACCTAAAATGGTGGACTGCGTGTTCATAGGATATGCTAAAAGCAGTAAAGCATGTCGATTTTTGGTTCATAAATCCAAACATTCGGATATAAATGAAAATACGGTAATTGAATCAGATAATGCTGAATTCTTTGAAAACATTTATCCGTATAAAACTAGACATAAACAGTCTAGTGGAGGATCTAAACGACCCCAAGATGAACCAAGTGAGAATGTACATAATGAAGAAAATCCAAGACGTAGTACACGTCAAAGAACGTCAACTTCATTTGGATCGGATTTTGTAACATTTCTCTTAGAAAATGAGCCTCGAACGTTTAAAGAAGCGATGTCGTCATCAGACTCATCCTTTTGGAAAGAGGCAGTCAATAGTGAGATTGATTCAATCTTAAGTAACCATACGTGGGAATTGGTTGGTCTTCCTCCAGGAAATAAACCTTTAGGTTCTAAATGGATCTTCAAAAGGAAAATGAAAACGGATGGTACTATTGACAAATACAAGGCAAGACTTGTAGTAAAAGGTTTCAACCAAAAAGAAGGTCTTGATTACTTTGATACATACTCGCCAGTGACAAGGATAACCTCAATTCGAATGTTAATTGCCTTGGCGGCAGTATATGATCTTCAAATTCATCAAATGGATGTGAAAACCACATTCCTAAACGGAGAATTGGAGGAAGAAATCTACATGGAACAACCTGAGGGTTTTGTGGTTCCAGGAAAAGAAAATAAGGTGTGTAAACTTGTTAAGTCACTTTATGGACTAAAACAAGCACCTAAGCAATGGCATGCAAAGTTTGACCAAACCATGTTGGCAAACGGATTCAAGATAAATGAATATGATAAATGTGTATATATTAAGGACACACCAAATCACCAAGTCATTGTATGTTTATATGTGGATGATATGTTGATCATCAGTAGAGACATTTGTGACATAAATGCAACCAAACGAATGCTCGAGAACAAGTTTGATATGAAAGACCTCGGAGTTGCAGATGTGATCTTAGGTATAAGAATCCATCGAACTCCACAAGGGTTAGCACTGTCACAGTCTCATTATATCAAAAAAATACTTGACAAGTTCAAGTATATGGAATTCGATATTGCCAAGACTCCATTGGATGCGAACTTTGCACTTCGGAAAAATGAAGGTGAAAGTGATTCTCAGTTGGAGTACGCAAGAGTATTGGGATGTTTAATGTATATAATGAACTGTACACGACCAGACATAGCATGCACTATCAGTAAATTGAGTCGGTACACGAGTAATCCCAACAAAACTCACTGGATGGCAATGAAAAGAGTTTTGGGTTATCTTAAATACACTCAAGACTATGCTTTGCATTATAATAAATATCCCGCGGTACTTGAAGGATATAGTGATGCAAATTGGATCATCGGATCGAACGAAGTAAAATCCACAAGTGGATATGTATTTACTATCGGTGGAGGAGCAGTTTCTTGGAAATCATCGAAACAGACTTGTATCGCTCGCTCTATAATGGAATTTGAATTTATCGCATTAGATAAAGCCGGTGAAGAAGCAGAATGGCTCCGGAATTTCTTAGAAGATATTCCTTATTGGCCCAAGCCAGTGGCACCAGTATGTATACACTGTGATAGCCAAGCGGCAATAGGTAGGGCAGGGAGCATGATGTACAACGGTAAGTCATGTCACATACGTCGAAGACATAATACCGTTAGAGAACTTCTCTCTAGTGGAATTATCACTATAGACTATGTAAAGTCAAAGGATAATGTGTCGGATCCACTTACAAAAGGCCTATCTAGAGAAGGAGTAGAAAGGACATCCAAGGGAATGGGTTTAAGGCCTAGGACAAGTCAGCATGGCGGTAACTCTACCTAGCAGACTGGAGATCCCAAGAGCTAGGTTCAAGGAGATCAAACAAAGTTATGTCTGACAGGTTCAACATTGTCATTTACCCAACCCATTCTCATGATGTAGACAATGTATAGTAAACAAGGATAAGACTCAAGGTGAAAAGTCTTCTAATGATTATCTAAATTTGACAGATTTGACCAAATAGTTCAATCTAAAGGATTGAAACATTTAAAAATCACCTATGTGAGGGCGAAGTGGAAGCCGCTTCAAAGAGAATGTTAGTAAAGGCCTATTCTCTAAGCTCTCATGAAAATCGGGACGTGTTCATGGCTGAAAAGAACAAAACCGTAAGAACCATAAACGGTAAAAGGCTGGTTGTGTGACATGTGTTGTCTAGGTGTACATTAAAGCTCGACGGTTCAAAGATATCAAATCTACCGATTGACCGAGTGCATCTGATACATGTTCACTACGGAAAGTTCAAAGGGAAACCCACTTATCCAGATGCAATCAGTCTTTGCTTGATGATCACATACTGTCCGTAAACGTTTTACGAAAAATAGTCATTCCCATTCATGTAGGGGATTGTTGGGTTCATAGTGTGTTGAATGAAAAATGGAGAAATCAAGTGAAGGGAAGGAGACACCCAAATTGGAAAGTGTACTCTTTAAATTGGAAAGTTTACTCTTCTCCCACATTGGTGGAAGAAGAGAACTTTAAAGTGTTTATAAAGTGAAACACTTACTTCACATGGTAAGTGAGGCAAGGAAATAGAGATGCCTCGCGCCGTCGTCGTCGTCGCTCGGCTCGGCTTCGGATTTGGATTGATTTGGATTTGGTCAAATGATCGATAGATGAGATCTTTCTTTTTGGACAAAGTTTATTTGACGAAAAGAAATCCAGACTGAAAATCAATCTGAAATAGTAATGCTCCATTAATTCATTATGCACGCAGTAACAGTGGCACTGCTAACTGAACTGCTGCAGTATTTCGAACAGGTGTTTCAGAACTGATGCGTTGGTTTGAAAGGTTTGTTGCTTCTGTTACAAAGGGTTGCACTGTTTCAGATTGTTGCTTCAGAAAGTTGCAACTCTTCAACGAAAATACACACTATTTCGTGAAAAGGTGTGTTGTTTCAGCAAATTACTGCAGGCTGTTTCAGCAATAATAAATACTGCAGCCATGCATTTTTCAGAACAGACACACCTCTAAGTTGAACTGTTGCCACCTTTACAAAGAGGCATCTTATGACTATATAAACCTGGTTTCATCCACAGGTTTTGTACAGAAAATTTTCAGATTACAAACTTCTTCTTCTTGTCTTAAAAATACTCTTAAGTGTGATCATTCTAACCGTGAGTGTGTTCGAAGAATCTGCCTATTTGAGGTACCGCTATAGTCGGATTGAAGGCCATTTTATCCTGGGAGGAAGATTCCACAACCTCGGGTACAGTGAGGGGAATTATTTCCTTAAGGAAAGTCCGTGAATTCGGACGACTTTGCCTTAACAACTTTCTGTTTCATCTACTTTCTGAAAAGGAAAAGAAAAAATACACCTCTTTGAAAGATCATTTTGATCTTGTGTTGAGGGTATTTGTTCAACTTTTTTGTCGCAACTAACAGAAGAAAGGTAGTTATTAGATATTTTGTTGCCTATATAAGACACAACAATCTGATTGTAACAAACAAGTTTTGAAGCAGTCATAATTTTGATTCTTCTCATCTTCTTAGCTCCATCAATGGAGTCTTAGCAAAGTATTTTCACAATCCTCCACATATCATGATTGTTAACTTCATTCCACTCCAATTCCTCAGATTCCATGCGCAATGAAGATCCTAAAATCATTTAGACTAAGGGATTTCCCTCACAATTCTGCACTAAATCTGAAGCAATCCCAACGAGATTTGGATATAACACTTCGTAACCTTGTTTAAAGGCGTTTTTCAAGAATAAAGTCAGACAATCTTCACTCAATAAACCCTTCAAACAGTATGGAGGAACCGTTCCCATCACAAAAGCTACTGCCTCATTCCGCGTAGTTACAAGAATCTTGTTTCCGCAAGCACCCACCACCAACGACTTCTTCAACTCATCCCACTTCATTGGATCCTCGTTCCATACATCATCCAAAACAATCAACTAATTATTTTCATACAAAGCCTCACAAACGAGTTTCTGCAGTACATTCATATCAAGATTCTCACATAAATCTTCTCTAACCGAATTCACAATTTGTTCTAATACTCTCTCTACTTTAAACACACGAACGTAGTTGAAAATGACTAACTATCCTTGGATCATTATACACCAGTTTTGCAAGAGTAGTTTTTCCCATACCTCCAACTCCAACAATGGGAATTACAAAAAGGGATGCTTCATTTCCTGAAGTTAAAAGCATTTCAACAACGATATCTCTATCAGTGTCCCTTCCTAAGACATCAGGGCAACGTACAGACGTCTGCGTATGTGCAAGCGCTCTTTCCCTAGGAGCACTAGCACTCGGACATAGCGCAACCCCTCTGCATTCCTCTATCTTATCCAATTTCTTGACAAGCTTTCGAATTTTGAGACACAATCCAACTCTACAAGCAAAACGATTTAATCTACTTGGAAAAAGCAACTGTTTTCGCAGAGTGAAAATTTCGTACTTTTCAATCACATGTTCATCACGATAAAGAGCAAGCTTTAGCATCTTAGTTACCTGATGAGGGTAATAATTAACATATTCTGAATGTCCAATAAAGAACTCTAGTTTTCTGAGGTGGGAATGCATATTCAAAGCTCTTGCAATGTTAACAACAGACTGCAATTTCGCAAGAAGCATATCGAGTAGAACCATCTTATCCTTGACGATGGAAGGGAAAGTTACAGATTCTTGAACAGGATCCATACAAGAAAGAAAGTACAAACTTCACAATTTACAGACAAATGAAGAGATTTTGATTCTTGTTGACTTCTAGGAAATGAAATTAATGGGAAATTTGTTGATCATAAGTTTCTTGGAGGAAAGATGACAACTTTACAAACTAGTAGGTAGTTTCTTTACATCATCATGTTGAAAAAAAAGTGAACTTTACTATTGTTGACCTCTTTGAACCAACTAGACTCTTACACCTTTTAGTGTTGAACTCTTTGAACCAACTGGAGTCTTACACTTCATTTGTTGTTTCGTAATGTATTTTATTGCAGTATATTCTGTTGAATCGCTTTGTATTGAGTTGTCTTGATGAATACAATGTTCAGATAGATTGTATCGTTTTCCATCATTACATAATATAATATGTTGATTGCAGAAAAGGTTATAATGCAGGATTTGAACTTCATACCTAATGTTGTATAGAATAATATGAATTTTTTTATCATTGATTGTTTTTGCTACACAGTTGTTACAAAGTCATAGGGACAGCATACTGTCAAAAATTTCTTCTGTTGAAAGACATGGCAGCAGCATCTTTTCTCTTCATAGGGAAATTGTGCCATGTGACCGTGAGATCACGCGTTCAAGCTTTGGAAACAGCCTCCGGAAGAAATGCAAGGCAAGGCTGCGTACAATACACCCTTGTGGTGGGGCCCTCCCCAGACTCTATGCATAGCGGGAGCTTTAGTACACCAGGCTGCCCTTTTTCGCTCTTCAAGAATTTTACTTGATTTGGGGTGTCAAAAATGAGCTTTATGAACTCAAGTAAACCTTACTCACCATCAGCGATGTACTCTTGGATGCTGACGATCAACAGGCCAAGAACCATGAGTTAACCAATTGGCTTGAACAACTTAAAGATGTTCTTTATGATGCTGATGAATTTCTTGATGATATTCAGACTTATCATGTGCAACAAAGTCAAAGGGTGAAACCAAACTCTCCAAAAATATCGCAGTTCCCATGTCCGATCGTCCAAAAATACAATACTTTTGGAGGATCCGACACCCACTGTATGAACTTTTGTAGAGTCTTGAGCAATATAGGAAACAACCACTTTGATTTGTTACTTTGATGAATGAAATAAGTCAAAACACTTAAGACTGCTTAGTCTAGTATTCCTCTCTTATTGTTGACATGCATAGTTTCCACAATCAAAGATTTCTCAGTGTACTACTTTGAAATGACTGAAATCTATTATAATAGTATACTTCAACAAACTTAAGTGTACAAAAATTGCTCAGTGGCGAAGTTGAATTTTAGCCGGTAATCTGCAGGTGCTACAATAATTGCTCCCGTATGAATAAGGAAGATCCTTCTAAAGTTTAAATTTGTTCACAGTGGCGAAGTTTAAATTCTTGAATAGATGATAATCCAGAGTGTACACCACCTGCATCGTAGATCCCTCGAGGTCTCGACTGATAATTCTATCTAGGATTTTTTATACTCTTCCGCTGCGATTTATGAATACTGTGCAATACTACATTACTAACATGTTATTAAATACATTTCTGTAAAAAATTTAAGTACTTTTGATTTCAATGCAACCTGACTCATCAACTTCTATTGTAGGTGAGATGAAAGTTTCAAATTTATGATTGGATGTCCCTACATCACATGTGAGTTCAGAGAATACAGCTCAAGAAGTAACCAATCAATTATTGTGTTATACATCACATGGGAATTTACAGATGACAGTTCCAGGACCTACTTAAAGAGAACATCTTGTTTTTTTTTTCTTTTTGCATACAAGCTGCATTAGAAATTTACTTGTATAAAACATCATGTATTAATTTCATGTTACCAATACATACTCTTGAACCTTCAAGCTAGGATTTGTTCATTGACAAGAGTCGAGACAAAAGATATTTATTGCTAGCTTGGCAACGAAAGGGTCCGGGGGAGGGCCCCACCATAAGGGTGTATTGTACACAGCCTTATCTTGCATTTCTGCCAGAGACTGTTTTCAAGGCTTGAACTCGTGATCTCTTGGTCACACGGCATCAACTTAGTGGGGTTCAATATATAGAAAAGTAAAAATACGAAGAACCTAAGGGGATTCAATATTTATTATAGAGATAAGAATCCAGTACCCCTCGAACTATGACCAAAGTTGCTAGACACGCTCCAACTTCACATGGGTCCTATTACCCCTGAACTCAATTTTAGCATATTTTTATTACCCAGCACAATGACACCTTTATTACATAAAAATGGATCCGACATCAAAGGTGTCATGTCAGCTATAAAGGTGACACATCAGCACAAAAGGGTGACAAAAATATGCTAAAATTGAGTTCAGGGGGTAATAGGACCCTGTGAAGTTGAAGTACATCGTAACAAATTTGGTCATAGTTCATAGGGGTACTAGATGCTTTACTCTTTATTATATATACATAAAAGAATTATTTTAACAGTTGTGTAACAGTATAATATTCACGAAAGGGGAATCGGATGAACTCTCTTGCAATATAGGACTAACATTTTACAGGAAAGTACTAATAACCTGTATAGTAACTATGTTGCTCCGACTTTTCAAAAACGTTGATGGGTGCGTGTCGTATCCTATGTTTTGTAAGCTTCTTCATTCCTTCAAATAACGACACGGATTGAATGGTTGTTGGATAGAAGACCGTTAGACACTCTGTCTAGTCGAAAATTTTGGCAGATTTGGCAACTTGCAAATGGTTGTTGGAACAACTTCCAAAGTAGCCTGCTGCATGAAATATCCAAGGTTAAAATTGGAAACAAAAAAAATATCCAAATTTGTCAAAGCTGAAAAAGTCCTCTTTGTTGATGCAAAGAAACTTCCAGTTTGTAATGTAAGTTTTTCATCTTTCCACAAAAATCCTTTCATTTCACTGTGAATCGTAAACCAAGAGCCAACCTTTCCTTTATGGATCTTGTTAAAGAATCTGCAACTTTCCCTTCCATCACCTCAGATACAGATGTCGTAGCTGATATGCTTTTACTCAAATTGTATTCTGTTGTTGACATCGCGAGGGCTTTGAATATGCATTCTGCGCTAAGAGAAGTAGAGCACTTTGTTAGACAAAGAGAAGGCAATTGCTGTTTCCTTAAGAAGAAGGACGCTGAGATGCTAAAGCTAAGTTTTTATCAAGCTGAAAATGTGATTGAAGAGTATGAAATTTTCACTCAGCGAAAACAGTTGCTTTTTCCAAGTTCAAAGTCATCAAAGGTGTGTCGATTTTTCGCCTGTATATTACACTCTATGGCTTATAGAATTCGATTATGTCTTGAAATTCGAAAACTCACTAAGAATTTGGATAAGGTACACATAGTGTTTGCAAGCAAGATGTATGGAGGTTTTGCTAGTCCTCGTAGAGAAAGAGCACTTATGCATACACGGGCGTCTGTGCATTGCACTGATGTTGTAGGAAGGGACATCGATAGAGATATAGTTGTTGGAAGTCTTTTAAGTAATTCAGGAAATGAAGCAAACCTTTTTGTATTTCCCATTGTTGGAGATGGAGGTATTGGGAAAACTACTCTTGCGAAATTGGTGTATAACGATCTAAGGATCGTTAATAATTTTCAACTGCGCTTGTGGATTCATGTGTCTCGTGTGTTTAAAGTAGAGAGAGTATTAGAACAAATCGTGAATTCGGTTAGAGAAGATTTGTGTGAGAATCTTGATATGAATGAACTGCAGAAGCTAGTTCGTGAGGCTTTGTACGAAAAGAATTATTTGATTGTTTTGGACGATGTGTGGAATGAGGATCCAATGAAGTGGGATGAGTTAAAGAAGTCGTTGATGGTGGGTACTTGCGGAAGCAAGATTCTTGTCACTACGCGGCATGAGGCAGTAGCTTTGGTCATGGGGACGGTTCCTGCATACTGTTTGAAGGGCTTATTGAGTGAAGATTGTCTGACTTTGTTCTTGAGAAACGCCTTTGAACAAGGTCAGGAAGTGTTATATCCAAATCTCGTTGGGATCGCATCAGATTTAGTGCAGAATTGTGAGGGAAATCCCTTACACTTGGTGACTTTAGGATCTTCATTGCGCACGGGAACTGAGGAATGGGAGTGGGGTCATGTTAAAACTCATCGTATCTGGAACTCAAATCGGGATGACACCATTTCACCTGCACTGAGAATGAGCTACGAGCGATTGCCATCTACGCTCAAAGTTTGTCTTGCATACTGCTCGATATTTCCCAAGGGCTGTGTGATTGAAATAGATAAACTGACACAGCTCTGGATAGCAGAAGGTCTCATTAGCAAGTCTGATGAATCAGATGATCTTGAGCACATTGCAATTCAGTATTTCCAAGAGTTACTGTCGAGATCCTTTTTTCAAGACGTTGAAGAATATCGTTCCATTTATACCTCAATCTGTACTATGCATGACCTCTTACATGATCTTGCACTCTCAGCCGCAGGGGTTGAATTCTGTACCGTAAACTCTCACATACAAAACATTTCTGATGAGGTCAGACGTGTTGCGTTTTCTGACTATGATTTGTCAGGCAGGGAACTGCCAGTATCCCTTGTCAGTAACGGGTCATTAAGGACCATATCCTTCTCCGTTGATGAAGTAGGACCGATGAGTACAATGTTCGTTGAGAACTGCATAGCAAGATTCATGCAACTTAGGGTGCTAGATATCAGTGACTCCTGTTTTGATGAGCTGCCTAGCTCTGTTGGCGAATTGAAGTACTTAAGATATCTTGATGTAAGTGCCAATGGCAGCATTAAAGAATTACCTGATTCGATCAACAAGTTGTTGAGCTTACAGACACTTCGAGCTACTCGTTGTGCACAACTTGAAGTGCTGCCTAAAGATATTGGAAATTTGATCAGCCTACGACACTTGCATATAACCACCAAGCAAGCATGTTTTCCTGATAAAGGAATTGGCTGCTTATCATCTGTTCGTTCTTTGTACATTCATAGCTGCAAGAATCTCGTATCTTTGTCTGAAGGTCTGCAACATCTGACTAGCCTCCGCACACTGGCAATCATCGGTTGCCCAAGACTGACCTTTTTCCCAAGTGCTATGAAGCACCTTACTGCTTTAGAGAACCTGTTGATTATCGACTGTGAAGAACTTACATTGTTGGAGTGGCAAGATATTGAAGGGCTTAGGATGCTTCGGTCACTGGTTATCGGAGGCTTACCGGAATTGGAGTCGAAAGATGTTCAATGCCTCGACAACCTACAGATGCTGGTGCTAGCAGGGCTACCTCAGTTAGTTACTTTGCCCCGATGGCTTGAAGGTGCTAGTGCTACTCTACAATACCTAAGAGTGGAAAGGTGCCCAAGTTTCACATCATTGCCAAAATGGTTGGAAAATCTGACTGCACTTGAAAAACTTGAAATTTCCAAGTGCCCTAAAACATTTTCATTGCCCGAGAGGATGAGTTGCCTCACGAACCTGAAGGTACTTAAGATCGATAACTGAATGATCTTGAGTTCAGAACGCCGAGGCAGGATCCTCATATTGCTGATGCTCAAACAATGGAAACTGACTCAATGACCCAACAATCGATATGTATTTTCTAGTTTCTTCATGTATTTTTCTTCTTCTTATCTGTTTGTTTCACAGTCTTGTGTTATTTATACAAATTACTATCATCCCAGCCGTGAAGTAGCACTGTAGCTAATTATGTAACTTCAAATTGCAGCTCCAAATCAAAGAGTAGAATTGAACCATATAGTGACATTACATGCAGCCAAACATTACATGAACCATATAGTGCTTTTTGTATCTTTTTTTGGGGGTGGGGGTTCATCGTCTGGTGTCTGAAGACCGAAGCCCTCTTGGCTCGACTAATACAGCTTCGCTTCGTGCCAAGTAGGCCAACTAAGGTGGTAAATCATGGCAGAAATGCACATATCGATTAATTTGTGACTACCATTTAAGCCATACACGCAGTGCGTAAATAAAATGAAGAAGGATTAAGGAAAGATCTAAGCGCGGTGTTGCTGCCAAACCAATAAATTGATGTGATTCAGCGTAAACACCTGTGCGTGAATAAAGTTTTAACACGTACAGTGAGAGTAGGTGTGAGCGAGCACGCTTATCCTGAAGTACTCGTTGATTGTTGAATGTAAAAAGAAAAATAACAAGATGTGGTCTTTTAGATCTGTAAACTCCCATGTCATGTAGTGACACAATAATTGATCAGTTACTTTCTTGAGCTGTGATCTCTGAACTCACATGTGATGTAGGGACATCCATCATAAATTGGACACATTCATCTCCTCACCTACAATGAAAGGTGATTAATCAGTGTGCATTGAAGTCTAAAGGATTGCATAGTATTCATAACTCGCAGCGGAAGACAAAAACAATCCTAGATAGAATTATCACTCGAGGTCTCGAGGGACCTAAGATGTGGTGGTTTACGCTGCGGAGATTATCAGCTATCCGTGAAGGATCTTCCTTATTTATGAAGAATGAGGAGTTAAAGGAGCAATTGTTGATAGCACTTTAGATTAAAAAAAAAAAAAGGGCAACCCGGTGCACTAAAGTTACCGCTATGCGCGGTGTCCGGGGAAGGGCCCCACCACAAGGGTATATCGTACGCAGCCTTACCTTACATTTCTGCAAGAGGCTGTTTCCAAGGCTTGAACCCATGACCTCCTGGTCACATGGCAGCAACTTTACCAGTTACTCCAAGGATCCCTTCAGATTACTGAGTTAAAGGAGCAATTGGTGATAGCACTTTAGATTACTGAGTAAAATTTAACTTCTGTGTAAGCTTGCTTACATTGACAAGGGTACTGCTACATTTTGGGAGAGTCTGAGAAACATAAGTTGTTTTAAGGCACAATACATAAACATGCCCTTTAACTTGGCATCAGATCACATCTATGACCTTCAACTTTGGATGTGCACAATTCGGCACTTAAACTTGTATAAAGTTGAACAAGTAGACACATATGTCTATGTGGCATCCTACGTGGCCAATTCTTGTCCTACATGTATTATTCCACGTAGGATGTATGTGTCTACTTGTTCAACTTTATACAAGTTTAAGTGCCTACTTGTGCACACCCAAAGTTGAAGGTCATAGATATGATTTGAGGCCAAGTTAAAGGGCATGTTTATGCTACAAGAACATAGGATATACATGAATAAACTTTATCTTTTATGGGGTGAGGACGGAGAACGGGGAAGAGAGGGTGAGAGAGGGATGATGAACATATAAAAGAAAGCACTTACCTAATTGTTTTCAGTGATATCGTTGAGATGAATTTGCTGGATGTGAGCGATCTTTGTCCAATCCTCACCAGCATCCTTCTCGCAGCGTCTAGTTAAACCAGGACATTTCTGGATTTTCAGCATCCGTAATGTAGTAAGACGACTCATGCTATCCGGGAGAGATGACAATTTGGGGCATCCTGTAATCTCAAGGTTCTCAAGGGCCGTGACGTGTTCCAACCAAGCAGGCAATGCAACAAAGCTTGGACAAGTCGAGATGCGAATGAACTTTAGACTATTCGAATCCCCTTTTAACCACTCCGGCAAAGCCACCAAATGTGGAAGTCCTCCGATTACAAGTGACCGTATTCTCTTCAGGCCCCGACAATCTTGCCAGTCTGACAACGTAAGCTCTTCACAGTTGACAATCATAAAGCTCTCTAAGGCTGACAAGTGAACTATGCCTCTTGGCAAAGCGGTCAGCCTCGGACAATCACCGATAACTAGAGTCCTAAGTTTCGCGAGCTTCTGCATTCCTTCAAATAACGATACAAGATTTTCACATCCGAATATGGATAGGGTTTGAAGAAGTGCCAACGACCCCAATCCTTTCTCCGGCAAAATCTGCTCTTTCGTTGTCAAGTACAGATGTCTTAGACTGACCAAATTTCCCATCTCCCGTGGTAATTTCTGAAGTTCCGTGCAGAGAACAAGCCGCAAAGTTTGCAGATTAGGCAACTTGCAAATTTTTGTCGGAAGCATTTGGATGCTGTTGTTGCCGCTAAAATCAATGTACCTTAGATGCTTCATGTTGCCGATGGAATCTGGCAGCGTCTCAAGATTTGAATGGCGTAAATCCAACACGCGCAAGTACTTGAATCTTGAAATGCATCGACCAATCAAAACAGCAGCATATCTTCCAACTCCTTCTGACGGAGCAAAAATGGTCCGAATCCTGTTCTGCTTGCACAAAATTTCCGGAATGCTTTCTTCAGAAGGACTGTAACCGAAAAGTGTTACATGACGAACCTTCTCAGTTATACTATCTGTGTTGTTTTTAATGACACAACAATCGGTTTGTGCAACTAAAACAGCAAGGTCATGAACGAGATCATGCATTTTAAAAGTTATGAATGAGTCGTATGTTTCAACCTCTTCAAAAAGAGATCTCGAACACAACTCCTTCACGTACTGTACACCAACATCTTCCAACTCTTGGCTTTCGTTAGGCGAATATATTAGCCCTTGAGCCGACCACAACTGAATCAGCATGACGCTCGCGATTTCTTGACCCTTAGGAAAAATTGAACAGTAAGCAAAGCATTGCTTCAAATAATATGGCAACTGATTATAACTTAACCGTAGCGCAGGTAAGATATCATCGCCTTCCTGTCTTAGTCGCCATATCTCATCGTCTCTCACTTTTAACCATTCCCGTTCATCAGTTATTGCAAACAGCATGCTTCCGAGAGTCTTTACTGCCAACGGCACCCCTTTGCATTTCTTCACAATATCTTCTCCGATTTTAGTAAGGTTCGGAAAATGCCTCTCTTGTCCGTTCCTAAACGCCCATTTTAGAAACAAACCGAAGCAATCTTCATGTGGAAGTTCTTTCAAGCTGTATGTAACTACGGATTCCATCATCGCGGCAATATAATCACTACGAGTAGTTACAACAACCTTACTTCCACGCGCTCCAACCATCAACAAACTCCTCAATCCCAACCACTTTGAACGATCCCTACACCAAACATCATCGATTATGAGTAAAAACCTCTTCCCCCTCAAAGCATCTTGAAGCGAACTGTGGACTTGTTCAACATTAGCGCTATCACACGACACACCACTCGCCAAACTAACGATGTTCCTAGCCAACTTAGTTACATCAAAATCCTGTGAGGCACACAACCAAATCCTCAAAGGAAAGTTCTTCACTATCCTCTCATCTCTATACACCAACTTAACAAGTGTGGTCTTCCCAACACCTCCAATCCCAACAATCGATACCACGGAGAGACACTCATCGCCATCGTTCTGCATTAGTACTTCAACAACCTCTTCACTCTCTTTTCTCCTTCCAACAACATCAGATGGAAGAATGAATGAATATGTCAAATCCCTTTTCATTTCTACACCAACACTTATCACAGACAAGTGGAATTTACCTTTATCAGCTGCAATACTATCTAACCTCTCCCTAATATCCTTCACCTTATGACTCATTCGGTATCGAAAAACAAACAACTTAAAAGGTGAGAATACAGCAAACCAAACCTTTTGTTTCACTCTTTGACTTTGTTGCAGCACATGATCAGTCTGAACTTCATCAAGAAAATCATCAGCATCATAAAGAACATCTTTGAGTTCTTCAAGCCAATTGGTTAACTCATGATTCTTGGACTGTTGTTCCTCAGCATCCAGGAGTACATCTCTGATGGTGACTAAAGTTTTCTTGAGCTTGTTGAGCTCATTTTTAACACCCCATATTAAGTAGAATTCTTGAAGAGCAAGTGATCCTAATTTCCCTAAGATGGAGTTTGCAATATTGAAGAGAAAAGATGCTGCTGCCATATTGTCTTTCAAGATTTGAAACAAAGTCTAGCTAGGAAGAAGCAACAATATGTTGTTACTGTGACCTATGTTGCTCGAACTTTTCAAAAATATCATCGGGTGTTATCGGATCCTTCAAAAATGTTGAATTTTTGAAAGATCCAACATGAATGCGAAAATATTTTTGAAGAGCCGACCAACTTAGACTATGACATTGCACCAAATGAGAAGTTACTAGGAAAATGAGTTGGATAGAGAGGCATGGAAGTTGACTATTAGACTATTTTAGTTCAAAGAATAGTACATTCATAGGTTGTCTGGTTGTGTTTGGTCAGTGTTCCACAAACAAAAAGAAAAATATTTTCTTACTTATTTTCTAATATTTGATAAGTAAAACAAAAAAATATTATTCCAAAAATACTTATGCGTAAGAAAATACGTAGGTGTTGAGGAGCTAAGTTGTACGATTCTTTACTTGCGAAAAATACACTATTTTTGGAGAATCCAACATGCACCTAAGAGTTCGAGCAACATAGTTGAGGAGAATGAGCGTGTTTCAAATGAGAAAATTTGGCTATTAAACATCTTCAAGTTTTTAAGTAGCAAAATAACCTACTTTTATTTTCAAGTTTTCTACTTCTACTTCTATTAAAAATGTCTACAAATGTGTGTCGAATCCTGTATTTCTAAAAAATTTGACACAAGCGCGGTAATTTTTTTTTTTGGATAGTCCGAGCTGAGAAGTTACTAGGAAAATGAGTTGGAAAATGAGTTGACTAGTAGACTTTTTTAGTTCAAAAAATAGTACTAAATTCATAGGCTGTCTGGTTGTGTTCGGTATGAAAATTAAGTGTTCCACAAAAAAAATATCTAAGAAAAATAACTTGTTACTTATTTTTGAGAAATTTGACTATTAAGCCTCTTCGAGTTTCTAGTTAGCAAAATAATCTATTTCTATTTTTTCATCTGTCGGATTGATAATTAATCTATCCATATATATATAGGTCGGATCGATAATCGATTTATCGGATTGATAATCGATCTGTCCATATATAAGTCGGATCGATAATCAATTTGCCAGATTGATAATCGATCTATTCATATATAAATCAGATCGATAATCGATTTGCTTATATATTGGTCGGATAGATAATAGATCTATCTAAAATATAGGTCATTTCTCTGGAAAAAGAAAAAAAGAAAAAAAAAACTTGTTATCTATTTAATAATTAAAAAGAAGATTTAACAAAAGATCCCCTTATTTTCTCATATTTGACAAGTAAAACAAAATTGTCATTTACTTTTTTTTAATTGTTTGTGATAGTTAAAATAACTTTTTATATTAGAATTAATTTTAAAATTTAATTTTTAATTTAATTTTTACTCAAATTACAAATTCTTGTGCCTTTCCTTTTTAAATTCCTCGCCCAATCTAAAGCCGCCACATAAATTTCAGACGGATATAATAATTATTCTAAATCATATATTATTAATTTCCACTTTAGTATTTCATGTTCTATTTATCATAAATAATACATACGTTCTCGCTAATTTGCTTGGACTCTCCAAAAATATTAGCACACCTATATTAAATCCTTCAAAAATGCACTACTTTTAAAAGATCCGACACGTACTTGATGACATTTTTAAAGAGTCCGATCAACACAGAGTTCTCGAATAATTATGCTGAAAAAATAATTTAAAACTAAATATATAGCGAATTATACGACTATGTTTTATATGGAAACTAGAGGAGCATGACCCGTGTCAGCACGGGCCTAACATTAAGATATTTTAGTATGTATAGTAACTTAAATTGATATTAGTTCGAATTATGAATTATAACACATGAATACACAAAATATATTAACTACTTGGTAGTATTTTGCAAGGAGCCAAGTCTCACAAGATAATTATGTATTCCCTTACTAAATCGTCATAAACATTATTTGTTTTCATTTTCTCCTTCTCTTTTATTTGTCAACTTGTTCTTTGAAGTTAAACTAAATTATTTATGCTAACATTATTTCTTATACACTTTTTGATGTACAGTGTACTGTATTAAAACTTGTATTTTCAATTTGATATATTTAAACCAAAGTTTAAAAAAAGATGACTTGCATATATACATTTAAGGATTCACCTGGGATCTAGCATGAGCTCAATATATATTTATTTGTCTCAATTTTTGTGATACAAAATGAATTTAGATAATCAATTGTACTTTTAATATGTTTTTAGATATTTTAAGTTGTTAATATTTTAATTTCTAATATTTTTATGTAATTTTTAAATAATATATGTTACTCTCTTTATCCAAACTTTTGTGACATTGATAGTCAATTATATTTTCAAAACAATCTAAATTTTTAGTTATTGTGATTTATAATATTTTTCTTCTATTTCAATTTAAGTAACACTAATACAATTTCGAGAGTCAACCAAATATTTATATCGTTTAAATTTTTTAAGTTGTTAATTATCGTGAATTACAGTATTTTTTAAAGTATTTGTTAAAGATATATAATAGATTAAATTATTTTAGATATTTAAAGTTTTAAATTATTGTAATTTATAATATTTTTTATGTAAGTTTCAAAAAAATATATGCTACTCTCCTTATTCAGAGTTTGTGCACTGATAGTCAATTATATTTCTTAAATAATTTAAATTTTTAATTTTTGTGTAAAAATTTTCTACTCTAATTTAAATGACATGATGTTTAGATGAACATAATAATTAATTAGAGGTGATATAATAAAATTACGATTGAAGCAGCGAAACACATGTCTTAAATGAGTCACAACAACTAATTAGAAATGATATAATAAAATTATTGTAAAAGATACTTGTGAAAAAAAGTAAGTGAAATCTCATATAAAAATTTAAGTTACTTTAAAATATCAAGAGTTAACTTATAATTTTATATCTATTTTATTTTTTTTATTAAATATTATTTAATTACTTATTTATTTAATACTTAATAACTTATAATAATTAATTAGAGGCGATATTTAGTAAAATTATGATTAAAGCCGCTGAAACAGACATGTCATAAATGTTTATTCTATTGTTTTATTATCTATTATTAATTTTTTAATATGTAAATAATTTATAATAATTAATTAGGAATGATATAGTAAAATCACGGAGCAAATAGCTCAAGCCGACAAATCGACGGAGAGCTTCTTTAAATACTTAGCTGACTTATAATAATTAATTAGGGGTGATATTTAGTAAAATTACGATTAAAGTAGCTGAAGCAAACATGTCATGATTGTCTATTTTACTTTTTTTTATTAATTATTATTAATTTTTTAATATATAAATAATTTATAATAATTAATTATAAATGATACAATAAAAAGTAAAATTACGATTGAAGCAACTTAAATAGACATGTCATAAATGTCTATTTTTTTTAACTTAAATATTTTTTAATATATAAATGACTTATAATAATTAATTAGAGACAATATAATAAAATCACGATTGAAGAAGTTGAAGCAGACAACATAAACAGACATATCAAAATTTTCTCTTCTATATATTAAAAAAAATTAAATTAGGTGAAATTGTAATAACAAATAAGAAAGAAAGTAAATTATATGTTTGATATGAAATTAAATAAAGAACCAAATTTATTTAATTGTATCAATTGTAATTATTTTTTATAATAAATTACCATCTTACTAATTAATTTACTTAAATATAATATATTTGAAACAATTTTACACATAAAAAGATAAATACTAAGAATGAAAAATAAATGAAAGATAGAGGGCCACATGTGTGAAAATAATATAGAAATATGCAAGGTCATATGTGATGACATTATAGTAAATTTCATTGATGACATTATTGGTAATTAAAGAGAAAATAATGAGCTTTCATTAAATTTTTTAATGAAGTTCAAAAAATAATGTACAAAAAATTATCAAATTAGGCTTAGAACTTATATTTAATGACTAAACTACCTCAAACTTTTTAAAATTGCAAGAAATTGCCATGTTGAACCATCATTTCTATAATATAGAAAAATATAGAAAAGAAAAGCAAATAGAAAATAAGACAAATATTATATGAAACAAGAAAATTAAACAAAAGGCAAACAAGGTACAATAAAATAAGCCAAAGGTACAACTAAGAGTAGCTGCAAGATTCCCTATAACTTCACTCTTCAGTGTACTATGCCAAAAAAAAAAAAAAAAGTAAAATTCAGAATTGGTGGTTTTTGAAGAACAAATGGCAATTGGTAAAAGGGAAGAAAACATGGCAGTAGAGATAGTGAAGCCTAGAATTGACAAAAGGGATTATAAAAGAATTGTTCTTCAAAATAAGCTTCAAGTTCTTCTCATCAGTGACCCTGAAACTGATAAAGTTTGTAACTATTTTTGCCATTTAATTTGTATATTACTATGTTTTATGGATTCTTGTTAGGTGGGATTAGTTTAATTTTGCTAAAAAATGATAAAGTTTGTTGCTTTTATTTATTTATTTGATTTATTTTTGATGATTGTATGTGTTTCTTGAATTCTTGTTATGTGGGGTTAGTTTAATTTTGCTAAAAAATGATGAAGTTTGTTGCTTTTTTGGTTTATTTGATGTTTTTATGTGTTTCTTGAATTCTTGTTATGTGGGGTTAGTTTAATTTTGCTAAAAATTGATGAAGTTTGTTGCTTTTATTTATTATTTGATGTTTTTATATGGTTCTTGAATTCTTTTTATGTGGGGTTGCTTTAATTGTTTAATTTTGCTAAAAATGAATCAATCTCATTTTTTTCTTTTGTTTTGGGTATTTGAAGAAACTGATAAAGTTTGTAACTTTTATGTTTATTTCTTTTGGAATTGTTTTTATATGGGTTTACCTTGAAGTACAATTTGGTTCACCAGAAGTGAATTGATTTCATCATTTTTTGTTTGTTTCGTGGGTATTTTGTATCAGTGTGCAGCTTCAATGAATGTGTGTGTCGGTGCTTTTAGTGATCCTGAGGGACTTGAAGGCCTTGCCCATTTTCTTGGTATGATTCTTTGTTGCATAAGTTTCTATTTATGTTTCCTTTTAATTTGTTTATCGTATCTTTTTGTTGTAGTTATTGTTCCCTTTTTAGAATGCTTTGTCATGCCTTGTTTAGTACTTGTCTTGGTTTTTTCAACATGTTATTTTCTTGAGCCGAGCGTCTATCAGAAACAACCTCTCTACCTCCCGAGGTAGGGGTAAGGTTTATGTACACACTACTCACCCCCTCCCCGTACCCCATGTGCAGGATTACACTTGGCATGATGTTATTGATTCTTTGTTGCAAAAGGTTCATTTTATTTAGCTTCATTGGGTCTCTTGTTCTACCTTATGTTTAGCCTTAATTTTGAGTCAATAGAGTTGTTTTACTGTAATTTGATTTGAATTTTACATACCACTCTAGACTGTCATCCTAACAGCATATTATTTGACTTGGCTGTGGATAAACAGTAGAACTTCAATATCAATTTTTATTTTTTGTGTCAGTTTCATGGTTGAGTAGACTATGTATATTGTTCAAAAAAAGGTTTGGTAACTTTTAAACTGCTAAATTTTGGTTGTTGAAGAATATGTTCCCAATGAAAAGTAGTAGAGATGCAATGAAATGGTATCAGGAAGTGCTATTGCAAAATACTGATGGTTGTCGGTGAATTAACGATGTGTTATAAGTGAAGGATTAGCTCTTTGAATCTAGCTTGTGCAAGTTAAGCATAATAGTTTGTGATGGGATCAATATAGTTGGATTGGGTTAGGTAGGGTCCAATATTGTTAATTAGCTGTAGATGATATGGTTTCATTGTGCTTAAATATTGTAAATCTTACTATCAGGAAAATAATGTATCTCTTAGTTGTTACTCTTTTGTTGCCATGTGACCATGAGGTCACGGGTTCAATACTTGGAAATAGCCTCTGGCAGAAATGCTAGGTAAGGCTGCGTACAATACACCTTTGTGGCGGGGCCCTTCCCCGGACCCTGTGCATAGCAGGAGCTTTAGTGCGCCCGGATGTCCTTTTTTAGTTGTTACTCTTTACTTTGGCTTTTTTGGGGAGTCTATCCGATTGTCTCTAAGCAGACGTATGCATATCTATAGCCCTTAAGGATAGTCTTCTTCGTTGAAGAATATGATGAATGATGATCAATTGCGTCAATAGAAACAAACTTGTAGAATGAATCATCTATATTGAGAATATGTATTAGTAGAAAGCTAGCAAGCCCGAAAACCTTTTTTCATTTGCATTAGAAACTGCCAAGGGTGTGCTAATGTGCAACTCTTACCTCTAATTCTCTCGTTAGCAGTTTCCGTTGCTTTCCTAGCATACTTTGTTATCTAATTATGTCGCTTTGACTTTTTGATTTGGTCTTTTTCCGGTTTCATGCAGAACATATGTTGTTTTATGCAAGTGAGAAGTATCCTGAAGAGGATAGTTATTCAAAGTACATCACCGAGGTAACAACTCCGTAACTCATTGTTTCCATAAGTTTCTTATTGCTTTTGTACATTCCTTACTTCCTATTGACTAAAAAAATAGTTGAATTTTACACATCTCTTTCTTGTTTCCTCATTAGAATGGAGGTAGTACAAATGCTTTTACATCTAATGAGGATACCAACTACCATTTTGAAGTAAATGCTGACCGCTTCGACGAAGCATTGGACAGGTAAATTATTTTAATTTCTGTGGTTAAGTATCATGTTAGTATTTTTAAAATTCCACAGCTAATTTTTGCAGTTTACTTTTCCAGATTTGCCCAGTTCTTTATCAAACCATTGATGTCAGCAGATGCTACCACTCGAGAAATTAAAGCTGTTGATTCTGGTTAGTATCCCTGGTTTTTATTGCATATCTTTTGATTTACTACCTATGCTTGTTCGTAGTTATTTGATTGTCACATCTCTTTTACCCATACAGAACACCAGAAGAATCTACTCTCTGATCCTTGGAGAATGAACCAGGTATATGACTTTTATCTTCCTTTGTTCTTGGAGAAGCCCCGTCCCATTTGCCAACTAATACAAGCAAAAAGAAAGTGATTCCAGTGAGATAGTCGTTCGTGAAGTGTTTTTTTTTTTTTTTTGAATTTTTTATGTGATAATGGTGAGACCACAAGAGGTTTTGGTGGAATAGCAAGTACTCCTCTATCTTAGCCATGAGGTCTCAGGTCCGAGCTTTGGGAGCGGAGTTGCCTTTGGTAGGGAGCGGTTTATCTCCCCAAAGTGGGGCTTCCCAGAGCACATGTTTAACTTTCAAATATTACTTGTGCAGCTTCAAAAACATCTAAGTGCGCAAAATCATCCATACCATAAGTTCAACACAGGTTTGCACAACTTTCTATGATGCATATCCTTAGATTCTTCAACAGCTTTTATTATCAAAAAGCCGATTCTATTATGGCTTTGCCTTGTCATGTGCTTTCTTTTATTATATCTGGGTTATGAATGTTCAATATTGGCGTTCTGATTGTCCACTACGATTCATATAGAAATATGACTAGTTTACTATACATTGAACAATATCCTGTCAGAAATTTTCTCCTTCATGAAATAAAACCTGCAGTTATTCTCTCCAAGATTTAGAAAAGCACATCATAACGTCGATCACAATTTATTCTGTTTAAATAAAGTGAAAACTCGAGATATAAGTCACTTTGGCTGGAAAAAAGACCAAAATATATTGCAATCAGTAGAGTTCCCTTGAAAGCAAGTGTTAGAGACAAACAGATTAAATCTGGAAGGTGATATATTTCTTTTATTATTAAACTCAATGTAGTACGGAAGACTATGAACCCCTCTTAACTAAGTTAGCGTGTGGACAGAAAAATTGTGATATTTGAAAAGAAGCAGTATTTAAAGTTAAATTGAAAGAAAGTATTTGGAAATTGAAGCTGTGTTTGGACATGCATTTAACTTGAAAAAAGTTGAAATTTTGTGAATGGGAAGGATTTTTCACTTGGAAAACAGGTTTTAAGACTCATCTTCAAGAAAGTTTCAAAAAATCGATCCAATGTATAACTAAGCTTTGAATTTTCCTGTGAAAAAAGGAAAAATTTATATGGACAAATAGCTCCTATAGCTTTTTAGAGTTTTATTTGTTTCATTTCATATTTTCTGATTTTGTCACTTGTGCACATATATGCCCCCTCTTTCTATTTTTCATTTTTTTCGCTAATAATATTCTTCTCATCTAAAAGATCTTAATTCCCAAAATTATTCAATTTACTGATTCATACTTTCTCTCTTTCTTTTTATTTTCTTATAGAGCACCTCTGGATGCTCTACAAAAATAAATTTTCCCTAACAGAATGTCATTACACGAGATGCAACAACAACAACATACCCAGTTTATTTCCACATAGTGGGGTCTGGGAAGGATAAAGTGTACGCAGACCATACCACTACCTCAGGTGAAGCAGAGAGGCTGTCTCCGATTGACCCCCGGCTTGTCATTACACGAGATGGGAGAACAAAAACAGTATTTAAGATAATTTTGCTAAATATTAGTGTTTAATCCTCAACTAATGATTTTGGTACTGAGACCCTTCAATCCCTCTAGCGGAGTGCCTGCAATATTAACCGAAGAGTAGAGCTCTTCCTTTGTATCATCATTAGTCCTCGTGGAAGTAATGCGAGCTTTTGAACCCTTGGAACACTTCCGAGCCACATTTTTAACTTGTCAACCATACTTCTTTAAGTGTCAGATTTCAGAGTTTTGTCTATTGATTTCCTTTTAGTTTTCTTATATTTTCCTTGAAATTCAGCTTTGAGCTAAGCAAACTGGATTCTTTCTATATTCTCATATCACAAAAGATCTTTCCACTATGATGTTATTACTTTTTTTTGTGTGATATCTGTAATGCAACGGTCCTATTACTCGCTGACATAGAAAAATGACCATATTGGAGTTTTACTTTTACTTACCCCGAGAAAAAAAAATGATCACATCACTCATCATGTTTGTAGGAAGCTGGGATACGTTGGAGGTGAAACCAAAAGAAAGAGGCATAGATACAAGAAAGGAGCTTCTCAACTTTTATGAAGAAAATTATTCAGCCAATCTCATGCACTTGGTCGTCTATTCAAAAGGTATGGAGAATCTTTTTAACCTTTTTTAAAGAGAAGACATGGATAATTTTTTCTTTTTGAAACTGAAGAAAACATGGATAATTGTTGCAATATATTGCTGGTGGCCCAAATTAACAATCTACCTGTATAAATTCAGATACTCTTGATAAAGCTGAGCAGTTAGTACGGAGTAAATTCCAGGACATCCGGAACACAGATCGTGATCAAATTCGTTTTACTGGTCAGCCTTGCTCCGCGGAACATCTCCAGGTATCAAGTAGTTACGCACAGATTTGCCACCTTTCTTTTTCTTTTGGTTGTGGACTGTATTTGAACAGACTTCTTTCAATTGAGCTGTTGAATTTCAACAAATGATCTGTTCATTATGCCTGTTGTTTGCTGAATCTACTTGCTCAATGATTTTCAATCCCTTCATGTACGCATCTGTTCTCTCTGTATAGTCCACATGTTCAGCAGATAAAACTGAATTTATTATTTTATTGTCCATTTATTATTTCTATTGGCTATGTCTTTTTTCTCAGGTTCTTGTTCGAGCTGTGCCAATAAAACGAGGTCACAAGTTGAAAATCGTATGGCCTATAACCCCAGGCATACGGCACTACAAGGAAGGGCCTATTAGGTACCTGGGCCACTTGATTGGCCATGAAGGAGAAGGATCATTGTTTTATGTCTTGAAAAAGTTGGGTGAGTTCTCAATTAAAATTTCTTATGCCCTTTGTCAACCCTATCTGTACCTCATTCATTTCCTGGTTTCAACTCATCCTTCCCCATTCTTGAAATTTGGAAAGAGAAATGGAATGTTATTGGTATAGATTGGTCACATCCTTTTCTTGACCCTAAACATGTTTGAAATATTAGGATTCTCAGGCAGCATTCCTGAGGCTGAATCTCTTCTGTCCGAGAAAATGCTCACAGTAGAAAGTTCTAAATAAGCCGGGGGTCTATCGGAAACAGCCTCTCTACTTCTTTGGAGGTAGCGGTATGGACTGCGTACATTCTACCCTTCCCAGACCCCACTTTGTGGGAATACACTGGGTTTGTTGTTGTTGTTGTAGAAAGTTCTAAATAGATAATAAAGTTTATCTGCCACTTTGCAAACATGACGACAGCCTGTACACTTATAACTTATCTCATCCTTGAGTTGCTGACGTAGTAGTTGCTATATGTGTTCCTATATACTTGAAATCAATGTTGAGCACTTCATATTTACTTATTACAACCAACTACATAATATGGGGGTCTATTGGAAACAACCTCTCTACTTCACCTGAGGTAGTGGTATGGTCTGCGTATACTCTACCCTCCCCAGACCCCACTATGTGGGAATACACTGGGTATGTTGTTGTTGTATCCAACTACATAGTTTAGGATGATTATGAGAAAACGTGTTCAACAGTTCATGGGAATCATTTTATATGATCAATGAATGATAAGATGGTTTGAAGGGGAGCCTTGGAGCAACTTGTAAAGTTGCTTCCATGTGACCAGAAGGTCACGGGTTCAAGTCTTGGAAACAGCCTCCGGCAGAAATGTAAGGTAAGCCCCACACCCTTGTGGTGGGGCCCTTCCCCGGACCCTGCACATAGCGGGAGCGTTAGTACATCGGGCTGCCCTTTCTTTTTTGAATGATAAGATGGTTTCTCGTATGCCTGAATGATGAAATCATTGTGTTTGTTAAGATGACAAAATGCCATACTATTATGTGACTTCAGACAATTTTTTTTTTGGATCTTGCATTGGAGTTCATTACATGTTACCCTTGTTAACGCTATTATAGTTCTTCAAGTGCCTGAAAGTGGTCTTCTCAAACTATTTTAATATTCAGAAAGGTACTTTTATTTGGTTGTTACAGGATGGGCTACAAGTTTATCTGCTGGTGAATCAGAATGGACTTATGAGTTCTCCTTCTTTAAAGTGGCCATTGATTTGACTGATGCTGGTCAAGGTATTTTTTTCCTGTGTTGAACCTTAATATGTTACCAAGCCCCGATTTGCCCTTCCACTAATACTCTCTCCGTTTCAATTTGTTTGTCTGGCTTTCATTTTTAATCTGTTCAAAAGAATGCCTTTTTCGTTTTTTTTATAACTGTTTAATTTCAACTTTCCACGTGACAAGTTTAAGACCACAAGATTAAAGGACATTTTTGTACACTCCACATATTTTTAGTTTATGACCACAAGATTCAAAAGTCTTTTACTTTTTTAAACTCTGTGCTAAGTCAAAACAAGACAAACAAATTGAAACGGAGGGAGTAGTAGTAGTTTATCTGGGATCAAGCTGAAGGTGCTAACTTTCTTGAACTTTCAGTGGGATATTGATGTTTGTCCATTGTTTATTTCCAGAGCATTTTGAAGACATAATAGGTCTGCTATTCAAATATATTCATGTCCTACAACAACCTGACGCCTCTAAAAGGATATTTGAAGAGGTATCGTCGAATGCATCCTCGTGCATGCTGGTCAACGCCACTAATTTTTCATGACTGCATTATATGTCATTTGCATCTACTACACCAGTGATGTGTATTCTAATAAGAGGATTTGATGAATAAGTTTTGATCTTACATATATTTAGTGTACAAGAATCTTTAATTAGAAAAGAAGTTTTTCTTTTTTGGTTTATCAGTTATGATAGCATTAAAAGAATACTTTTTTTGATCAAGTAAAAGTATTTTCATTTATGAACATGACCAAAATGGCCTTATACAAAGGTTATGCCAAAAGATCAAGACTCTACAAAATATGAAACTCAAGAAGGAACTTTCTGCTTACACCAAAAGAAAATAAGAGAACGTAGACTACTCCTAAACTGCAAGAAAATCGAAAGCTTTAAAAGAACACTTAAAACTCTGTAGGGAAATCTTTATAGAGATTTGGAGTGGTGGAACACGCCTTATGAAGGGAGGTAGTAATAGAGTAGAGAAGTATCGTAGTATGATTTTGTGTGTGTATGTGGGGGGTGGGGGTGGGGGTGGGGGGGCAATCATGTGGAGGAGTATCATGAAAGGTGGAAAGACTTCAATATTTATATTACTTATAGGGTTGGGATTGGGCTTTTGTAACCTTAAGTGGCATGGGGAGGATACTTTGGGGGTATCATTTCCTAATGTGTTCAGAGTTTTAAATTCAGAATGAGTTGACAGTCCAACAACTTCGAAGGGTGCGTGGGGGGAAGTACTTTGGGATCTTAGCTTTAGGGAAACTCTACAAGATTGGGAGTTGGGTGAGTTCCAAAGGTTTTGGAGTTATTACACAAGCTCTCATCGGGATTCGTGGGGACGAGTTATTTATATGTGATCTTTACACTTTTTTTTTTTGGGAAACAATCTTTACATTCTCTTTGTGTACTTATTTTCCTTTTCTTTCTTAATCTTAAAATTGAGAGGAAGAACAAATTTGGTATTGTGTTTTCTTTCTTTAGGTGGCTTTTAGTTATGTCTTGTCTTTTCTTATCCTCCATTGGGTTATATAGTGGTGATTAGGAGGACGTCTACGATGAATGTGAAAAACTCTTGTGTAAGCAATTTGTTAGTTGGAAATGTGATGCATCAAGAAACAAGTATCCATTTAGCTTTTTACGTAGGACCGATCATAGTATTGGCAAATCACTCTAAGATCCACGTGAAGCTCTAAGGACTAATAACTCTCCATAGGTTTATTTTCATATTTGTCATAAACCAAACTCATGGGATGTATAGTTCGCTTTCGCCTAACAAAACCATATGGAGTTCTCACTTGGTCTACCCACATCTAATCCATGCCGCCCTACTGAGCGTGCCTTCCGCTGTGGGCCTATCCACCCCTTCCCTTAGAAACTCATTTTCTTCATTGAGATTTCCTACAATCATACTGCAGAGGGCCATCTTTGATACCATATATATCACAACTTAAGCCAATAACATGTATTATTCGCTTTGGCTCAATGTACCTCACAGATTTTTTCCTTTGGCTATGCCATATCTAGTCTATAAGTACATGCACCATGCGAACTTTTGTTATATCTTAGATGCACTTCACTTTAATGTCCTACACCTCTCTATATTTTTTGCTAGAAACAGAAGATATTAGCTCCCAGCTCATATGAGCGGTGGCGATGCCACCTGGATCTCATCCTTACTATCTTTAAGTTCATTTAAAGTTCTTAAAATTTTCACGGTCCTAAGGTAGAAGCAAACCAAATCTTTCTTATTTAGATTTCTAAAGTGAAGGAAGAGCTTTGTATTCTAAAAAGGAGGACACAATGGGTTGGTCTCAGAAAGATTAGTGTTACATTACATGTGCACTATTCTGCATGTCATCAATATGGTTAGGTTCGATCATCCAGCATTGTTCTCCTTCTTTATTTAACCATTTTAGCGTGATACATTGAATAAGGCAATGATGAACACAAGTATTCGAGTTTTAGCTCTATTAGCACATTCATCTCTTCTCCAATCTTGATTTTGTAAGTTTCCTTGTTAATCTTGGCATGTAATATGACCAGGTTTTGTCCTGACCTTCTTGTTCTTGTCGTCTCTTATTCAGTATTGCTCTTAATGATCTTATTTCCTTTTTATTTGTAATTTGTTTATCAATATTTATTCTAATTTTTTTTATTTTGCGTTAAAATTTGTCAATTAAGCTTTCAGCTATTTGTGAGACTCGCTTCCATTATCAAGACAAGATTCGTCCAAGTGATTATGTAGTTGATATTGCAATGAATATGCAGGTATTCTTTAACATCTGTTCCTATTTTTATTTGAGTGAATTTATTATTTATCTACACGAAGTATATTACTCAATTACTGAAACAAGATCGACAAGGAACACACAAACAACACCAAAATCAGTCCACAAGTTGAAAGAACCGTGAATCCTTTTGATGACCACTCTTGGATTCAACAAAAAACAATGTATTGTGGTGTTTAACACCTAAAAACAGCCCACAACAAACTATGTTAACAATATCAAGATGAAGAACAAGAACAACACACGGGTTACAGGAGAAACAATACACCACACGGCTACAAGATTAAAACAAAGGAAATGATAGAGAGTGTGACATACACTACTACAAAGACCAAGAACCTAAGTGTATTCAAGCACAAAGACCCTTGATAAAGATAGTAGAAACACCTACACTATGCGGTGGACACAAGAGAGGACCTCAATCCGTCTAGCACCCAACGATCCAAGCAAACAAACAACAAAAGTGATTCCACACCTAAGTTGTTTCCTAGTTTCAACCAAGTCTTTATGGTAGAGAGAACTTGTGTTTTTCTAGTGTGTTATACAATCTTCAATATCAAAAAACTAAGTAAAGTAACCCTAAAATGTTTCTTATATAGTGTATTACAAATAGAAGGCAAAAAGTTCAAAATGCCCCTTAGAGATTAGGGCCCCTATAGTGTGAATTAGTGGCTGTTTTGATATGTTTTAAGCCCTTAATTCCACTTCTCTTGCACACACACATGGAAGAATTCAATGCACATCCTCATAAGTTCATCTACGTGATCGCACTAGTATCATCCTCTCCATCTTGAGAGGAATTTGTCCACAAATTCAAGCAATCATCACCCGCAAGCTCTCCTCTTTGAATCATCTTTTCAATGTTCCTCCCAAGGTTAGGATGTTCAACCAAGGGTTCCATGAGGTCATCAAGCTTGCTACTTGGACTTAAATGTTCTTTAACCTGCACATAAGAAGAAAGGATGCTATGCAAAGTGCTAGCATCTTGGTTAGTAGGAAAGAAAGGATCTTTGTTGGCAAACCCCACAATCCTAACTCTCGCCTTCTTTTCTTCACCCTCCTCACTCTCGGCTTCTTCTTCCACAATCTCACTAAGCATGATTCTCCTTGCCATATACATAGGCACAACACACTCTCTATCCACCGGCCAAATATCTTCCCCACCTTCATCAATTTCCACCTCGGCCTCAAGCTCTCCATCTTGAGCTTTTTCATCACCCTCATTCGATTCAAGTCCTACCTCCTCACCAAGGTAATACAATTTTCCCTCCCTAAGGATTACATTCCTCTGGGCTCTGGTTTGGGCACTCACTAGCCTTGTGCTCCCACCCTTGACATTTAAAACATTGAAATCCCTTAGGACGAGAAGTAGAATTTGGTTTACCTTTGTTTCTTGGAGGATACTTTTGGGAAGCATTGGTTTGGGTTTGTACAACCTTGTTCTCGGTTTGGTTGGCATTGGATGAATGCTCTTGATGTTGGTGCCACTCCGAGAAAGGTCCTTGGTGATTCTTGGGTTGGAGGCCGAGAGCTCCCTTTCAATTTCTAAGGCCGCTTGGAAAATGCCATCGATCGTGTCAAACTTGTGGAGGGTCATCCGAGAAGTTATGTCCCTATTCAACCCGACTTTGAATCGTATAATATCATGGCTCACTTGTTCTCCTCTATGGTCAAGCTTCAACATCAATTGTTGAAACTCGTCATAGCATGCCGTGACACTTTTGTTTCCTTGCCTCAAGTTGTACAACTTGGCAAGAAGTTCTTGTTTGTAGCCCTCGGGTAAGTAAGTACCTTTGACGCATAAGGTACCTCAATCTAAACTATGGAGGTGGCCGCCCGGCAATCAACACATCACCAAACCTCTTCACATACTCCCACCAAGTGTTTGCATACCCCTCAAAGTGAGCGATTGCATAACAACTCTTCTCCTCTTCGGTTAGATCATTCACTTGGAATATCCTATCACAAGATGACTCCTAAGCAAGATATTCCTCGGGATCACTCTCACCCTTGAAGATCGGAAGACTAACTTTGATGGAATTGAGGCTAAGCTCTCAGGTTTGGTTACCACCCCTCACTTCTCGGCCTAAATCACCTTGCCTACCCTTCTCCTCTTCTTCCCTCAAGTAAGCATCACCATAACCCCCATAACTCCCATGTTGTTCCTCCCTACCATAACCCTCAAAACGGTTTGGTGGATTTGGATTAAGTGGATTCGGATTTGGAGGATAGTAAGGCCTTTGGTTCAATGGAGTTTGGATTGGAAAGTGAGGTCTTTGGATAAGTGGAGGGTTCGGTTTTGGTGGCATTTGGGTTCCAAATCCGTCATGTTGGACTTGGTGAAGTGGAGGGAAGGTTGCTCTATCATACTCACGGTTTTGGGAAACATTTGGTGGTTGGCTCGGTGACTTGTTCATTTGGTGCAAGGCCTTGGGAGTAATGGTTGGGGAAATATTTTGAGGGGTGGAAGGTGACTCCTTTGACTTTCCACACGTTCTAATCTCCCACTCATTGATGCCACATCCGTATCTAATTTCTCAAGACCCACATTCAACCTAGCCACATCTCGGGACATAGTTTCAAGGCGAGCCAAAATGAGATTGATGGCATTATTGTCCATTGTTTGAGCATTTGAAGCCTCGGGTTCCATTGTGATTGTACCAAAAATAACCCTTCAAATTTCTTCAAACTCAAGCTCAACAATAGTGGATGACTCAAATTACCTCCAATTTAGCTCAAATTCGAACCCTATACTCCTATAGTTTATAGAACACAAATCTAACACTAAAAACACAAGAAAAACACAAAATCAAAAACTCAAAATTTGACCTAGGGTCAAAAATGGATTTAGTATTTTTTTTGGGGGATTTTTGATTTTGACACTTCTTTTTTGTTGGGATTTTCAATTTCTAGACTTTAATAGTGTTAGGAAACAAGGATCTAACACTAGAAACACACAAAAATTATTTTTTTTTTGAAAAATTCTAATAACGTGAACAATAACTTTTTTCTTTTTTTTTCTCTTTCACTTTTTTTTTTTTTGGATTTTCAAGATAACAATCCCAAGATTGATTTTGTTGGAACAAAATCAAACCTTGCTTTGATACCAAATGATACAAGATCGACAAGGAACACACAAAACAACACCAAAATCAGTCCACAAGTTGAAAGAACCGTGAACTCTTTTGATGACCACTCTCAGATTCAACAAAAAACAATGTATTGTGGTGTTTAACACCTAAAAACAGCCCACAACAAACTATGTTAGCAATATCAAGATGAAGAACAAGAACAACACACGGGTTACAAGAGAAACAATACACCACACGGCTACAAGATTAAAACAAAGGAAATGATAGAGAGTGTGACATACACTACTACAAAGACCAAGAACCTAAGTGTATTCAAGCACAAAGACCCTTGATAAAGATAGTAGAAACACCTACACTATGCGGTGGACACAAGAGAGGACCTCAATCCGTCTAGCACCCAACGATCCAAGCAAACAAACAACAAAAGTGATTCCACACCTAAGCTGTTTCCTAGTTTCAGCCAAGACTTTATGGTGGAGAGAACTTGTATTTTTCTAGTGTGTTATACAATCTTCAATATAAAAAAACTAAGTAAAGTAACCCTAAAATGTTTCTTATAGAGTGTATTACAAAGAGAAGGCAAAAAGTCCAAAATGCCCCTTAGAGATTATTTGCCCCTCTAGTGTGAATTAGTGACTTTTTTGATATGTTTTAAGCCCTTAATTCCACTTCTCTTGCACACACACGTGGACGAATTCAATATACATCCTCATAAGTTCATCTACGTGATCGCACTTGTATCACTAACCCCAAACTTTAGCTCATGAGGTGAGAAACATAGACCCCATTTGATATGGTAACCTGGCCCGTATGCCAAACCTTTTATATCCCATACGTACAATGACCTGGTGTTGGGAAATAAGGAGAACGAGTGAGGGTTTTCATTCTGAAAGACAGGTTTGTCAGTTCGTAGTTGATCTGACTAGCTTGTTTCTCATTGGAACCTTTCATATTCATTTGATTTTGTGCAGCTAAGCACAAAATTTTGTGCTATTTCCAAGTTCCTATCTTTTGTGAAGCCGTCTTCCACAAGTGTGGTCCTAAGAGATACTTATCACCTGTATGCACCGATCTAGCAATGAATAAATGGGTCATGTTTAGACTTTCAATGCCTTCTTTAGACAAGTTCTTCCAATCAATTCTTTTGTTTTGGTCATAGCAAGGTGGAAATTTATCTTAGTGATTAGGAAGGTTTGGCATTGATTGCGTTTTACTAGAATATCTTGTGTGGCCTCTTTGAATACAAGCTTGAATAGTGTTGTGGTTCTGAATGCACCAAGGATGTGGTCTAGTGGTCAATGAAGTGGGTTGAGAACCATGAGTTCTCAGGTTCAAATCCCTGCGGAGCAAAAGAACACTTGTGCTTTCTTCCATTTGTTGAAACCTTGGTAGACAAAGTACCCGACACCTGTGTTGGTGAGAGGTATTAGATACCACGTTGAATTAGTCGAGGTGTGGGCAAGCTATCCCAGATGCTACTGTTGTTAAGAAAAAATATTGCAGTTATAAATTTGTCTTTAGTTGGACATATAAGGCCATTGAGGGTGGATATGTCTGAAGTTTTAGTCTGGAGGTGATTTTACTTTTGTTTCAACTTGAACTTCAATGAGTTCCGCTGTAATTTCGCGTTTCATGAACTTATGAGCAACAGAAGGATATCTAGACTCTGGTGTCAATATTCTCTATGTCTGCATGGAAGTTCAGTAAGTTTCCTTTTGCTTTACAAACTATCATTCGATCATATAACGTAAGTTTCTATGCTTATATACGTTTTATTTATGTGTATATGGTAAAAATGGACAATGATTGTCAAGTTTCTATTTGGATTCTGGTTTCAATTTTTTTCTTTTTTAGATTGGAAGTTCAATAAGTTTGAGTTGGGACTGAATTGAAAGTCCTTAATCATAGCGCATAAGTTTTATATCTTTATATACACGTGTCATTTACATGCACAATTATATACTTGGTAACAGTAGATAATGGTTACATTACCATGTTTAAAAAAACAGTTAGATAATGATTGTTAAGTTTTTTGGTTTTGACTTGGGAACTCATCATAGAATATTGACATTAAAGAGTTAATACCTGAACAACCTGATAAATTGTGACGTTGCTTCTCAGCACTATCCTCCAGAAGATTGGTTGGTGGCATCCTCTTTGCCTTCAAAGTTTAATCCTAGCGTTATTCAGTCATTTTTGAAAGAACTCAACCCAGACAATATCAGGTTAGCTCTACTCTATATATAATAGAAGTCCAAGTATTTCCCAGTTTTCATGGGAAATCTGTAAGCATAAAGTACTTAAAGACAATGAAATTTCGTTCTGAACAGAATATTCTGGGAGTCGACAAAGTTTGAGGGTAAGACTAGCTTGACTGAGCCATGGTATGGAACTGCATATTCTACAGAGAAAGTTAGTGGTGACACTATCAAGGTTTGATGGCAGCGCTCTCTCATTAAATAAGTAGTCATTTGTTATATTCTAATTGCAGAGACCAAAACAGTCTCCTTTTAAAACATTTGCTGACATAACAATTACTTTTGCAGCGCTGGATGGAGCAGGCTCCCAATGGAGATCTGCGTCTCCCTGCTCCAAATGTGTTCATACCGAAAGACTTGTCACTTAAGCTTGTCTCCGAGAAGGTGCTAATGTAGAACTTATTTATTACTTCGTCTGTTCCATTTTATATAAAACAATCTCCTTTTTTCTTCTAAAAAGGATGATACCCTTTTATATTCGGAACTTCCCATTTTGCTCCTAATGGCATTTTCTTATAGCTATAGAAATGTCATGGCATGGTTAAACCATTTTAAGTGTTAATGTCACTTTTGGTAGGTGCCAAAGGTCTTTGTTTCTCATTTAAACTCAATGCCCATTTAAGTACCACCACATTTAACTTTTATTATATATAACTTGTCGAACAGACAAATGTTCCAAAACTGCTGTCGAAGTCACCTTATTCAAGGTTATGGTACAAGCCTGATACAGCATTTTCATCTCCAAAAGCCTTTGTTAAGATCGATTTTAGTTGCCCATACTGTGGACATTCTCCAGAAGCTGAGGTTCTTACTGGGATTTTTACACGTCTATTGATGGATTACTTGAATGAATACGGTATGTCTGCAAGATATTAACTAGTTAGTTGTCCACTGCTGGGCAACTGTTCTACAATTACTCTGGACTTAACTTCTTCATATTAATGTATTATTATTCTTTAACTTCTTCACATTGTCAATATATTCTTTGCCATGTCAGTTTTTTCTTTTTTTTTTTCCTCCATAAGATAATAACTCTTCTTTAAATCTCTCCTTCTGCATCTATCAGCTTATAATGCAGAAGTTGCTGGTCTTTATTACGGTATAAACCCAACAAACAGTGGTTTTCAGGTGATCATCTAGTTTCCTATCGATATCTTTACAAACTTTTGAAGAGCTTTATTTATTTGTGGGTGTGAAACCTTTTTCTTTTTTCAAGTTTGTTCTTCCACGCACGATGAAAGAACTGATATTTCTACTCCAATGACTGTTGAGCTTCTTGCATTTGCTGCTCTTAGAGTTAGACCTGAATATGACTATCTATTTTTCCTTCATTTATACCTGTTCATCCTCTCTTTTCCGCAGTTGACATTGATTGGCTATAACGACAAGTTGAGAGTCTTACTGGAAGCAGTTGTTGAAAAAATTGTGAAATTTGAAGTAAAAGAAGACAGATTCTCTGTGATCAAGGTGAGCATCAGCAATATTTTGCTGCATATCCACATATCAACTCTTTAAGCTCTTCAAGAACGCATCATACTCTATCTGCATAACTAATAGAGCCAAAAAGGTTTGTGGCAGTTGGCTTTAAAATAATGGATCCTGTTATGCCAGTCTTGACTAGATGAACACTACTAACTTACGCAGAGAATTATAAGAAAATTCCGAGTTTCATTTTCTCAACAAAATATTTATGAAGTTCACAGCTAAAATTTCTGAACCATTTCCTCATGTAATCAATAGCAAAGTTTCCGTTTCACTTTTTTTTTTCCTTTCGTCAAAGCATTGTTAGAGTTGCAGTCACTCACTTATCGCTTCATTTGGTGTTTTGAAGGGCAAGTTTGTTGTCAATTCTATTGGTTTATTTGCATTTATCTTGTCTTCTTTAGGTACTATTGTATGCATCAGCATGTCTGCTAGCTACCTCTAGCTTTAATTTGCATTTGTCGTTATGGTGCCATTTGCTTACTAATAATTCATGATTATTTATTCTTGATCTATCATACTGAAGTTTTTCAGTCACCTCATACAAGAGAATGTTATGTTGTAAGATCAGTCACGCCCTTTCCTGTTGCTTAATATGTTCTTACGAGGTTACAAAGGACCGAACACCTAAGTATCGGAGTTCTACTGTGTGCACTTGTAAATTTCCTGTTTACATGTATGCACTAGTATATATTTGAATGCACACAGAGACATACATATACAATATTAGCACAATTAAATTTAAGTCAGATTGCCATAATGGAACCGTAGGAGTATAAGAAATCAGCTGCATAATTAAGAAAAGTTTCTCAAGATAAGGTTTAAAAATTGCAAAAATAATGACGTCCTTCTTTGTTTTTTAAGAGCGCGGTCTCAGAAATAATGATGTCCTTTTGACCTTTTAAGCTGTTTGAATAAATTATTATTTTGAACTTGCTAGACAATTGTTCAAAATAATAGTTATAAAAAGTTTGAACGATAAGTAAAGGTGATGTCGCCTCAAACTTGAAATAACATAAAGTGTATTTAGTTAAATAAAAAGAGGCAATTCTACCTTTTTTGGGCGAGTTCAGTTTTTCCCGGATGAACCAAAAGAGTGAAGTAGGTCATTTTTATTGGGAGAAATCACAAGTTAACTCTGGGTAACTCCATTATTTCCTTCTTTGTTCCTTGTTTCTTGTGTTTTTGTCATTCAGTGTTAATTCAAATATACAGATAGGATATTATACAAGTCTCAAGTCACTTTTCTACTTTTGGTTCCTTTTTCGGGGTTAATTCACTTTTGGTTTTCTGGATCGGAGATGTTTCTGTCATCATTACCTGCAATGTTTAGATGTTGCCCATCCTTTTGTAGATTTTCTATAGTCCGTGGTCCATTGTTTACTCGTGAGTTTTTCTACTATTTGTCTTTATTTCCTCCTTTTGTTAATAGGAATTGATGACAAAGGACTATCAGAATTTCAAGTTCCAACAGCCATATCAGCAGGTTATGTATTACTGCTCATTACTCCTGCAAGACGACACATGGCCTTGGATGGAACGACTTGAAGTTCTTCCACATCTTGAAGTTGATGATCTGGCTAAATTCTTTCCGCTTTTACTGGGAAGGTCCTTTCTTGAGGGCTATGTAGCAGGTAACTTTTCTCAATAACCGTATAAGTTATTTTCATTTTGCATCTATTAACTTGCGAAATGCACTGCCGGTTTCAGGAAATATCGAAAAAGCTGAAGCAGAGTCTATGATACAGTATATTGAGAATGCGTTCTTCAAGGGTCCACAGCCAATATCAAAGCCTCTATTTGCATCTCAGCATCCGACAAACAGAGTTGTTAATCTTGGAAGAGGTGTAAATTACCTCTATGCTGCAGAGGGCCTGAATCAAAATGATGAAAATTCAGCTCTCGTTCATTATATTCAGGTAATCTTAAGTTAGCTGAATGTGCATGGAATCAACAGCAAGTTTCTCTCTCCTTCTCTCTGCATCTTCTATAAGCCCAGCCGTGTAGTGCTTTTTTTGTTGTGTGTGTACCTGCTGACCACTGTAGATTAAATGAATTAAATGCAAAGTACCGCAACTTTGTAGCCACCTTGGAATGTTATAGAAGCTGATCCACATCCCCCCACCCGCGAGTATTCACATGAAACCCCAATAATGTATGCAAGCAATCCTCTCTTTACTCAGATCCACAGTTGTCAGAATTGCACTCCTCACTGCCAGCCAAGTGAAGAAGTACACCTTCTTAAGTGGTATCTAATCCTGTGGATGGCAGTTTGTGAAGTTTCTTGAAATGCTAGTTTTAAGGCTTACTGTAAGTTGAATAACCAACTTCTTGCATGACGTGTAAATTCCGTTTGTGCTGCTGTCACGTGTAGTGAGAATCCTAGATCTTCTAGTTCTATGACTTAATAATATCTAAATTTTTAATGATCATAGCCATAACAGCATACCCCGCACAAGCGGGGTCTATTAATGATCATAGCTATCTGTAATGAATACTGCTTTAATTTCGAGAGAAATTTCTTTAAATATTGAACTACACATAAGCCAGTAAAGGTTTTACCAATTGATCTGCAAGATCCTTTTTGACGTATGATTATTCTTTTCTAAATGGAAAAGAAGCATGTCTAATGCATTCGTAATGAATTGTGTCATCAATCTTTTCCTGGTTCTTTGCGTCTCACACAAATTTGCTCGAGTTTCCAGGTGCATCGGGATGATATTATGCTGAATGTCAAACTCCAGCTTTTTGCTCTCATAGCAAAGCAGCCAGCCTTCCACCAGCTTAGATCAGTCGAGCAACTTGGTTATATCACCGTGCTCATGAAGAGGTATGCAGTGTTTCTTTTACCGAGTAGTGAGTACTGTTGGCAAAGTTGTTGGCTGTTCATCTTTAAAGTTTCTTTTTCACCTAACGTTAACTTTAAACTCATTCTAGGAACGACTCCGGTGTTCACGGGATGCAGTTTATTATTCAGTCAACTGAAAAGGTAAGGATTTTTTTTGGCTATAGATGCTGTGGCAGGAAATTATGGATTATGACCAATCTGCTGACTGAGTTTGGCAGGATCCCAAATACATTGACTCGAGAGTGGAGTTATTTCTGAAGATGTTTGAGAGCAAACTTTACGCGATGAGTAGTGATGAATTCAAGGTGAGCTTAGTAACACTTTTGCTCCTTTTCTTAGCGATGAAAGGAACTTGTAGCAACTGAATCAGTCTACATAATTTCTTTAAGGTCCAGTAATCTATCATGCTTCCTTATTTCGTTCGTCTATTTGGTTTCATAGGACGGTTTTCCCCCAGCAAAAGGGGTTTAATGTTAGGACTTTGCTCTTAAGGATAATCCTTATCCACGAAGTTGACAGCTTCATTTCTTATCAGGCCCTAACAGATTTATTTATCATATACTTTTGGTAACTGAAATTGTTGTCCTTGACAGAAAGAAAAAATAATCATCGACAGAGCAACAAAGATGGTATAACTGTACTATGAAGATTTTCATCAACCCTTCGAAAGATACATTCAACTTTCTTTATAATATGGAATAGAACTAAACGGAGCTCTTGCTCTCCACAATGGAGTATTGTGTTGCGCCTTTATTTTTTTGTTTCAGAAGGAACTCTTCACGATTGAGTTCAAATCTCTTAAAAGAGTTTCTCTTTTTGTTCCGTACAAACCAGCCAAAACATGCAGCCAGGAGCGACCGTCAACGACTCTTTTTCTGTTAGAACTTTCGCGATCTCCCAACTAGCCTGTGCTTCCTCACGGATGATTTCTCAGGCAAAGCTACAGTGCAGTATATGGTCCATGTCCTCTCTATTTCCATACAGAAACATCAACTAGCTCCTCAAATTTTTGGGCGACACTGTTTAGGAGCCTTTGACTTCCACGTGGATCTCCATGTTTTGGCTCACCATAATTGCTTACGCTATCATAAGCATATGTCATAAAAAACCTTCATTGTCGACGATCTCCCCATACTCTTTACTGTGGCAAACTCCGGATTGAGTTTTCGTGTCTGCAATACATGCTGGTTTAATGTTTTCTGTATTTACACTTCGAAAACTTTCCAATATAGCTTTCTTGTCCCTCTTAACTTCTATCCGTTTATGACGCAGAATAATGTGAATGCACTTATCGATATGAAGCTTGAGAAACACAAGAATTTACGGGAGGAATCTCAATTTTACTGGAGGGAGATCGCAGATGGGACCCTCAATTTTGATAGAAGAGATTGCGAGGTATGACAATCATTACACTCGTGTCAACAAGCGCTGTGATTTCACGAGCATTTGTCAGAATTAATGACACTGCTTCTTTACAATCTGTTCTAATGTTTTCGACTACATAAATAACAACATACCTAGTGTCGTAAGAAATTTGAAGTGTTTCCACAATCATCGGAGAAGGTGTATCTAATCAGTTGTCAATGATATCGATGAAACAGATTGACGCGTTGAGGAAACTGACTCAAAAGGAGCTGACTGACTTCTTCGATGAATATATAAAGATCGGTGCCCCTCGGAAGAAGGCCTTAAGCGTCAGAGTCTACGGAAGCAAACATTCTTCTGAATTCCAAGCACATAAGAATGAGCAGATAGAACCAAATGCAGTTCAGATAGAAGACATATATAGCTTTAGACGATCTCGGCCTCTTTATGGTTCATTCAAAGGAGGCGTTGGTCATGTGAAATTGTAAGAGGTAAACATAGCCTAAGTTGCGCGGACTCTTCACTTCCGATACCACACCCGTGTCAGATTCTCCAAAAATACACTAGTTTTGGCGACTCCGACACGCACCTGTTGACATTATTGAAGAGTCTGAGCAACATAGAGCGTAGCAGCCCGAGAAGCCCCCCGATGCAGTTGATATGTTGCGTTGGCGAGTCCATCACACAGTAGCAGTTGATCTGCAAAATACCTCTATTTGGACTAGTAACTGTATAATTTCTACTATGATTGCTGAATAGAATTTATCAGATGACAATAAGGGAAATGGATGTAACCTGAAAGGAAAATTATTCATTCATGGTTTTGATGGAATGAATAAACTACATTATACTTTCGTTTTGTAAAATTTTCTTATATCCTACTATATTAAGCAAAACATGAGGTGATGATTTCTTTTCATATTGTAACACCCCAAATTAGGATAAAAGTCTCACATCGGCAAAACAAAGGAGAGATGTTGGGTGTATAAGTAAGCACATCTTACTCTCTAGCGACGTGTTTTAACGTTGTGCGGGTCTAGGCCCAGAGCATACAATGTCACTAGTGGACTAGGCTGTTACAAATAGCATCAGAGCTACTCTTGTGTCAGCCTTGTCAGTGTAGGTCAGAGTTTAAACTGAGTTTAGGCAAATCTTGAGTCTAGGCAAATTTAATGCGGTGTGGCAAATCTCAACGAGGACGTTTGTCCATAAGAGGTTAGCGACGCATTTTAAGGTCGTGTGGGTGTAGGCTCAAAGCAGACAATATCACTAGTGGATTGGATTGTTACACATATGTTGAAGCTTTGATGAACAAAATTATCTGACATTTGTGCTCAAGTTGATCCGAACGTTATGAGAGAGAGAAACTCCCACTAGTACCACTAATATTTTTCTATTAGTTAGTTTACGCACATTTCACGAGGTTTTATACCTAGTGTCGAAGTCAGGATTTTTCACTAAGGGTTCAAAATCGGAAGAATCAAGCACATGAAAACGTCGAAGAGTTCAACATCAATTGTATATACACATAAAAAATAATATAACTTTTCTTCCTTCGACTCGTCGAGCTCCACCTCTACCTCTACCTCCCATCGAAATACGTATCAAGTAACTGTATCCATTTTTTTTTCTTTTTCCTTTATTGAGTGGATGACTTTTCACCCTCATGGACCACACACCAAACCAATTTTACACACTATAGAAACCTTTTTTCTTTGTCCAATTTTGCTATCCATTACTTTCCTAAACCAAATGCCATATTTTCCTATTACTTAACAAGATGACCAAGACTTTTTTTTAGACGAAAGTTGAGATTATTAAGTTACCTTTTAGGAAAAATTCTCTCTTTCTATCCTGAACTATACACGAAATTATTGAGACATGCTCGAAATTTAGGAGGGTCCTATTACTTTCTGGACTAATTACAACAGTATTTTTGGCAACCTTAGTGCCTACGTGGACCTTCAGTGTGTTGATTCACTGATGTGCCACGTAGACATTAAGATTGCCAAAAATACGGTTTTAATTAGTCCAAGGGGTAATAGGACTCTCCTAAAGTTCGGGCGTGTCTCGACAATTTCGTGCATAGTTTAGGATGAAAACAGTGTATTTTCTCTACCTTTTATATTCTTTTTTTTTTTTGTATTTCACTGATTCTTGAAATACCTGTTTTCTTTCAATGAACTCTCTTCGATCCTACCTTACTTCACCCCAACGTCTACTTCCTATCAACATATGTATCGAGTAACTCTGTCCAATTTTTATTTTTTTATTTAGTGGATGACTTTTTTTAGGAATTGAAAATTGAGGAATGACTTTTCACCCTCATGGACCACACATTATAGTAACCTTTTTTGTCCAATTTTGCTACCTTTCACATTCCTAAACCAAATGCCAAGTTTTCTATTACTTAGACAACATGACTAGGCATTGACTGTTCGTTTAAAAACGAATGATGTTTTTATATATTAATTCTTTAATTTTAAATTTGTATACTTCATTAGATATTTAAGATCATGAAATTTGAAAGTTTAAGTATTTACTTGTTTTAAATTTTGTGTCAAATCAAAATATATTTAAAATATTAAAATGGAGGAAGTACTTGACAAGATGACTAGGCATTTAATTCTTTAATTTCAACATTTCACTTCACATATTTAAGACCATAAGATTACATTATTCTGATCCACTTAACATATGTCTAATTTAATACCATAAGACTTAAAAATCTTATTTATTTTCTTAAAACTCTATTCCAAGTTAAAATAGGTTAAACAAATTAAAACGACAAAAAATACTCCCTCCATTTCAAATAATCTTCTGATATTAAATTAAAGACACATCAAATATATCAAAATTATTTTTTAATCTCGTGATCCTAAATATATCACATCAAAAGTTGAAATTAAAGAGTCACTAAAAAAAAATACAGTAATCATTTTTTAAGACTAACTAAAAAAGAAATTAGTCAAACAAATTGAAACATACCAAACACTTAGGAGTCGTTTGGTTGGGAAAGAATTATTCCGAAATAATTAATTTCGAAATCAGTTGCCCCATCATATATATGAAAAAACTTATCTCATTACTATAATATAAATGGTGAAATAAATAATCGCGATACTAACTAATACATCAAATCAAATATGAGTAATTTTATTTCAAAATTATTTATCTCTTATACCTTACGCCAAACGAGCCCTTGCTTACACAAGATGACTAGGCATTGACCCTTGTCAATTTCCCTCCTTTATGGCCATTATTCAACATTAATAGGCTCACTTGTATACACCATATAACAATGCAACAACATGAAAGTTTCTCTATAATTTCAAGAAAACACATTTTTTAGACCAAAGTTGAAATTTTTTTGGTGATTCTTGAAATACCCATTTTAGATTCTTGAACTTTTTTTGAGTAAAGTTGATGTCTTGGTGATTCTTGAAATACCCATTTTGGATTCTTGAGCTTGTTTGGAGGTATTTGGGATTTGGGGTTGTTGAATATTGGAGAGAAAATGGCTGTGGGTAGAGTAGATGAACCAGTAGAGATTTTTAAGGCACGTTCAGATAAGAGGGAGTATAGAAGAATTGTTCTTCAGAACTCTCTTGAAGTGCTACTTATTAGTGATCCTGAAACAGATAAGGTCAGGTTGTGAACTATTTTGAGGAAAGTGTTTTAGGAATTACATGAATTTATTGTGAACTATTCGATTATGTATTATTTTATTGTAGTTTCTGTTATGCTACTATATGTTGTTTTGTTATTATCTGTTGATTGGTAAGTTCTGCGTATACTAGGACCCCACATTGTGGGACCATATGTTGTTGTTGTTATTGTTGCTATCAGTTGATTCTTTTTACCTCAATTATCTAGTGTTTTGTTGTAGTTTCTGTTATGATACTATCTGTTGGTTTGTTATTATCTGTTGATTGGCAAGGTCTGCATATACTCTACTCTCCCCAGACCCCACATTGTGGGACTACACTGGATATGTTGTTGTTGCTATCAGCTGATTCCTTGTACCTCGATTATTGTATTATTTTGTTGTAGTTTCTGTTATGCTACTACCTGTTGTTTTGTTATTATCTGTTGATTTGTAAGGTCTGCGTACACTGTACTCTCCCTGGACCCCACATCGTGGAACTACACTGTGTATGTTGTTGTTGTTGCTGCTATCGGTTGATTCGTTGTTGTTGCTGCTATCAGTTGATTCCTTGTATCTCAATTATTTTTTGTTTTATTGTAGTTTCTGTTGTTTTGTGTAAATGCTGCTGTAGTTTCTTGTCCTTCGATTTCTGGTACTATCAGTTGATTCCTTAGACCTCGAATATCATATTAGTTTGTTGCAATATCTATTCTTCTACTATCGGAAGTAACCTTCCTACCTCGTAACTAGGGGTAAGGTCTAAGTATACTTTATCCTACCTGGACCCCATATTGTGGGACAACACTAAGTATATTGTTGTTGGGTTCTTCCTGCTCCTGTAGTTTCTTGTCCTTCGATATCTGCTGCTACCTTGACTATCTTGTTGTTTTGTTTTACTTAATGTTATGCTACTATTTGCTATTTTGTTACTCCATTATTTATTGATTGGTAGGGTCACTCCTATCAGGGTTTGTTGTTGTTGTTGGGTTCTGTATAAATGTTTTTTTTTATGTTGTTGGGTTCTTATATCAATGTATTTTTTTTTGTTGTTGGATCAGTGTGCTGCTTCCATGGATGTGCCTGTGGGATATTACAGTGATCCTAAGGGTCTTGAAGGCCTTGCTCATTTTCTTGGTAAGTAAGCTAGTGCATTGACTCTAGGTCTTGTAGCAACTCTAGACACTGCTGCTTTTTATTTTTATTTATGGTGTAACTAGTAAAGTTGCTTCCACGTAACTAGGAGGTCACAGGTTCAAGCCGTGGAAACACCCTCTTGCAGAAATGTAGGTTAAGGTTGCGTACAATAGATTCTCGTGATCCGGCCCTTCCCTGGACCCCATGCATAGCGGGAGCTTTAGTGCACCAGGATGCCCTTGTTTTTCTATGACTGTGGTGTTCGAACTAGCTTGCGTGCTACTTGACTATCCATGTATACCTGCTACCTCCCACCAGCATAGGTACTAGGTAACTCTACACCAAGGAATCACCTAGTGTCGTACGTGGTTTTAATTTAATACTATCAATTATGAATGAGTTGAACTTAGAATTTTGAACAAAACCGTCGTAGTTTTGCTCCTGTAGCTTCTTGCCTTTCAATTTTTGTTACTGTATGATGTTTCTTGCACTTATATTATTGTATTAGTTTTCTGTAGTGACTATTCAGTATGTCTTGTGATGTTTTCTCTTCTGTTTATCTCTTTCTGGACTGCTTTGGACTGTTCTTCTTGAGCCAAGTGTCTTATCGGAAACAACTTCTCTACCTCTGAGTTAGGGGTAAGGTTTGCGTACACTATACGTTTCCCAGACTTCCGCAGAACTAGATATTACACTGGGTGTGTTGTCGTTGTTGTAGCTTTGGTGTTATGCATCAGTATTCTGCCAACCTGGATGGTGTTGGTTTCTTGGAGGGTGGGAATTTTAACTTCTCTTAATGAGCATCTGGTGTGGTTTTGGTTAATTTCACGATCTTGTTTCTTCATTTTTGCTAGTTAATTGCACTCTTTGCAAGGCATTCCGTTCTACTGTTTGCGATTTCAGTTTCACTTTCTTCCTTGAGGTAAAAGTGCACACTGAATCTTAATGTGTTAAACTGCAGAACATATGCTGTTTTATGCAAGTGAGAAGTATCCTGTGGAGAATAGTTACTCAAAGTACATCACGCAGGTATGATTCTTTTATCTTATTGGCAATTATGATATACGTTTGTGTACTTGCTTATCCTCGCAATCTTCTGCTCTTCAGGACTATTGAGAGATGATTATTGTTTATGTCCTTGTTTTTTATGTTAGGGGTACATTTTGATCGTTTTCAGGGGTTCTTTTATTAAGCCTTGACGGTGACACGTGGTGGTAGTTTAACTATTTGCATATGCTTTAGTCGTTAATTTGTTAATTCAACGTGACTTCTCCACCCCGAAATTTAAGGGGAAGGTTAGAATGTGTTGAAAAGTTATCGCCAACTTAATATCCAAGACACGTCAAAGAAGAATCTAGAATATTCAAAGGCTTAAATAAATGAAGGAATATCGCTAGAATGAGTGTTCTAGAAATATTCTTGAAAGCGTAATTCTAGAAATAAGTAGTTGGAAACTTTCGAATAGAGTAGTATTACTCTTAGCTAGATTCTTTCTTCACTACCTATAAATAGAGGTGGTTCATTTGAGATGTGTTTGTGTTCAAATAAATTGAGCGCATGTAAAGAGTGAGTGCTCCAGCAAGCAAGCAAAAAGTGAATGATCAAGAGAAAAATAACAGAGAGCAACAAAGAGAGTTGCTTGAGATTGAGTGTAGGAATTTATGTTGCCCTGGATGTTCAAAAATGTTGACGGGTGCGTGTCAAATCCTCCAAAAGTAGTGTATTTTTGGAGGATCCAACACAATGCAACAACATTTTATGAGAATCCAAGCAACATAAGTAAGAATTATAAGGCCGAAGTGGGTCTTTACTTTGCAATAATAAAATTCAAGTTGTGAGCAAGCAATTATGCTCAATAATTCTCAACAGAATGTTAGTATGGAATATTGTTTCGCATTGGAAGAAAGTATTATGTGTATTCTATAAACTATCTACCGGAGTTTGTGGTGTAAGTTGTGCCAAAAATAAAGAAGTAGCATAAGGCACTGGTCTAATGCATTGCGGCAATCTCTTCTCTTGTTTTTGATATGGCAGCTGAGCCCCAATAAGTGAAGAGATTGAGAGAATGAATAGACAACTACACTGACTAGGAGGTTATAGATGATTTATGTAATACACTACGAGCTGTGATTACTTCTATTTTTTTAGGAGATGCACACAGTTTGTTGAGCATGGAAAATTTACTACAATTATGGTGGTAGAAGAAGAAGTTATTAAATAACTGTTGGAGTCTATTTGCGGCAGTACCAATCTGGTACTGTTTATTACTAGAACTTCCAATAAACGAAATTAAATAATTATTGGAGTTTGTGCCGGTTGGAATGTGTCATACAGTGATTTGTATGAGAATCATTTAATGCAGTCAAGCTTTTGAAACCTATGGGGAGGGTTTCAATGAACTTGAATACATATAGTCTGCATGTACATCCGTATGTACTGTAAAAAGATAATAAATTGTTAAATTGTCTCGGAGTTGGATGGACAGTAAAAGTCATGCTTTTCATGTGATTTTCCTCTCTAATTGCGGTACAAGATCACTTTCTCGGGGGCCTAGACTAGACATAACTTATTTAGGGAATATGTAACTATCTTTAAAATATTACTAGCTTTGGATGTAGTTAATTGTACAGTTCAAATAAACAATTGTAACTTTTAGCACTTACATTCTTCATTAGATTCAATAAGAGATGTAAATAAATTGGAGGATGAACAAATTGAATTGTGAGTATGTCGTCCATGTACTCTTCTAGGTAGTTTAAGATTGACGCTTGGTAGTAGCAGTTCTTAATTTACTCTTTTAGGTGTCTGTTTCCTTATTTAGCTTTAGAGACACACTTATAATTCTTTTGTCTTGGTTCTGAATGTGTTTCATTCGGACGGTAAGTCTCTAGTTATATCTCCAGTATTCAATAAAATTTCACTTATATATGATCTTCTATAATGTCCTATCTTTATTTGGATATTAGATCAAGTGTTAAGAGGAGGTCAGATACAAATGAACTTCCTTTTTCCCATTTTGCATTTAATATGATATTTTTTCCTCTTTTGGTTGTGTTAGAAAAGATTAGCAAATTGCTTCTGGAAAACTACACTTTCTTATCTGTTCTAGCTTTACCCTCCTCGAACTAGTCCCTTGTTTATATTTAAATGTTATTCGACAGTTTTGAGTCTACAAATGCCTAGCAATGAGGTAACCGAGTGGTTGTGATGAAAACAATTGTTTGTACATTTAAAGAAGATGAAAATTGGGTCTAACTCAGCATTAAAATCTAGATCATGAGATGAGGATCTCTCAAGACCATATGAAGACACAACAACTCATTCCCTGAACTAATGTGGGATTCTAACACCTCTGCATGCCCATTCTTGGATATCTGGAGCATAGACAGACAGGTTCCTCGGGGTAAATGCATTAAAAAGGGACAAATTGTAGTGGATGGTGCTGCTACGGTTAGTGGCGGCATCAGTTATAGTGATCCTGCTACTGTGAAAAAATATGTTTGACGTGCTCAATTGGGTGAAATTTTCGAATTAGATCATGCTACTTTAACATGTAGACCCACTATGGGATAATTTTCTTGTCAAAAAAAGTATTAGGTAAATTAGGACTAAGAATGGATTTGACTTGATATCATGTAAAGAAGATGAACCTTGACACTAACTCAACCCATCCAGGACTATACAAAGAAACAACAACCCATTCCCTCAACCAATGTGGCACTCTAACAGGGTACTAAAAATCTATAATGTGAATGCTCGTTCATTGTCAGTTGAAACAATCAACGAAGAATTATTCATAAAAAAGAAAAGAAAAGCGACTAGTGCGTTTACATCTAAATGAATGAGTTTTGCATGAACTTCTCTTCGGGTAGCTGTCTTATAAGTTATAGATTTTAATTTCCTCCCATTCTTGATTATTTATTCAGCACGGAGGTTCCACCAATGCTTATACATCTTCGGAGCACACCAACTTTTACTTCGACATAAATGCAGATTGTTTTGAAGAAGCATTGGACAGGTATGGATTTAATTTCTCCTTATTATCTTTGAAAGAATATCTATGAAATGCCTTACGATGTTTCATTATTTAGATTTGCACAGTTTTTTGTCAAACCATTGATGTCACCTGATGCTACTACAAGGGAAATTAAAGCTGTTGATTCTGGTTAGGCTTCATAATTTATGCATGTTGATGCATTCAGTCCTGTAAATATTAACCACTGCTGATTGCTCTTTCTTGTCTTGTGCCTGTCCCAACTTGCTGAATCATCTCAGAGAACCAAAACAACCTATTATCTGATGGTCACAGAATTTACCAGGTATTTATAAGCCAGCTTTAGGCTTCCTTTGGTACTTGTGATGATTCCTTGATGATGGAGATAGATGAAGTCGCACTGTGTGACCTCATCAGTTAAAAGATAAACTATTAGAGAGGGGATACTGTTGTTTATTTAGTTTAAGAAATATTCCGCTACAATATTGAATTGAGTGCGGGACCTCTTGCCTACTCGGATACTATGTTGAATTGTGTGATCACACGTCTAGAACTTTAGTTATTAGTGAGGGACTTTCTTATTTATTTACTTTAGGTCTGCTGCAATGTATAGGATTACCTTGTCCTTGTACTCGATAAGGATACGCTAACTATTGTTCTAAGATCTTTTGATTTCTGAACTTGGTTTTCCATGTTATGATTGTTTCCCTCTCTAATCTTGTGGATCTTGAGATTCTACATTTGTTACATAGCTGCTAGTGCTGTGTTGTTTAGCACTTCCAAATTTTTGTAGTAAAGATCACCCTTCATTTTTGCATTACTTTCCATGCAGCTTCAGAAACACCTGAGCTCTAAAGATCATCCATTCCACAAATTCGGCACAGGTTTGTTATTTGATGTATAATGTCTTCCATTTGATTTGACTGCATGGCTTGCAATCTAACTTTGGCTTACCTTAAATCCCTTTTTAATTAACTTGTCCAGTGTCTAATGCTGCACTTTTAGCTGATTTGTCCTTTTCAGAACATCAATGCTGTAAAAATATATGTAAACACAGTATCTTTGGATTTCGGATAAGCCGGAGTATCTTTTACTAATTTTACTTAAACCTTTCTTTTGCATAAATGATTTTATTGACAAAAAAGGTTTTCTTTTTCAATACTAGTAGACCCTCTACCTCTTATTCCCCTGCTTTACTATAGTATAAGATACTACATAGTTAAGGAGGCTGGTGAGGACGTGAATCATCTTCCACTACATTGCGGGTTGATTATTAGGTTATGGTGGGATATGCGGGTGGTTTGGCACTTCTTCGGCAATGCCAAACACTGTGAGAGAGTTGATATTCAGTTGGAAGAGCGTGAGAAGGAGAAGACCAAGGGCATGGAATATGGTTCCACTAGCGCTAGTGTGGGTTGTTTGGTGAGAGAAATAGGAGAGCTTTTGAAGGTGTAGAGTTGAGTTTCTCTTGGTTGCGGAGTAGTCTCCGTTTCCCTATTTTCTTTCGGTGCACTTAGAAAGTTCCTTGTTGTATAGATGACTGGCTGAAGTTTGTAGAGAATCATATCGTGTTTGTATATCCTCTACTTTTTGCTACATCTCTTGTATACGGCAGTTGTGGTCATATTTATGAATGAAAATACTTTTACTTGGTCATAAAAAAAATAACAATTTAGGAAGTTTTTCTTTCATAAAGATGAGTACTTCTTGATCCCTTCACTTTAGTTATTTCTTTTCCGGTATGCTTTGATATACTCCTTCACGAGACGAGGATCTATTGGAAACAGTCTCTCTACCTCCCAAGCTGGGGGTAAGGTCTGCGTACACTCTAACCTCCCCAACCCCATACCCCACTTGTGGGATTACACTGGCTATTTTTTTGTTGTATAGGGATGAGTACTGATCCTTTTCCATACCATTGAACTATTTGAAGGCTAGCACTTGACTTTCAAACACCAAAAGATAGAGAGTCTCCTAATTTTTATTTGTAATAATACATTCTGTTAACATCACTGGTGTTACATGATCTTTGCACATTATGAAGTTGATGATTTTGTGTATGTAACGGGGAAAAACTGACCACTTTGAAGATGAAGCTCAATTATATACTTTTGCTTTCTCTTTGATTTAGAAAGGAATATGTAAATGAGGCTGAATCATTGTTAGATTTCATTAGTTCCCCACATAACTAAAAGGAACTAAACTTTTGGGTTAGGTTGTACAGCTAACAGCTCCATCTTAGTGTAATCTTTTGTGAATAAGTTTCTTTCTTATTGACAAAAGGAAAAGTTCAGTTGAAAATTTCACTCCTTTGTTTCAGTTAATTCATTATTTTGGTTATAAAAAATTATTTCGCTACTCCGGCACCTATTTTGCTCTCATCTATATTGAACTGCTTGTGTGGCCAACTGAACAAGCATTACGAACTCCCTCCTGTTCTCTGTTTCTCTTCTGAACAACCGAATACCTTTCCCGATATTACTTTTCTGTATTAGAGAGAACAAGAAATTACTGTATCTCTGTTGGTCTTTGTTTGTTTTTTACATTTGACTCTTGCACAGGCAATTGGGATACTCTGGAGGTGCAACCAAAAGCAAGAGGGGTGAATACGAGGGAGGAGCTTCTCAAATTTTATGAAGAAAATTATTCAGCCAACTTAATGCATTTGGTTGTTTATGCAAAAGGTTGTCGGTTGATTTCTCCTTTCTTCCTATAAATTGTTATTATGGAATACTATCTATACTAATTTTCCCTATTAAAACACTCAGATTGCCTTGATAAAGCTCAGACACTGGTGCAGAGCATATTCCAAGAAGTTCCAAATACCAATAGAAGTTACTCTCCTGTTACTGATCAGCCTTGCAAATCAGAACATCTTCAGGTGCTCAAATAGGTGTATGGGTTATATATTTGACACAGAAGGGCTATGTTCTAGTGGATCTCTTTTCTCTTGCCTCATTTTTGTTAGCTGGATTGGAAGGTGTTCTTTTTATGGTACAATGATTAGCGGCAAGACAAGGAAGGGAGAAAGTGTTTATGATATGGGGTCACTTGAACTTAAGATTGATAAATTTTACTGGGCTTATGATTTATCAGATAGATTTTGGAATTTGTGAGAAATGAATGGTTTTTCCTATTCTGCACCCTACCTTCATAGAAGAGAGCTAAATTTCTGGCTGTTTCCTACCACTACTTATCATCTTTCGAGATTTAGCTTAATTGGCTTTGGTGGACTACTCACGAAAGAAACTGAGTCCTTTCCTTGAGTCCATGTACTTGAGATGCAATAAGATGTCACCTATGCATAACAAATTACTCAATCGTCATAGTATATACTTGTCCCTGAGTTGACATATCATGTATATTCTGACGTGATATTCCTTAATCTCAAGGAGAAGTCTTATTGATGAAGTATGAAATCATATCAAATTTCTAGCAGTGGTTGAAGCTTCCCATTTTTATTGGCAGAAATGAGCTAATAATCTACATTCTTCTCTCTTCTATTGTATTCTGTTCTTTATTACAAAGACATTGTCGTCTGATGCGGATGATATTTTACTTTTGTTACACAGATACTAGTCAGAGCTGTTCCAATAAAACAAGGTCATAGGTTGAGGCTCTTGTGGCCAATAATTCCAGACTTAACTTACTACAAGGAAGCGCCTTCAAACTATTTGAGTCACTTGATTGGACATGAAGGGGAAGGATCCTTGTTTTATATCTTGAAGAAGTTAGGTGAGTTCTCAACATAATCGTTAGATCTATTCCACCAGCCATTTGTTATGAGGCACTTATGGAACCCTTGAGTTCAATCATAAGTATTTCATTTACGCAAATCTTTTGAGTGGTTGAGATATTGTCATCAATGCTATCAAAAGTAACCTTGCAGGGTGGCTGCATATAGTATGCCATCAACAATAACTAATGCTCTAAAGAACGAGAATGCTTTTTATCTACCATGATAAGTATCTAGAGGATTGATGTACGGTGAATTACGTCCGATAGTCCACCCTCTCTCTATTACTCTTGGAAGTAGGCACACGTTGAAGTTGGAATTTTCTTGTTAGTTGTGAGGACTCAGCTCTATATTGTAAAAGCTTGTTTGTTTCTAACCCTACTTATTCATTACCTCTTTCCTTGCTGCATTTATTTCTAAATCTCATAACCTCCTCCATGGTTTCAAAAAGCTTCCTCCCCTAGCCCATACGTCCAGAGCTATTCTGTACAATAGTTCTCTATTGAATATCATTTTTAGTAAGTGATTATTCTCTATTGCATATCACAATATCTCTCCCATTATTGATGAGAATAAGTCTCAATAACCCGGTTGATTCATACCCTGTTTCCAAGTACTTATTGCAATTTATCTTTGCAAATCCTTGCAGCTTGGGCAACAAGCTTATGGGCTGGAGAGTCAAGTGGTGGTCATCACTTCTCTTTTTTTGAAGTTTATATTAGTCTGACTGATGCCGGGCATGGTTAGTTCTTCCACCCACAGGAAATTAATGGAAATGTGTTTGCCTTAACCCTCCATTTTTTCTATATTGTTTCTGGAATTTATCTTCTATCGGGAAGTTTACTTCACTGACTTCCATGTCTCGATAATATTTCAGACCATTTTGAGGATGTTGTGGGACTGGTGTTCAAATATATTGGCCTTCTGCGACAAGCTGGTGCCTGCAAATGGATATATGATGAGGTTGTTGCACTTAACTTTGTAGCAAACACCAAAGTGATTATTGTTGTTTACTGCAGAACTATATACCTTCAAGGTTAGAGGAAGATTTATTGATAAAACATAGAAAATGGACATAGCAAGACTTAATTTCCTTAGTGTTCTCTGCCTCTTCCTCTAACTCAGTCCGCGAATGTTCCTCAAAATTGGCTTCACTTTTAAGTGCATCCCAAAGTTAATGTGTTTGAACAAAAGAATCACAGAGTCTACGTGTCGTGTCACGATTAACTTTTGTTCCCAATATAAATATAAAGAGAGCATGATAACACATAGAATCTACTGAAGGAGAGGATTTACTTGATGTAGTAGGAGTTGATTCTGTAAGATTCTACTGAATCTTTAAGACCTACCTTGTTTGAAGTTTTTACGGGCATGCTATCTGAATATATATAGGGCTCAGTGGGGGATGCGTGGGAATCTGAAGCAAGCTTGATGATCAGCTAGCAGGGACAGGGACCAAGGAAATTTAGAGACAAAATTGGAGAAAATACTTTTACGTATATTTTGGGCAGTTCGAATAGGAAAAAAAATCACAGATACTTTGATGGAAAAAGTGAACCCATATCATATGTAAATCTTAGGTATTGTCAAAAAATGTGTACTTCTGGTTCTGTTGTAGAATGAACTCACTTATGTGAGTTTCTCGTAGCCAATCTCAGGACTAGAGGATGAATGATGGTTGCCATAGATTGACAACCTGTGTAAACAGTCATATTTTAGTAATTCCTCCATTTAAGTTCATAAGCACACCATGCTTCCTAGTAAAATTAAATGTTCATTCTTTTGTCAAAGTTTGCAGCTCACATATATTCTAAACATGCAGCTTTCTGCTTTGTCTGAAACTAATTTCCATTATCAAGACAAGGGTTCTCCCATCGGCTATGTGGTATATGTTGCATCGAACATGCAGGTACATTCACAATTATATTCCTGCATTTAGTGTTAATTCACTTGTATGGATGCTTTTGACATACTCATTGATTCTTTTTATCTTATTGTTTTCCTTCATGCAACCAATATCTTACTGACAAAAAAGGTCCCAGAATGCTAGGACCGAAATAGCTCTAGAAGTGTAGGTTATTTACAATTTCACATATCCAACTCCTAATATAGTAGATGTTAAATGTTGAACACTCAAATGATGGGCATGCTTCCATTGCTGTACATAGGAAATATCAAGTGCTATAAGTAATTTTTTTTATATTCAAATCTTCTACAGTTTGTCCTTATTAAAGCTTAACTTCCTTGGAGCTTTAGAAATTCAAAATGCAAACTAGAAGCTTAACTTCCTTGGAGCTTTAGAAATTCAAAATGCAGACTAAGGGAATTGTTTTCTTTCCCTCAATATGTCATTGTCAAAAAGCTTGACGGTGAAATTTCCTTGCTGATTGTATTGCCATGTGAATATAGCTGCCAGCTCAAACTTTGTGCTGATGAATATTTTGTTACCATTCTCGGGAAAAAAAGACCTTGTTACTACTTTCCAGCTTATAATGTTGATTTAAATGAAACCCCACATTGGATATGCACGGGCATTCAAAGGGATTTAGCAAGGTTTTGGGTCACTACTCCCATAAGTTTTTTTGTTGGATCATCAATTAACAGTTCATGTTATTGGAGTCAATTTCTGGAATGCCTGTTCTATCACTCATAGGTCTTTGCTAAAATCCGTGTGTGAATCTTAAATTTGGATTACAGGTGCTGGAGGGTTTTGAGCTATATAAAGTCCATATAAGATATACAATGCTTATAAAAGTATTGTGTCACTCCACTCGTTGCTTTTAAGGCTTTGAGTTGAATGTTAGACTCAGCTCTCTCCTTCTCTTGAACTCCTTATGATCGTCAATCCCAAAAGTTTCTGTTGACTCTGGAGATTGTACTGCTTCCATTTTACCACTTCCCTAACCATTCTTTTTTTCCTTCATGGTAGAAATGACTAAGAGGTCAACAGTTCGAATCCCACTGCCTACATCAATTACTTTGTCTATCGGAAACAACCTTTCTACCCACAAAGTAGGGGTAAGGTCTGCGTACATCCTACCCTAGAACCCACTTTTGGGATTACATTGGGTATGTTGGTGGTGGTGGTGGAAATGACGAAAAGCTTCTGGAAAGTAGTCTGCATAGCCTATGTCCCTACCGATGTTATCTCCAAATGTACTCTTCTCTCCCCCTTCTACCTTAGATTCTATGTGCTTTGAGAATTTCCCCCATCCTCTCATGATTTGTTTGCATAAAGCAGGAGCTCTTTAACTCCCAATTTCTCCATATTCAAATAGAAAGTAACCTGCTCTAATTATGACAATGTAGATAAATCTCTTCCTTTCCGCCCCACAGAAAATTCAGGAATTCAGAACCACTGTAGTACACAAAATCATATGAAAATAGAAAGGGGGCTTTCTCATCTATTTTTGTTGTCGTTTTAGTGAAGAAAGGCATAAGGTAGGTTAATAAATTAGAGAGTACTTGATTAGGGTTATCTTTCCTTCTTCTGACAGATAGTTTCCTACTGAACCTTGTCTCCAACATCGACAAGAAGGTTTCATTTGTGTCATCTTCATGAGCGGCCCCCAGTGGTTGTCTCTGGTATGTAGCCGGAAGATCACTGTCTTTTTCCTGGTAACACCCTTATCATGTCCTCCACTTCCTTAATCTCTTCCACAGGAAAGAGTCTGCACTTGCAAATGTTAATCGTCAAACCGGGAGGTTGCCTGAAACTATAACAACAACACCCCTCTGATTGGGAAGTTGGTTCTTGTCTTCATCACAACAGCTTTCAGGCTTAAGACATTTGTCTTCACACATTCTCTCAGTCTTTCTCTTATTCTCATAGTATAGATAGTTGAGAAAACTTGATATGATTGTGGTCAGGTATACACATTATAAATACATTTTAGACACCAGTTTGCCATTCTAATATTGATTTGTTTTTTCGATGAATAACAAATGCATATATTTGAATCATTTTTTTCAGTTTTACCCGCCAATTGACTGGTTGGTTGGGTCATGTTTACCTTCAAGGTTCAGTCCAGAAATTATTGAAGCAGTCCTAAATGATCTCACACCACAAAATGTCAGGTGAGTATGCCTTCACGTAGACAACTATATCTTTTTTAACTATTCTTTATGCAAACGGGATTCTTGCATTACTCGTCTTCTCGATGATTTCAAAGTCTAATCCTTACAATAAAAGAAGTTTCTGGATAATACGGATTAAATAAAAATACAGAGATTTAGAACTTCCGGCTTAGTCAGATTGTGTGTTCAACATGTATCTTGCATAAATAGTATGTTACTGAACTATGATGGTGTCATATATCATTACATTGTAGCTAAATCTTTTGGTAGTACCTCTCACAAAAAAGTCTTTCCAACAGAATCATTTGGGTTTCAACAAAATTTGAGGGTAATACAGACTCAACGGAGCCTTGGTATGGGACTGCATATTCAGTAGAGAAAATAACAAGCTCCACGATTGAGGTGCGCAGTCGGTATCTGTAAATACTGATGCTTTTGATTTGATGAAGATATGCCATCTTAATATTGCTTAAGTCAGTATTTACTAGAATGACAACACTTCTCTGAATGTTACAGCAATGGATGGAGAAGGCTCCTGATGGAAATTTGCATCTACCTGTCCCTAATATGTTTATTCCTACCGATTTGTCCATTAAAACTGTCTCGAACAAGGTATTACTTACAACTAAACCTCATTTCACACACTTTCACTTTATTAAATTCCTGAAATGTTTTGCCCTTCAATACAGATGAATTTTCCGGTGTTGTTAAGGAAATCCCCTCATTCAAGGTTATGGTACAAGCCAGATACATTATTCTCCATGCCAAAGGGACACTGTATAATATATTTCACCTGTCCCCAATCTAAAAGTTCTCCTGAATCAGCTGTTCTTACCTCCATTTTCGTATCGTTGCTGAAGGACTATCTAAATGAATATGGCAAGTATCAAAGATTAAGATATCATGTTTCTATATACGTTTACCTTTCAAAAAAATATGCAAGGACATTTTGACAGTTGAAATACTGATCAATTAATTCACTGGATATTCCGCTTAAGTCGACTAATTTATGTTGCATCTTTCAGCCTACGATGCCGAGCTTGCTGGTCTCAATTATTGGATAAGTGCTCACTGTAGTGGTTTTGAGGTATCTATCTTGTACATGCATTGTCATCGTGAATGGAATCCTCTAAAGCAATAAATACAATTTACCAGAGTTAATCTTCACAAAACTCTCTCCCAACTTCTGTGTTTTCAATTTAAAGAAAAACTTGATTATTTGGTTGGAATATTGTCAGAGTGTTTTCCTTGGTTGCACTTTGGGAAAACATTATGCTCATCCGGCGTAAAATTATTGTCATTTTTTCCTATTCCATGTGCAATCACTTTTTAGACATCGCAATCATTGTACTCTCCCATTTTGATTTGCTTCCCTTTCAGGTTACTGTGTCTGGATATAATCATAAAATGAGGATCTTACTAGAAAAAGTTATTGATAAGATTACCAATTTCAAAGTTGAGCCTGACAGATTCGTTGTTATCAAGGTAAGTTGTCATCCCTGACAGCATTGTTTCAAGTCTTATTGTTCAAGTTGATACAAAGATTGAAGACTAGATCGTTTGATGGTAATTGCTGCATCTAATTTTATGTGAATACATTGGTCCTGTACGAAGTTCACAAGCATGCTATATCTAGGTCTGCTTCAAATATTGTGCCTCATAGTTACATTTTATTCTAAGGATCTAGGTCTGCTTAAGATATGTATGACATCTTCAAGTTTGATTCGAGGAACTTGAACTCTATTAAGAACATTCAGCTTGTATTCTTAACACTTACATCAAAGAGTGATTCTTGGCTTGCTTGGTGCAAATATGTCTCGGACAATACCTTTTGCATTTTTGGCTGGTTTGCCAGAAATTATTTCCCATTTAATTAATTTTGTCGTCTGTTTGCATATTAAAGAAACGCCAAGATGGAGCTATATTTACTGTATTTCTGATCTGTGTGACTGCAGCTGAATTATTGAACCGCTACATGGCCCAGCCAGTATTGCTTTCAATAATTTTAGTGTACTGTCATGACAAACGATTTAGTTAACCCCGTATGCTTATTGTAAGTCCAGGAATATTAAACGTAGAGTAAAATAAGAGAAAGAAAGGAAAATGTGACAATTGTGATTGCAGTTAGCTAACATTTTGAATCCAAAGCCGTGGCCTGATAATTCCTTCTCATAATTCCTTCTCACGTACTCCTTTTTAATCTTATGAAGGAATTGTACTCGAAGCAATATCAAAACATCAAGTTTCAACAGCCATACGAGCAAGCTTTGTACTACTACTCATTAATACTTAGGGAACACTCATGGTCATGGGATGACGAACGGGAAGTTCTTACTAATCTTGAAGTCGATGACCTTGTTAAATTTTATCCTCTGCTGCTATCGAGGACATTTCTGGAGTGCTACATAGCAGGTTTTTTTTTCCTTCCCTACTAGACTTCTCTAGGATTTTCGTCAGCTGTGTGACATATTCACCATTTTGGTTATCCCTTTGCAGGAAACATAGACTCAAAGGAAGCGGTTTCAATGATCCAGCACGTTGAAGATGCCCTGTACAAGGGTACCAAGCCTCTGTCCCGGGCCCTATTTGCGTCTGAGCATCTGTCAAGTAGAATTATAAATCTTGAAGAGAGCATGAATTACGTCTATGCTGCAGAGGGCCTTAATTCATGTGATGAAAATTCTGCTCTGGTCCATTACATTCAGGTACATACAAGATACAACTTTTGTTATTATTCTCTTCTTCTTGGCATTTTTGTAGTAGTACCATCTATATGATTGGACGCCCCATGGGTGAAGTCACTTTTTTCTGCAAAGTTTTCTTTTATACCACTAACAACAACAACATACCCAGTGTAATTCCAAATGTGGGGTTTATGGAGGGTAAGATGTACACATATCTTACCACTACTTTTTTTTTTGATAACCGTGGTGTCCGGGCCAGCGTGCACGCACCTCGACTAATTCCACAGGATACCTACCACCTCCCACCAGCAACAAGTACCAGGTAACTCTGTCGACCAAGGCTAGAACACATGGGAAGAAGTCACCTAGTGTTTGTCTCTTCCGGGAATTGGACCTGAGACCTCATGGTGCTCAACCCAACTTCATTGAACCACTAGGCCACACCGTTGGGGTTTTCCCTTTTGTTTAGCAGTAAACTCCTACTTGTCTGGAACAAGTATTGTTAGAACAGTTAAAGAGAAAAAGCAAGAATTGAATGATCAAACCTAGATGAATACATGCAGGTGCATCCAGATGAATACATCGAGAATGTAAAACTGCAACTATTTGTTCTGATAGCTAAACAACCAGCTTTCGACCAGCTTAGATCTGTTGAGCAGCTTGGATACATAACATCACTTTCACGGACGTATGCCAACCCTTCTCATTTAAATTCTCTATGAATGTATTTACCCTTGGGAAACATGTGTTCAATTATCTTTCACCGCTGAAAGCAATGTAATGTGATCTGTAGGAGCGATGCTGGTGTTCGTGGACTGCAGCTTATAGTTCAATCCTCAGTCAAGGTAAACTGTAAATACGTCATAGCATATCTGTGTAAGCCAACAAAGAATGATTATAAAAATCCCTTTACTTCAGTACGAGAGACTAATGGTTAGCCATAATACAGGATCCTAGATATATCGAGTCGCGGTTCCAGGCATTTCTCAAGCTGTTGGAAACTCAGCTTCTCGACATGTCAGATGATGAGTTCAAGGTCAATTATTGAATCTCCTTTCAAGATTTTCTTTCGGAATTGATACCATTTTTGAATTTCCGGAAGGCAAAAACAAAATCTGGATAATTTTTTTGTCATATTAAGCTTTGATGGTGCTGAATAAAATATTAGGATGATGTGAAGCTTATTGATTATTTCCACTTGTCTGCAGTCTCAAAAATTCCGCCTCATCTACTAAGATTTTGATATTATTGTATACAATGCAGAAAAAAATCAATGCTCTTATTGATATTAAGCTCGAGAAGTTTAAAAGCTTATCGGAGGAGACTAATTTTTTCTGGTGGGAAATGTCTGCTGGCACCTACAGATTTGATAGAATTGAAAATGAGGTATGAGCTTTCCTTATTCATATCGAGCCAGTTTTTATTTCCGCGAATTGAATTGATAGGTTAAAGGAGATTATCCTCCGTCTTCTCCTTTCTCGGGAGGGGAAGGATTATTGGCATGGGTAGTGGGTGTTTGGCACGTTTCGGTCAAACTAGAGTGTATGAAGGAAGAAAGTACTCATCCAAGTCCTGCGTACGAGATGTTGACTCCTTGAGGGAATATATTTCTTGATTTTCTTCCCATCTACCTATGCTTTGGGGGAAGAATTACCGGTACCTATGTTGGTTGGAGCCGCTAAGTTGGTCGGACTCTCCAAAAAAGTTGTCGTACCCGTGTCGGATCCTCCAAATATACACTACTTCGACACGTACCCGATGACATTTCTGAAGAGTCCGAGCAACATAAGTTGGAGGTATAAGGTGCCGGTGGATAGTCAAGGTGCACGTAAGTTGGCCCGAATGCCACAATTATAAAAAATATTCTAGATTTCTGAAATGCTAAGTTGCACCAACTCTTCACTTTTGATGCCCCACCCGTGTCGGATTCTCCAAAAATACACTACTTTTGGCGAATCCAACATGCACCAGCTGACATTTTTGAAGAGTCCGAGCAACATAGTTGAAATGCTGAGTATACAAGTTAAAGGTACCATGGCTCATTGTCCCCTGAAACTTGATCTTCTCTCTTATTTGTAACATTCACGAATCAGGTTGCAGCATTGAAGCAGATAACAAAAACGGACCTGATCGATTTCTTTAATGAATATGTGAACGCTGGCGCTCCTAAAAGAAAGTCATTAAGCTTACAAGTCTTCGGAAGGTCACATTCTTCCGAATTCAAGTCGGGGAAAGTCGATCCTGCTGAGCCAAACGTCATCCAGATTGAAGATATATACAGTTTCCGGCGATCCCGCCCTCTCCACCATTCATTTAAGGGAGACCTTGTCCATTTGAAACCTCATGATGTTGATCATCAGTGAAATTAAGAAGTGACTTGTTCACAATAGACATAGCTATACTAGTCATTGTACAGTGCAAATATAAATTTTGTTATTCGTCGACCGGGGCTTCAAATCCCCGACGAAGAAAAAACACTAGGTGATTTCTTCCATCTTGTGTAAGTGGTGATCTATTTTGCTCTCCTAGAGTACATGTTACATAATGTGTGTTTGTCTAAACCATGAACATTGTGGAGTTTCCACATCAGTAGGGATGAGCGCTTAGTTTGTATCTGCGTCTGGTGTTTCTTGTTCGTAGTGCTTCAGTGATATCTATGATTTTGAATAGATAGTTTGTAGTATCACCTTGTGGTTGTCTTGTTTCTTTTATTATCTAGCGTTTGTATTGTCTTTTTGTATTTTCTATTTGTTATACTGTTATTTGTCCCTAGCCGGGGGTCTATGGAAAACAGTCTCTCTACTTCATCTGAGGTAGTGGTATAGACTGAATATACTTTATCCTCCTCGAGACTCCGCTTTCTAGGAATACACTGGGTATGTTGTTGTATATGATCTCGGGACAATCTTTCTCCGATGTGCTAGTTTTTAGGGTTGAGTCATGTTCGACGTTCATTTCTTTACATGGTATCAGTAACAGGCTCATCTCAGTTTTAGTTGACGTTGGACCCTTATCTTGGATCTTATATTGTCCACGCTCTTGATGATTTGATTTTGCCATAGCATGAGAGATTACTGGTTTTCGTCAATCGTATTTTGAAAAGTTCATGGACATAAACATACACCTTAATTTACCGTACTAACACAAATCGCCACCCTTGCAAAGTAATTACAAAAATCTCAACTAATTACGTATCGAGAGCTAATTATGTATCTTTACGAAGGAAAAAAAATGTATCTTCATTGGATATAACAGGAGCTTATTATGTATCTTGAAATATCCAAAATTGATATTTTCAGTAGTTATGCAAAATGTTGGAATTTTCTGTAATTAAGCTTCAAATTGTTGGGATTTATGTTGTTGATTACAGGCTATGAAATGGGCCTACATATAAGGTCCAGTATGCTTCTTTGGGTTCAGCCCAACATTCTACCCCATCCCTCCGTTAACGTTTATCTGTCACATTTTGCTTTTCGAGAGTCAAAACGTATAGATTTTGATCGATATTTTGAGATATACGAGAAAAATTGTTATAATATTATTTTCGTCTAATTTTTGAAAGTCTAAAAGTCGAAGTTAGAATATTGAATTAATTTAATTAAATTATCTTCGAAGATTAGTAAATTTTACTCTCATGAAGCGAAAATTTTTATCAATTACGTCAAGATTCTGATTCAATTTTAACCTTAGTTTCCTAATTCATAAATTGTGCACAAATATAATTATTTAAAGAATAGCCAAAAAGTTACAAATAAGACAAGATGGGATCATCAAATAAAAGCTCTCGATATGCACGAGTAGTAACTTTATCAATTACGTCAAGACTCTGATTCAATTTTAACCTTATTTACCTAATTCATAAATTGTGCACAAATATAACTATTTAAAGAATAGCCAAAAAATTACAAAAAAGACAGGATGGGATCATCAAATAAAAGCTCTCGTTATGCATGAGGATGACTAACTTTACTAATTACGCAAAGACTCTGATTCAATTTTAACCTTAGTTTCCTAATTCATAAATTTGTGCACAAATTTAACTATTTAAAGAATAGCCAAAAAGTTAAAAATATTAAATAAAAACTCTCATTATGTACAAGGAGTAACTTTACCAATATTCAATTTTAACCCCAGTTTCCTAATTCATAACTTCAACAAATAAACTTACACCTAAAATTTTGTTATCTTTTGCCTTTATTTTTTTAAAGATTTTTTTATATATTATATTATATTATTTTCATAAATCTCTTTGAGTTAGTTGATTTGTCTATTCTTGAGTTATGTTGGCCACCCAATTTACAGATCATCAAACATAAATAATAAAAATAAAGTAACAATAAACACTAAAAAAAAAAGAAATAAATGGTAAATTATGAAAAGTGTACAACATTAGATTGTTACTCGTCATATACAAAAAGCTACTTGAGAATGAATTCTATTCCGCACAAATCTAAATTAGTTAAATTTTAATATAAATATCTATTACCGAGTCAGAAACTAAAAAAAAAAAAGAATTTGAAGTGCATTTTTTTTTAATTAGAGATTTTGATTTCGAGTTGTAAATACAATTCTTTTAAAAAGGGTAAGTGCTTCCTCAAATGAAAGAGGAGCCCTGAAATAATTGATAAAGTTGTTGTCACACGTTCAAACCGTGGAAACAGCCTCTTGTAGAAATATTAGATAAGATCATGCACGATAAATTCTTATGATTCGATCCTTTCTTGAACTTCGCACATAGCGGGAGCTTAGGTTCAAGCCGTGAAAATAACCTCTTGCGGAAATGTTCAATAAGACATTATATAATAAATTCTTATGATTTAATTCTTTCTCGAACTTCGCACATAGCGGGAGCTTAGGTTCAGCCGTCGAAACAACCTCTTGCAAAAATATTAGGTAAGACTGTGTGCAATAAATCCTTGTGGTTCGATCTTTTCTCGAACTCCGCATATAGTGGGAGCTTAGGTTCAAGCCTTGAAAACAACTTCTTACATAAATATATTCTTCCTCGAACTCTGCACATAGCGGGAGCTTATGTTCAAGTCGTGAAAACAGCCTCTTGCAGAAATGTTTGATAAGATTGTGTACAATAAATTTTTATGATTTGATTCTTTCTCGAATTTCGCACATAGCGGGAGCTTAGGTTCTAGCTATGGAAACAGCCTCTTGCAGAAATATATTTTTTCTCAAACTCCACACTTAATAAGAATTTTAATATACCGAGCTGTCTTTTTCTTCTCTCTCAAAAAGACCCACGTAGAGTGAATTCGTGAATCCAAATGATTCCAACTTCAATAACCTGCGACTTCAATACGAACTTCGAACACAAGATATGAAAAAAAAAACTAATAATAGTAAAGAGTCCAAAAAGTGTACACCTCACCGAACTATCCCAACTGAAGTTAACCTTCAAGCTAAAGCAACCCCACCTGCCCCTCCACTCCGCACCCCACCCCACCCCCACGCCCACCCACCCCACGCCTTGTCGGCAAACACACCAAAAACACACACTCTTAAACAGATTCAGCTCAAGTCAAATGCTAAATTGAACAATCTAAGACTTCAAGAACTCATTTTTACTGTGTTTTTGTGTGGATTAAGGTTGTCAGATTTTCAATGTTAGTTCAAGATCGCAACAATGGTGTTCCTAAATCACCAAAACAAACAAACCCCACTAGCAAAACATCCTCAAGAATATCAAGAACCAAGAATCTTGAATTCCCCCAATGGATTCTTGATAATCTTTACAAAATCATCACCATTTTCCTCTTAATATCCACCATTGTTATATTCTTCTACCTTCATAATAGCAGTAATAGTACTAATACCACTACTCTCTTTTGCTTGCAATCAACTCAAACTCATGTAATTCGACCTGAATTTCCAAGAATCAATTGGAATAATGTGCCAGTGATCACAGACATGGGTACTAGGTATGCAAATTTTCGATCTGAGAAATGGATTGTTGTGTCTGTATCAGATTACCCTTCGAATTCAATTAGGAAGCTAGGGAGGATTAAAGGGTGGCAAGTACTTGCAATTGGGAATTCAAGAACACCTAAAGATTGGAATGTGAAAGGTATAATTTACTTGTCTTTAGATATGCAAGCTAAGTTAGGATTTAGAGTTGTTGATTACTTGCCTTATGATTCATATGTTAGAAAAACTGTTGGTTATTTGTTTGCTATACAACATGGTGCTAAAAAGATATTTGATGTTGATGATCGCGGCGATGTTATTGATGATGATATTGGTAGACATTTTGATGTTGAATTGATTGGTGAGGGTGCTAGGCAAGAAGTGATTTTGCAGTATAGTCATGAGAATCCTAATAGGACTGTGGTTAATCCGTATATACATTTTGGGCAACGGTCTGTTTGGCCGAGAGGTTTGCCATTGGAAAATGTAGGTGAGATTGGACATGAGGAGTTTTACACTGAGATTTTTGGTGGAAAACAGTATATTCAGCAAGGGATATCGAATGGTTTACCGGATGTGGATTCGGTGTTTTATTTTACTAGGAAGTCGGGGCTTGAAGCGTTTGATATTAGATTTGATGAGCATGCTCCGAAAGTGGCATTGCCTCAGGGTATGATGGTGCCGGTTAATTCATTTAATACGATTTTTCATTCATCTGCATTTTGGGGTTTGATGCTGCCGGTTTCGGTTAGTACAATGGCTTCTGATGTTTTAAGAGGATATTGGGCACAGAGGTTGTTATGGGAGATTGGTGGGTATGTTGTGGTGTATCCTCCCACTGTTCATCGGTATGATAGAATCGAGGGATACCCTTTTTCAGAAGAGAAAGATCTACATGTGAATGTTGGCCGTTTAACCAAGTTTTTGGTAGCGTGGAGATCAGGTAAACACAGGTTGTTTGAAAAGATTTTGGAGTTAAGCTATGTAATGGCGGAAGAAGGCTTTTGGACTGAGAAAGATGTCAAGTTCACTGCAGCATGGCTTCAAGATCTGCTTGCTGTTGGGTACATGCAGCCACGGTTAATGTCTTTAGAGTTGGATCGACAAAGGGCAAGCATAGGCCATGGCGACAGGAAGGAATTCGTACCTCAGAAGTTGCCATCTGTACATCTCGGGGTAGAAGAGATTGGTAAAGTGAATTATGAAATCGCCAATTTGATTAAGTGGAGGAAGAATTTTGGCAATGTTGTGCTCATAATCTTTTGTAGTGGACCTGTCGAGCGTACTGCCTTGGAATGGAGATTGCTTTATGGCAGGATATTTAAGACAGTTATCATATTGTCAAACCAGAAGAACGTAGATCTTGCCGTTGAAAAAGGAAATTTGGATTATATATACAGGTTAGTCATCGACATCTTTTTCTTCACATTTTAATTTTTGGTAATAAGTTTATGGCTTCTTCGCTTCCGTCGTTTCTTTTGCCATTCTGCTTCGAACTGTTTTTCCTTGAACCGAGGGTTTATTGGAGACAACCTCTCTACCTTCATGGTAGGGGTAAGGTCTGCATATCCTCTACTCTCCCCCGACACCACTTTGTGGGATTACACCGGGTATGTTGTTGTTGTTGCCGTTGTGCGTTTATGGTTTCTGTGTAGAGAGGCTAGTCATTATGAACCTGATATGCCTTTTTAGCCTATAAAGCATATCATCCATTGAATTATAACCTTCTTTTCAAATCTGTTTTGTTTGGTATACATTTCTTTCCACTTTTTCTAGAGATGATCATATATAATTTGGTGAAGTGAGTCACTTTGAATTAGTTAGGCACGACGGGAGTAACACAATTGGAGTGTGATCAGAGACCATTATTGGAAGAATCTCTTTGTTTGATATTTCTGAACATATCACTCCACTCTGTAGAATGGAAAATGTATAAATTCTGAAGGACGTTTCCAGATTATTCCTCTGATCCAAGCGTAACTTCCCCTTTCCAGGTGTTGATCGATTAGCTCCATATCTTCAATAAAATCAGAGAACTCATTCATGTGTATAGAAGTTCTGGCACAGTTCCTTTTCGCTGATGCAAATCTGAGAACTGTTTTAATCACGTTAGTCTAAATTTTCATCCCGGATACGTTCTTGATTAGATACATTGTTTGCAAATTTTGTTTCAGGTATGCGCCAAAGATATTTGATAGATACACTAGTGCAGAAGGCTTTCTATTTCTCCAGGACGATACTATCCTTAATTACTGGAACTTACTTCAAGCGGACAAGTCAAAGCTCTGGATAGCAAACAAGGCAAGTACAAATATGAAGTCCTTATTTTTGGTATTGACTTTTTGTTAATGGAAGGTTTCTACTATCTGTTACTTGTTACATTTTAAGCCAATTCCTATTTTATATGGTTTACTTGAATGATTTTACTATTCTCTGGTTTCTTCTGTTACCTGTACTTCTTGCCGTTATTGAAAGGGAATTAAGAGGGAAATACATATAATGACATGCCCAGTGTAGTCCCACAAGCAGGGTCTGGGGAGGGTAGGATGTTCGCAGACCTTACTCGTATCTTTGTGGGGTTGGGAGGTTGTCTCCGATAGACCCTCGGCTCAAAAGAGAAGTTTTTGAAACAGGGAAATGTGATTGCAAAATAGCAGGATACAAAGCAAATGAAACATCAGATAGTACCACTCATCGGAGAATAAGAAACTAATAAGAGATTACTAACTACTACTACTTCTACTACTACTAATAGGAGGGGAGGTGGTGAGGCTAGTCCCCTGCCTCTCCCACATAAAGAGCGGTAACGCTGGGCTACCTACTAACCGTCTACTCTAATCCTCAACCTGCAATATATATGCAGAATAATCTATGCAAGGCTCTTTATTTCTTTATTCGGCTTGGAGAGGAGATAACGTATCTAGACATCAGACATCTGAGTCTGTCCGTTGTGAGGGAAGAGTTTCATCCTGTGATATGTTTAGACAGTGGGATATATACTTTCTTGATCTGTAGCTTGAGTTTTACCTAAATACACAAGCAACAGTTGTCTCATTTCTTTCTTATGCATATAGGTATCCAAGTCATGGCACGCTATTCCGCTAGCTAACCAATCGGACTGGTTTGTGAAGCAAGCTGACGCTGTTAAGAAAGTGGTAGCAACAATGCCGGTACATTTGCAAGTCAATTACAAAGAGACAACGAAAGGTGATGACACCTTAACGATATGCAATTCAGAGATATTCTACGTCCCTCGGCGATTTGTATCCGACTTTGTCGACCTCGTTAATCTAGTAGGGAAACTAGACATGCATCATAAGGTTGCAGTGCCAATGTTCTTTACAGCTATGGATTCTCCACAGAACTTCGATTCAGTGTTGAATTCAATGGTTTACAAGAACAAGCCTCCTGGCAATTTAACGACAATCTATTCAGCTGAGGCGCCTGCAATTCACCCGTGGAAAGTGTCAAGTGAGCAAGAGTTCATAAAACTGATCAGAGTTATGGCAGCAGGTGACCCCCTATTGATGGAGTTGGTATAGTCTAATGATAGTAACACTAAGGATACTTGATGTAAAGCATGTAAAGTTTATGTGCAGCTGAATTCGACTATTCTTTTGTACCATTTCATTAGTAGGGGGGGAATGGGGTGAAAGAAAGGTTTTGTTCTCTTGTAGATTTTTGTTGTAATACTGTTTTTAACTCTTAAAGTTTTTTGGCAAAGAGAATTGAAGGAGAAAACAGTGCTAGCTTTCTTCTTATTTTCATTTTGCTTTTGAATATGCTAAGTTTTTACAAAGAAACCTGTGTATATATTGAATCAAGATTGCTTGAACATTTTTCATCTTGATGTGTCCTACAGTTGACTACAAATGTCCCACAACAGCAGTTATTGCGTCGTTATGAAGTGTGTGACTGCCTCATCTGAAAGCTTGAGTTTGTTGAGAGTGCATACTTTTATTTACTTAATTATGTCTTCGACACGCGTGAGGTTAGAACAGTGCATTAATGAAACATATCTTCATAGATGATTAAGTGTCCTAGAACCATACCTTTTTTGGTGTACTTCGTATATGGTCGGTGGTTTTGGTCAAATGAGGATGTTGCGATGGATGTGTGGACGTACTAGGAGAGATAGGATGAGAAATGAGGATATGCAGAGTAGGTGAGAGTGGCTTCGGTGGAAAACAGGATGCGGAAAGCGAGATTGAGATGGTTCGGACATGTCAAGAGGAGATGCACGGATGCCCCAGCGTGAGCGTGAAGGTGTGAGAGGTTGGTTCCGGATGGTTTCAAGAGAGGTAGAGGTAGACCGAAGAAGTATTGGGAAGAGATGACTAGTCATGACATGATATTGTTTCAGCTTACTGAGGACATGACTTTAGATAGGAGGTTGTGGAGGACACGGTGTGGGAGGTTGGCTATGGATGGTTTCTAGAGAGGTAGATGTAGGACGAAGAAGTATTAGGAAGAGATGACTAGACATGACATGATATTGTTTCAGCTTACCGAGGACATGACCTTAGATAGGAGGTTGTGGAGGACACGGATTACGGTAGTGCGCTGTGTTTCTATATGTCCATACTAGTAGACATAGTATTACTCCAAGAGTTTCTTGTCCTTTGATATTTGTTATCACCTTTGATTTTAGTTACTTTGATTATCGTATTACTTTGATTAGGGATGAGGGCTTAGTTTGTATCTGCGTGCGTCTTGAGTTTCTTGTTCGTAGTGTTTCAGTGATGTATACGGTTTTGAACAGATAGTTTATCGTATTACCTTGTGGGTGGGTGTTATCCCGTTTTGGATGTGTGGGCTGACTAGAGGGGATAGAGTTCGGAATGAGACTATCAGGGAGAAGGTTGGTGTGACTCCAGTGGAGTATAAGATGCGGGAAGTCCGATTGAGATGGTTCGGACACGTGATGAGGAGGGGCATGGATGCCCCGGTTCGTAGGTGTGAGAGGCTAGCTTTGGATGGTTTTAGGCGGGGTAGGGGTAGGCCGAAGAAGTACTGGGGTGAGGTGATTAGGCGGGACATGGAGCAGTTACAACTCACCGAGGACATGACCCTAGATAGGAAGATCTGGAGGACGCGAATTAGGGCAGAAGGCTAGGGCCAGTTTGGGTCGCTAGTGTAGGGAATTACTTGATGGGGGTATTATTCTTGTTATGATACCTTGTTCCATGTTTTATTACGAATCTGTTTGCTTTTCTCTGTTTTTATTACTTATGGGTGTCGTATTTATGTTATGACATCTTGTTCTATGCTTTACTATGTATTTGTGTAGTATCTCGTGTCTCGAGCCGGGGGTTTATCGGAAACAGCCTTTCTACTTCTTTAGAGGTAGAGTTATGGACTGCGTACATCTTACCCCCCCCAGACCCCATTATGTGGGAATACACTGGGTTTGTTGTTGTTATACTGTTATCTGTCATGAGTCGGGGGTCTATCGGAAACAACCTCTCTACTTTATCTAAGGTAGTGGTATGGAGCGCGTACATTTTACCCTCCCCTAGACCCCACTTTGTGGGAATACACAGGGTATGTTGTTGTTGTTGATTATCGTATTACTTTGTAGTTACTGTTCAGAATGTTTTGTTATGCTTTCACTTCAGTTCGTTCTTTTTCTGGATTGCTTTGGACTGTTTTTCCTTGAGCCAACTGTCTATCGGAAACAACCTCTCTACCTTTACGGTAGGGTTATGATTTGCGTACACTCTACCTTCCCGAAACCCCACGGATGGATACCTGCTGCAGAGTTAACATTTGCTACTTTCTAGTTCAAATTTTGAATATATGGAAGCAGTATTTTCTCATAGAAATAGAAAGACATCCCCAAAAAATGAACAAAAATTACACTGGGGACTATCAAAGGAATTCACATCAGAAATTGTTAGGGAAACAGACAGGCAGTAATCAGAGATTATTTGTTGAGCTATACATCCTATCGATCGATTCCTTCAATCTTGTCTTCAACTTCTGAGTACAATTGCCTGAGTTTCTCAATGTTTTCTTCGGAAGTCTCCCAGTATCCACGTCCGTTAGCCTCCAAGAATGTCTGAAGCAACTTCCTGAAAGAATTTGGATTTGTGTTCATGAGCCTGTTCAACATCTCCTCATCTTTGATGAAGGTTGTGTTTGCTTCTTCATACACCCAATTGTCAACTTGTCCTGAAGTTGCACTCCACCCCACTGTGTTGGTTAATCGTTTCTCAATCTCACGAACTCCCTCGTAGCCAGTGGACAGCATGCCTTCATACCACTTGGGGTTCAACAGCTTTGTCCTTGCATCTAGTCTCACAGTCTCAGACAATGTACGTACCTGAATCATCACAGATAGAGGCATTAGACATAAATACAACGATTTCTGTCGACTTAACGAGTTACATCTTTGACGTAATACTCACCTGAGCATTAGCGGTAGTGGTGTCAGCAATGTATGCACTAGGCTTCTTTCCGTCCTTCCTGAGGTTCTGAACGAGGTTGGTTGGGTCTGAATCGAAGTAGTGACTAACATCTGTGAGTGAAATTTCTGATGAGTCGAGGTTCTGGAAAGTGGCATCAGCAGTGCTTAGAGCCATCTCGAAAACTTTCCTCTTCTCCATCATGCCAGCACCAGGAGCATCAGAGTCAAATGCAAATGACTTTCGGCTCAAGTACATGTCTTGAAGTTGCTTCTCGTCGTTCCATGATGAGTTCTCAACAGCAAGGTTGATGTTGGAGGAGTAAGAGCCTGAAGCATTTGAGAAGACCCTAGTAGCTGCTTCACGAACATCAATTCCGAGTGTTTTGGCCTGTTTTAGTGCATGTTTCCTGACAAAGTTTTGTTCTTCCGGCTCATCAAGCTCAGCGACCATCTTGATTGCCCGGTCAAGGAGATTCATCTGTGTACAAAACAACACAAAAAATACGTAAATACACAGCCTGACATTGCACAAATGCGTCAATCGAGGGTAGAATCATTAGAACAGGAGGATAGACCAATACCTGGTTGATGAAGAGATCCCTGAACACACCAGAGCAGTTGACGACAACGTCAACTCTAGGTCTTCCAAGCTCTTCGAGACTAACTGGTTCCACACGGTTAACCCGTCCAAGTGTGTCTGCAACTGGCCTAACACCAATCATCCACAGCACCTGTCCCAACGACTCTCCATACGTCTTGATGTTATCGGTTCCCCAAAGCACCAGAGCAACAGTCTCCGGGTACTTGCCCCCGTTGTCAGCCTTTTGCCTCTCCAACAATCTCTCAACCACTATTTTGGCACTCTGCATTGCTGCGGTTGTGGGAATAGCCTGTGGATCCAAAGCATGGATGTTTTTACCAGTAGGCAAGACTTTCGGGTTTCTGATTGGATCTCCTCCGGGACCAGGTTCAACATATTTCCCTTCTAGAGCCTGTTTCAAGCTTCCGACCTCGTTATTAGCCACAATTAGCTTCAGACACTCTCCCAAGAACTGGAATAGGACTCTGAGTTTTTCCCTATCAGCTCTGTAGAATTGAGTGTTTGACAAGTACTGGATCCACGGTTCGTTTATGCCAAAGCCAAGGATTGAGGTCAGCCTGTCAGAAGTGTCAACAACCTGACCCTTGTTGTTAGTTGAACGTTCAACGAATGCTGATATTGCTCCACGTGATGCCTCAGTGATTTGACGAAGCAACTCCACATCTCGTAAGACTCCCTTGTCATTTCCTCTGTAGATCTCCTCAATGTTTCTTCCGACAGTTGCAGCTAATATAGATGGAAGAGAACAAATATCATCTTCAGGACGGTCCAATGAAGCAATGTTGACGAGAGTAGCAACTGCCTCCATGGCAGTTGGAGGTTCACCAATGATGTGAAGTCCACATGGAAGAAGGCGAGACTCGATCTCCATAATCTTTGAGTATACTTTGCCTACGACAAGGTCACGTTCTTTGGCATCTAGATCCTGCTCTTCGTCTGGAAGATCAACGTCCTTGTCAAGATTACACTGCTTTGCAGTACTGATGATAGAGTTCACAATCTGAGGGCCGCGGCCAGAGTCTTTCAGCGATTGGTATGAGGAAATGAGCTCACTAAGCTGCTTGAGTCCCTTGTAGAGTCCAGCATTCTCAGCCGGGGGAGTCAAGTAGCTAATGGTATTCGCATAACTCCTTCGTTTAGCAACCGTTGCTTCAGACGGGTTGTTTGCTGCATAGTAGTAGACATTCGGAATGTTACCAATGAGACTATCGGGGAAGCAAGCATCGCTCATTCCCACCTGTTTTCCGGGCATGAACTCAAGAGAACCATGAGTTCCAAAGTGGAGAACTGCATCAGCTTTGAAAATTTTCTCCACAAACGAATAATATGCAGCAAAACCATGGTGCGGGCTAGCTGATCTGGAGAACAGAAGTCTCATCGGGTCACCTTCGTATCCAAATGTGGGCTGAACACCGATAAAGACATTTCCGTACTGTTTTCCATATACCAAGAGGTTCTCTCCATCAGAGTTCAGATTACCAGGTGCTTTCCCCCAGTTCTCTTCGAGAGCAGTAGCATAGGGGGTTAGCTTCTGGTATTCTCTGACGCTCATCTTGTAAACTACGTTAAGATTTGGACTGCTGAACTGAGCTTCTTTATCATGAATTACTTCTTCAATCAGTTCTGCAGAAGTCTCAGGCAGCCCCTCAACGTTGTAGCCGTCTTTCTTGAGTTCTTTGAGCACAGAGTATATGGATGCAAAGACATTCAAGTATGCAGCAGTTCCAACATTGCCTTTGTCCGGGGGAAAGCTGAAAACCGTGATTGCCAACTTCTTCTCGGCCTGCAGAATGTTCAGTTACACATCGACCATCAGTAGCAGAAAACAATTCGACAATGGCTATAATTCAAAACAGTCAGATTAATGAATCCACTGAACAATCTAGCCAACAAAGATCATATTACACATTTAGGGAGGACTACTGAAAAGGGAATCACAGCTTTGTCACTTTGGTCTAAATTCTGGTTCCGTACGTAAATTTCATCCTAATTTGCAACTTTTGATCATACCCAGTGAAATCCCACAAGTGAGGTCTCGGGAGGGTAGAGTCTACACTGACCTTACCCCTACCTCGTGGAGGACCCTCGGCTCGAGGCTGTTTCCGGAGGACCCTCGGCTCAAGTACAGGAGAATCATGATAAAGACATAAAAAATTTCATTTCAGAGTTAATGGCACTTACTGAAGTTCAAATGAAAGTGATCAAAGTCTAAATAAAACAAGAAAGGAACTGTAACTTCTCTACATCAAATAGTTATTTTAAGTAGTACTCCCTCCATTTCAATTTGTTTATCTAGTTTTTGATTTGGCACGGAGTTTAAGAAAGTAAAGAAGACTTTTGAATCTCGTGGTCTTAAACTAAAGACATGTAGAATGTACCAAAAGGTCTTTTAATCTTGCCTTCTTAAACATGTCGTGTGGAAAATTGAAACTAAAGAGTCGCCAAAAAGCAAGAGGGACAATTCCTTTTGAAACAGATTAAAAAGGAAAGTAAGACAAACAAATTTAAACGGAGGGAGTAACAGATAAGAGAGTTCTGTTATATTAATCAGTATTTGCAAGTAATTGACCATGTTATTACACTTTCTCAGACCAAATCAATTGTCACAGGAACAAATAAGTTAGATAATGTCATTGGTCTAAGAACTTTCACAAAATATTTCTAATTAGCCTGAACAATAATAATCTAAACCATTATGAAAAGAGCCAGTATTTAGCAAACATACAACAACAACATACACAGTGAATTCCCACCTAGTGGGTCTGGGGAGGGTAAATGTACGCAGTCCATACCACTACCTCCGAAGAAGTAGAGAGGCTGTTTCCGATAGACCCCCGTCTGTATTTAGCACACATACAACAACATACCCAGTGAATTCCCACCTAGTGGGGTCTGGGGAGGGTAAAATGTACGCAGTCCATGACCTCCGAAGAAGTAGAGAGGCTGTTTCCGATAGACCCCTGGCTGTATTTAGCACACATACCTTTAATTTTCTCTTTAGCTCTCCCCATTTGATTGCCCTGGTGCAAAGCTGCTCCACTCTTTTGTGAAGAGCATGTGATTTCCCTACATATTTCAAGTAATGAAAGGAAAAAAAAAACAGTACAAGTTAGTAATTTGAGCAAAAACAAATCAACATGAGAAAAGTAAAAGAAGACACTTGCCTGTTCTTGGATCCCGTCCAGAGAATACGATAGGCTCCATGCCACCATCCAGTTCAGGGAGAGCAACTTGTAAAGCCACCTGAATTGGGTGCAGTCCCAAAGAGCTGTTCAACCATTCTTCTGTTGTCTGGAAGACCAAAGGCAATGCCACAATGTAAGGCACATCAAGCTTAGTCAGGGCCTCGATAGCTCTCGGATGGTCTTGCCTTGCTGGTCCTCCAACAAGAGCAAAACCAGTAAGTGATACTACTGAATTCACAAAAGGCTTCTTTGTAATAGGATCAATGAAGTATCTCTCAACTGGCCCCGAAAAGTCTAGTCCACCGGCGAAAATTGGGATAACTTTAGCACCTCTTGCCTCTAATTCCATGATCACAGCAACATAGTGACTCTCATCACCAGTAACAATATGACTCCTTTGCAAAACTAGCCCAATAACAGGAGCATTAGGACTCTTGAGTTTCTCATTAGCATCCCTCCTTGTTGCATACCAATTCAAATACTCCTTCACATCATCATACATACAAGGAGCTAAAGGGTGCCAAATTCCACTATCCAAGTACAAAACCGGATCCGAATACTCCATCTTCACTCCTTTCAAAGCAGGAACATAAGTACCAGACACCATTTTCAAGAAATTCACCAAGTTATCAGGTGAACCACCAAGCCAAAACTGCAAACTAAGTATATACAACCTAGCATCTTGAGCTTTATCACTTGGTAAGTACTTCAATACCTTAGGCAATGTCCTTACAAGCTTCAACATCTGATCAGAAAAACCAGCAGAAGAAGATTTCTTCTTCTTGAAAAGCTGAAAAAATGGACTTTTTGATTGTCCCAACTGAGACATACTAAAAGATCCCAACTTGTTCAATCTCATCACCTCAGGCATTGATGGGAAAACAAGAACAGCATCAAGCCTATCCCTTTCTTTCTCCACTGCTGACTTAACCTTCAAAGCCAATTCTTCCACAAAAATCAATGACCCAATAAAGATATTAGCATCTTCAAGATCTTTACAAAAAGTTTTATAAGTATTCTCATCTCTAAGCTCCTCAACCAAGTACCCCACAACCTCAAAAGAAGCAAACTCACCATTCTTGTTCAGTGTCTGAACAGCAGCAGTAAGAGCTGATTGGTACTGAGCTTCTAACACAACATACACTATTTTCACAGTAGCAAGACCTTGAAGATTTTCAGGTACAATCCTCCTAACTTCTTGAGTTGTTTGTGTAAACAATCCATTACCAATAGCATTACATTGGAACTTCTTAGGTGATTTTGAGAAAGTGGGGTTGGTTTTCTTGGGAAGAAATGAGTGAAGAAAGTAATGCTTTTGTGAAATGGATGAAAGATGTTCCACTTTTGAATTTGGCAATGTAAATGGTGAAGAAACCAAAGATGCCATAGCTCAAAATCTTCAAAAAAGATTCAAACTTTAACTCTTTTGAGTTCTTGATTACACACAAAATGTACACAAAAACCAATAAAAAACAATCAAAAACTTGAAAAAGATTCAAACTTTAACTCTTTTGGTTCTTGATTACACACAAAATGTACACAAAACCAAGAAAACAAAATCAGAATTTCACAAAAGATTCAAATTTTAGCTCTTTTGGTTCTTGATTACACATAAAAATGACACAAAAACCAATAAAAATCAAAACTTTAATTAAAAAAAGAACTAAAAACAAAAAACAAAATCTTGGGTTGTGAAAAAGTTTTGATTTTTAACACTTCCACTACTAGAAAAGATTGAATTTTTGAGTGAAATTCCAAAGGTTCTTGAGTTTATAGTGTGGTTGTTATGGAAGTTAGAAAAAAATTGAGTGAAAAATATGTGTAATTTGGAATTATTTTAGTGGTGAAACATAGGGACACGTGGCAACAAGGGTGTGCATCAACAAGAAAATGTGAGTGTACTTTTTTTGGAAGTATTTGTGCATCTGTTTGATGATGTTTCTTGTGTTCCTATTGGTTAGTTTAGATTTCATTGTATAAAGGAATGGGCAAAGTGAGAAGTGGGGGTTTGGAATATGGATAGGGAAGATTTTTTAATTACCATTTTATTTTTTAAAAATATTTTGTTTGGTTGTTTATTTAATTTAATTCCTTTTTTGCTGTAAAGATTCTGAATTTTTTTTTGTTGAGTTTGTGACTATAAGTGAAAAGGAATTGATATTTTATGTGTGTACATTAATGGGTCCAGGTATCTCATTCTTTAGCCAGGTAAAAACAACCAAACAAGTTTAAAAATAAAAAGAGAAAATACACTATTTCACCTTTGAACTATATCTAAAACGACTGAGATATACCTCAGCTTAATGAGGATACTATTACTCCTGAATTAATTAAAAGTATAATTTTGACACCCTTAGTGCCTATGTGGCACTTACCTGACATACACATGTGTCTACGTGGACCCTTTAGTGTGTTGTGCCACGCATGTGTCACGTAGGCACTAAGGGTGTCAAAATTACATTTTTAATTAATTCAGAGGGTAATAAGATCCCTTTAAGTTGAGGTGTGTTTCAGGCTTTCAGCCGTTTTGGGTATAGTTCAAGTGTGAAATAGAGCGTTTTCTCAAATAAAAATGAAAAATCTGGAGGTGCAGTGGTGGCTCAAGGATGAGACTAGTAAAACGTTCACTTGAAATCTCCAAAAATTTTGAGGCCCCGAAAAACTTAATATGAATTTTATGATTTTTATTTCACTTAAAATAATATTAAGGATTATAAAAAATAAAAGGTACAAAATTAAAATAAAAAAAGAAATTTAATCTACGTTTAGCAAAAAAAAATATTTTAAAATTTTGATTTAAACAACTCAAAATCTTCGTATTAATTGAAATTGCCTAACACAATGATGAAAAAAAGAAACAAAATACAGCACTCATTGAGTCATTGTGACACTTACGTGCAATAGAGACCTTTGAATCAATTGTTACCATTCATTCATCTCATAATTCATTGGAGAATTATTTTTTTCTACAGTGACATAAAAGGTTTCCACTTGTATGTTCGACATTTGTTTTGGGTTCAATTAATTTAAATTTATATTAAATAGTTTCATTTTGGAGAGTAAAATATTTTTTATCGATAGTAATTTAATCCAAAGGGCCGAGACTTCTGATTAAGGCTGATTGAACTCTCTGACGATAGTGTATATTATCAATTGTGTTTTATATGTCTCGTACAACGTAAATATGTCATTATTCAAGCACATAACAATTAACATGTATTGTTTGGTTTAGCTCAAAGCGTACGAATATATCCATACCCAAAAGCGCGAGTATCGAAGCGTCACGTGCACCTCTTTACCAGTTTACAAACCTAGAAGTCTGTCAGTCCTTTTCTTTAACTCACCTTATTCGACCTGTCGATCTAGAGATCAGGGTTCAACCCAATAGAGACAAAAAGTCTTCAGGTGATTTCATATTTGTCTAAGCGTTGATGGACAGAGTTACTCGGTACTTGTTCTAGTTGGAGATATCAAATAACCGGCGAAATAGTCGAGATGCATTCAAACTGATCCAATCACTTCTCTTAATAGCTAAAAAAGTCTTGAGGTGATTTCATATCATTTATCTAAGCATTGGTGAACAAAGTTACTCGGTACTTGTGCTGGTAAATAGTCGAGATGCATTCAAACTGATCCAATCACTTCTCTTAATAGCTAAAAAAGTCTTGAGGTGATTTCATACCATTTATCTAAGCATTGATTTACTCTGTACTTGTTCTGGTAAATAGTCGAGATTCATTCAAACTGATCCAATCACTTCTCTTAATAGCTAAATAAGTCTTGAGGTGATTTCATATCATTTATCTAAGCATTGATGGACAGAGTTATTCGTTATTTGCACTAGTTGGAGATATCAAATAACCGATGGAATAGTCGAGATGCACGCAAACTACGCAAACTGATCCAATCACTTCTCTTAACAGCTAAATAAGTCTTCAAGTGATTTTATATCATTTGTCTAAGCATTAATGGACAGAGTTACTCAGTACTTGTGCTAGTTAGAGATATCAAATAACCAATGGAATAGTCGAGATGCACACAAACTACTCAAACTGATCCAATCACTTCTCTCAACAGCTAAATAAATCTTCAAGTGATTTTATATCATTTGTCTAAGCATTAATGGACAGAGTTACTCGGTACTTGTGCTAGTTGGAGATATCAAATAACCGATGGAATAGTCGAGATGCACGCAAACTACGCAAACTGATCCAGTCACTTCTCTTAACAGCCAAATAAGTCTTCAAGTGATTTTATATCATTTGTCTAAGCATTGGTGGACAGAGTTACCCGTTACTTGTGCTAGTTGGAGATATCAAATAACCGATGGAATAATCGAGATGCACACAAATTGATCCAATCACTTCTCCTAACATCTAAAATAAGTCATGTGAATGTAGCATTTTGAAGAAATCACTATACTAAATAACATTCCCTCCTTACAACCTTGTTCACCAACAAAAGAAAATGTCGACCATGATTTCAACTTGCAACCTAGTACATTTTTCAACTCTCAATCAAGAAATCAAAGAGAAAAATCCGAACAAATCGTTTTCTCCAACTACGACGCCAAGTTTATCAGAGAAAACAACATTGACAGTATCAGCTCCCACGTCGATCACTACATCATCCGGTGAGACTGTAATGTACTCGTTCAGATTGTGTACGGCTCCATCTGTACAAGCAAAAGTCAGAATGAGTATAGCAATTGTAACTCGAGCGAACAAAAGGTCACCGTGTTTTCTCATTAAATGCATCAGCTGACCCTATATAGCACACGGTAAATCAGAAATGTTTCGGTAATGTAAGCGTGTTCTTCGCTAACGGTCAAAAGCACAGCTCAACCATCACTTTTTTGTGCCCCGACTTTCAGTTGATGTGGGATATGATGGAGTACTTCAAACTTTGATAAAGCTCGGTGCAATAAAACTCCCGCTATGCACGGGGTTCAAGGAAGGGCGGGACCGGACCACAAGGGTCTATTGTACGCAGCCTTACATTGCATTTCTGCGAGAGGCTGTTTCCACGGCTTGAATCCGTATTTCAACTGTATTTTTGCACGCCGAGTTATTAATAGTAAACAACCATAGCGGTAGTCGGCTTATTTTTACACTTTACAGAGCCGAAACATGACGATGAAGTTTTTTAAATCACTTAAGGTTCAACAATCATGGCTTTGAATTTTTTTAGTATAATCTTCTTCGAGAAAAGATGAAAGGGGCAGACCAGTGCACTAAAGCTCCTGCTATGTTCGGGGTCTGAGGGAGGGCCGAACCACATCATCTTCCAAAAAGGACGATGTTTAAAATTCCTTAAACTGTCCAAGGGGTAAAGGTGCACACTGCGTAGGAAACAACAACAACATACCGAGTATAATCCCACAAGTGGGGTGGGGAGGGTAGGATACCTTTCTATGGGTAGTGAGGTTGTTTCCGATAGACCCTCGGCTCAAAAGAAAGAAAAACTGAGCATGTTTTGCAAGAAAATATGACGGTATCCTACTTATGAACAACAATAGTTAAGCGTAGATGTCCTTCCACTCGTTAAACTGAAGTTATCTGCTTGCAACATGTACCCAACAAACGACAAAAGCATAATCTTGCAAGCTTTTATTTTCTGTATTTACCTTTAGCGACAATAGCTTCATGTGATGGTGGTTCGGCAATCCAGTTTCCAGCGGAATCCTTCATATGCCTTCTATCTGACGCAAAGTGTCGGAGGAATATAGGGGCATGCACAACTCGAAAGAACCTGAAATGGACAAAGTTGGTTGTCAGATTCAATTAGTGTGTATCACTCCATGCACGATGTCGGCAATATTCATCTCTAGTCACATCTTCAGACAAACGTCAGCAAAGGAGCATTTCGTTCTTCACGAGTCCACCGGTAATGTTGCAGTATTTTGCATCAATGTAAGTTATCTAGCCCTGTGGACAAGAACTAATAACAACTCTTCTTCCTCATTTGAGAACCAGAATTCAAGAGACATGTAGCTTTATCGATGTATTCAACGAAGTCATGTTTCTTCTAGGAACTGGAACAGTTATTACCTTTTGAATTCTGAAAATATCTGAATAGACGGACGAATGCTTTCAGCGACGTAGGTTCCAAGGGGCGATGGAAACGGAAGGCTGGAATCTAAATCCCACGCCAAGGATGAAGACTTTTCATCTCTCTTTTTCTGCATTACCATTGCAATCAAATTTTGTTAACAACATCGAAATCCCAATAGCTATAGTAGAGAAAAATAAGGAGGCGTTGGGTAATGAGAATTGCGAGTATTTGAAAAAAGTAGTTTTTGTTTCAACATGAAAAATGAAAAATTGGAGTTGTTTTTGAATCTTTTGAGTAATTAGGAGTGGAAAAAGCTTCTTAATGTTTTTCAAATTCTGGAATTTTATGGCCAAACGTGTTTTCCGGAGTTGAAAGTACAAAAAATTTCAGCGCCAAACGCCCCCTAGAACAAAGTAGGTAAGTCTGACCTGTAAACAGATGACGTGATAGTCCCACAGAATAACACCCTCCGCGCGCTGGCTAGCCTTCTGATGCCACAGAGGAATCTGAAAAAGCGTATCATCGAGTTACTTACTACGCAAAAACATTCTGCTAGGTACAACTAAACTGCCGCCATTCCGTCACTCCCCTCATTAAAACAACTAAGTTGGAAGGCTACAGTACACTAGAAACGAACTCGTAGTATTGTATCGATTTAGTTTGAAAGAAAGTTCACTCCGTATTTCAACTCATTTAGGCGTCCTGGACCATTTTCAGATCCATTCAAACAAGAAATTCCCTTCATCCTGTTACTTTGCTGTATTGGGGGTAGACGGAAACCTGAACTGGTTAATGCATTTAAAGGAAATTATCGACAACGTTCCAGTGCAATCCCACAAGTGGGATTTGGGGAGGGTCGGATGTATGCAGGCCTTACCCGTACGTTTATGGGGTGGAGAGGTTTCTTCAATAGATCCTCGGCTCAAAAGACGTGTATCAAAGCAGGATTGAAAGGAAATGGCAACAAAATCGCGTCGAGAAAATTGAAGAAAAAGATATTACGTGACTACTAACTACAACAACAACAAAATAACCAATGTAATCCCACACTAAGTTGCTCAGACTCTTCAAAAATGTCTACGGGTGCATGTTGGATCCTCCAAAAAATAGTGCATTTTTGAAGGATCCGACATGGGTGCGGCAACTTTTTTGGAGAGTCCGAGCATCTTAGATCCCACAAGTGGGGTCTGTGAAGGGTACGATGTATGCATACCATACCCTATCTTCATGTGGGTAGAAAGACTGTTTCCGATAGACCCTCGGTTCAAAAGTAGTGTAATCAAAGCAGGATTGAGAATAAAATAACAGCAACGAAATGGCAAGATACACAGAACAAACGAAGCAACAAAGCAACAGGTAGTAGAGAAAATTGAAGAAGAGACGGAATTAGTACATCGTATTTGAAACAAAGGCTTGTCGTTAACATCATTTTGTTATCCAATAAACTATTTCCTAGTTTCACCGAATAAACTACCACTACTAGTAGTGGAATAAATTATCAATAACGTGCATGAACTTCTTAAAGACAGTAATGAGTAACGAAAGGAAGAGAAAAGAGTAGTTACCTGCTTCTTCTCGTTGGAAATGAAAATAACGAACAGATCAGAACCATCGGGATCTGCCAGCCCATCGTCACATAGCTTTTTGCATAGGAGGTAGATGTTTTCCTCACTGTAATAGAAAGTAAATATAGAAAACAGACAGAAGAATACTTCTCGTTAGAGCTATATAATCTTAATCAATCAATCAACTATGCCTCAAATTCCATACGGCCAACGGTATGAACTCTCTATATCCACAGTAACCTTAAAGTGAGACATGTCAAATTTGAGAAGAAAAATGCTTACGTTGAATAATTCTAAATTAAGAGATTGTTATTCCTATTCGTACTCCTATTCTAACAATTTTTCATTAGTGCATATAGTTCTTCCACTCTCTATAGTAGTCAGCCATGGCTTCCCCACATCGTCATTTCTTTTTCGATCTTCTTTGAATTGCTTTTCCTTAAGTCGAAGGTCTATCGGAAACAACCTCTGTACCTCCTAACGTAGAGGTAAGGTTCGCCTTTGCGCTACTCTACCGTCTACCCTTTCCAGACCAGGTATGTTGTTGTCGTCGCATTATATTTCTTCAACCAAATAAAAGATCGACAAGTTCTTTCCTTTTTTATAATAACATAATTATTCCATTTTTTTACCCAGTTATTGCTTTAACTGTTTACCAACTTATTTTTAGTCATTTACAAGCCGTACCGTTGCTGTTAGATTCTAGTATAGAAATAAATCCCTCAGAACTGTTTCCAAAGTTTCGAACACACATTTTTGCGATTTTCATTAGGGTGCATTACACAATATGTAACATTCAAGAAAAAGAAATTATTTTTCTTTACTCGTCATATTCAAGAGGAAGGGGAGCCATGGAGCAACAGTAAAGTTGTCTCTGTGTGGCCTAAATAGGTAGCTTTTCCCCGGAAGCACTTTTGCAACCTTGATCAAGGACAAATTGGACCTCTCCGAAAGTGCTTTTCCGGAAAACACTTCTGGCAATAAGCATTTTTCAAAGTAAGCACATTTTCGAACATAGGGCAAACAAGCTATAACGCGAGGTCATTTTGATTAATTCGCTCTACCAAGAAAACTGTTAGCTCTTTCTTTACTCAACTACAAATTCAACGAACCATTACTTTATAACAATGGTTGCCGTACCATCATTCGTGCACCTAATCCCCTATATAATTTTGTATCGAAAAATAAAAGGGGTGGTCCTAAACCTAATCAGCTATAGAATTCAGTCAATAACATACCAAGTGTAATCCTACAAGTAGAGTCTAGGGATGATAGCGTGTACGCATACCTAACCGCTACCTTGGAAGGTAGAGATTCTGTTTCCGAAATACAATCATTCACTTAAACTAGACCTTCAAATGATAAGGCATCATCAATTATATACATAAACAAACAGCAATCAGCAGCTATATCTGTATTTCAAGAATACATACATACACATACCTCCACAACCCCCCCAAAGAAGTACTAATGCTCTTAATTGTGCCATATCATCAAAAGAGTATAGTCAAATATGCATCAGCTTCCATAAACAAACAGCAATCAGCAGCTATGTCTATATTTAAAGAATGCACATATACACACCCCCACCCTCACCTACCCCACCCCACCCCCACCCCCACCCCATCCCATCCACCCACAACCCCTAAAAGAAGTACTAATTCTCTTAATTATAGCATATCATCAAAAGAGTATAGTCAAATATGCATCAGCTTCCATAATCAAACAGCAAACAGCAACTATGTCTATATTTCAAGAATGCACATATATACACATACCCTCCCCCCCACCCCCAACCCACCCAAAAAAAAAAAACACAGAGAAAGAAAATAGAAAGTGTACCAATAATAAGGGGTATGATGAAAGCTCGAAACTTCCAAAGGAGAAGAAGAAGTTGTCATTCTGCAAAAACTGTACTTCTTGTTTACTGTTTTAACTTTTAAGTCAGCTCAGAAATCACTTTATAAGATGTCAGTGGCATCCACTTCTTTATTTTTTGTAGTTCCTTTTTCCAACTTTTTTTTACGCTTTTTGTGTGATGTTACCTGCCATGTTTAATATATTACGATATTTAAGAAAAAAAATTAAGTCTGAAAATTATTTCGCTAAGGAGAAAAAAAAAAATTAAAGTTCAATTATTCATAATTAAAGATAATTTTTTAAATAAGAATATAAATGATTATTTATTGAGAAAATGGGATATAAATAGTCCTAATAATTAATAATTATAATCTCAATATTATTATCCTGGTAAGAATCCTAGGAAATTAATGAAAGGCAAAGTTAATTTTAGATCTTATAGGAGCAAAGTGCAATATTATTTTAGATAAAATATGCTATAGTACAACAAATATTGCACAACATATAGCACTTTAGCATACTTGTTTTTTGTACATATTGGGCTTAATTGAGTAGCCCCTATTCACTAGACATTTTGAGAAGTCATTTTAGTTGTACTAGTTGGCACATTTTGTATGCCACCAACACGAGTCTGCAGTTTGTGAGGAGCTGCTGCATTTATTAGAGTTCGTGAGCTTGTAATTTCACCAAGACGACCCCCTAATGTGCGAGGAGTTGATGCATTTATTTGAGTTGGCGAGCTTGTAATTCCACTAAGACGAGTTTGTAGTTTGCGAGGAGTTGTTGCATTTATTTGAGTTGGCGAGCTTGTAGTTTGCGAGGAGTTGTTGCATTTATTTGAGTTGGCGAGCTTGTAATTCCACTAAGACGAGTCTGTAGTTTGCGAGTAGTTGCTGCATTTATTTGAGTTAGCGAGTTTGTAGTTCCACTAAGACGACCCCCTAATGTGAGAGGAGTTGCTGCATTTGTTTGAGTTGGCGAGCTTGTAATTCCACTAACACGAGTTTGTAGTTTGCGAGGAGCTGCTGCATTTATTTGAGTTGGCGAGCTTGTAATTCCATCAAGACGAACCCCTAATGTGCGAGGAGTTGTTGCATTTATTTGAGTTGGCGAGCTTGTACCTCCTCTAAGGCAAGTCTGTAGTTTGCGAGGAGTTGCTGCATTTATTTGACTTGGCCAGCTTGTAATTCCACTAGACGAGTCTGTAGTTTGCGAGGAGTTGCTGCATTTGTTTGAGTTGGCGAGTTTGTAATTCCACCAAGACGACTCCCTAATGTGCGAGGAGTTGTTGCATTTATTTGAGTTGGCAAGCTTGTGCCTCCACTAACACGAGTCTGAAGTTTGAGAGGAGTTGCTGCATCTATTTGAGCTGACAACTTGTACCTCCACTAACACGAGTCTGTAGTTTGCGAAGAGTTGCTGCATTTATTTTAGCTGGCGATCTTGTACCTCCACTAAGGCGAGTCTGTAGTTTGCGAGGAGTTGCGGCATTTATTTGAGTTGGCCAGCTTGTAATTCCACTAAGATGAGTTTGTAGTTTGCAAGGAGTTGCTGCATTTGTTTGAGTCGATGAGCTTGAATAAGTGGAGGAATAACGTTGCCCTAATTCGCCCGAAGCTTCTTCATCGTATGTGTCATGTGATCTCGAAACTAGGTTCCCACGTGCCCCTAGTGCGTGCGCAGTTGCTTCATTTACATTTTGCAAGCTTGTAACTATGTTATGACGTGCCCCTAATTTGCGAAGAGTTACTGAATTCGTGTGAATCAACGAGCTTAAAAGCGTATGTATCATGACAAGTACAACAATAGAAAGTAGAATAATTTTTGCCATAGCTTAAATTAAGTTTGATATACATTTGAGAAATTATCAAATATATATATAGGGAAATAATCTTAGTAATACCCTCCCTATATATTATATACCTATATAATATATAATAAAATATTATCACCAACTAAGTTTATATATATATAATTTCTTGTCATTGTTTTTCGATCATTTTGATAAATTTATTTTGTTTTCTTGTGAGCATTTGGATGTTTATTGTTCTATGCAATATTCTATCTTAGATGCATTTTTGTACTTCAACAAGAAAACGAATATATCAATTGTATATGAAATAATTAAAATAATTTTGATTTATCTTAGTAAAAAGAAATGTAATATTATGAGCCTAGATATTTGGTAAGAAAAAAATTGAATTTATTTAAAAAATTACTGTTAGGCGTCAATCTTAAATTAATTTGGATCGACTATATGCTTCATCCAACACTAGAGTTTCTCTATATTTTCGGTTAATATAAAAATCTTTAACTAGATTTAATGGACTAATTAACGTGACTAAGTCTTTATACTGACTAGTTAGTATCGTCCATATGAATCTTTTTCTTTTTTGTGATGTTATATTCTTTGCTAAATTGATTTTCTTTCATTTTATTTTTCATTCGCGTATATGTATGTATGTTTGTATTCATGAGCAAAGAGATCAAACGCGCGCATTTCTAGTATTTGGAAGGTTAATGAGGTTAGTCGATAGATCGATCAAATAGTATCGCGAGATCAAAAGGACTATTAATGTAATATAAGAAAGTTTTTACGGTACTTTTTTTACCGGATACAATGAAAAGTAAGACATGTAAATTGAAATACAGAAGGTAATAGAGTAAGAAGTTACATTGTGGTCTAGCTGAAGCAGCCATTCATTATTACAGGTTACTTCAAATTGTACTGGTTGATAAACTTGTTTGTGAGTGTGTGTGGGCGCACACGCATTTGTATCAATTGATAATTGATGCCACGATTCCTGTGTATCTAGAGCAAGAGGAAATACTTTATTTATTTGAGTTGGCAAGCTTGAAATGGTGAAAGAATGGAATCCTGATTCGCGAGACTGAACCAGTTTATTTGTGTTTGGTGAGCTTGTAACTATAATTGGGTTCTGATGAGTCCCATGTTTACGAGTAATTGCTTCATTTGGGTCATAATAAGGAATAGTTATTGAATTTTTGTGAGTTGACGCGCTTGAAATGGGAGAATCGCGATCTTCTGATCCACCAGAAGTCACTTCATTTGCATGAGCTGAGGATCTTGAAATGGGAGAATCGCGGTCTTCTGATCCACTAGAAGTCACTTCATTTGCATGATCTGAGGATCATGAAATGAGAGAATTGTGATCTTCTGATCCACCAGAAGTCGCTTCATTTGAATGAGCTGAGGATCTTAAAATGGGAGAATCACGGTCTTCTGATCCACCAGAAGTTGCTTCAGTTGCATGAGCTGAGGATCTTGAAATGGGAGAATCGTGATCTTCTGATGTATCAGAAGTTTCTTCAGTTGCATGAGCTGAGGATCTTGAAATGGGAGAATCGTGGTCTTGTTGCTTCATTTGCATGAGCTGAGGATCTTGAAATGGGAGATTCGTGGTCTTGTCGCTTCATTTGCAAGAGTTGAGGATCTTGAAATGGGAGAATCGCGGTCTTCTGATCCACCAGAAGTCACTTCATTTGCATGATCTGAGGATCTTGAAATAAGAGAATTGTGATCTTCTGATCCATCAGAAGTCGCTTCATTTAAATGAGCTGAGGATCTTAAAATGGGAGAATCGCGGTCTTCTGATCCACCAGAACTTACTTCAGTTGCATGAGCTGAGGATCTTGAAATGGGAGAATCGTGATCTTCTGATCCATCAGAAGTTGCTTCAGTTGCATGAGCTGAGGATCTTGAAATGGGAGAATCGTGGTCTTGTTGCTTCATTTGCATAAGCTGAGGATCTTAAAATGGGAGATTCGTGGTCTTGTCGCTTTATTTGCAAGAGTTGAGGATCTTGAAATGGGAGAATCGCGGTCTTCTGATCCACCAGAAGTCTCTTTATTTGCATGAGCTGAGGATCTTGAAATGGGAGAATCGCGGTCTTCTGATCCACCAAAAGTCGCTTTATTTGCATGATCTGAGGATCTTGAAATGGGAGAATCGTTATCTTCTGATCCACCAGAAGTCGCTTCATTTGAATAAGTTGAGGATCTTAAAATGGGAGAATCGTGGTCTTCTGATCCACCAAAAGTTGCTTCAGTTGAATGAGCTGAGGATCTTGAAATGGGAAAATCGTGGTCTTATGATCCACCAGAAGTTGCTTTAGTTGCATGAGCTGAGGATCTTGAAATGGGAGAATCGTGGTCTTGTCGCTTCATTTGCATGAGCTAAGGATCTTGAAATGGGAGGATCGTGGTCCTGTCGCTTTATTTGCATGAGCTGAGGATCTTGAAATGGGAGAATCGCGATCTTTTGATCCACCAAAAGTCGCTTCATTTGCATGAGCTGAGGATCTTGAAATGGGAGAATTGTGGTATTCTGATCCACCAGAAGTCGCTTTATTTGCATGATCTGAGGAGCGTGAAATGGGAGAATACAAGTGTTTTGATCCGCCTGAAATTGCATAATGTCTTTGACAAGCATGTAATCCCAAACTGGCGTTCCCCCTGAGCTATCGAGCTTGAAATGAGAGAATCGTGGTCTTCTGATCCACCAGAAATCGTTTTATTTGCATGATCTGAGGAGAATGAAATGGGAGAATACAAGTGTTTTGATCCGCTTGAAATCGCACAATTTGTCTTTGACAAGCATGGAATCCCAAACTGGCGTTCCCCCTGAGCTAACGAGCTTGAAATGGGAGAATCGTAGTGTCCTGATCCACCATAAGTCGCTTCATTTGCATGATCTGCGGGTCTTGAAATGGGAGATTACAAATGCTTTGATCTGCTATCGCACAATTTTGTCTTTGACAAGCATGGAATCCCAAACTGGTGTTCTCCCTGAGCTAACGAGCTTGAAATGGGAGAATCATTGTGTCCTAATAATCCACCAAAAATTGGTTCATTTGCCCTAGTTCACGAGCAAACCCTAATCCACGAAAAGTTGCATCACCTGTATTTTTCATGCCTGTAACAGCGTTATGACGTGTCCCTAGTTTGCGAGGAGTTATTGCACTTCCATGGTTCCAAAAGAGTGGAAATATCATGAAAAGTGTTACTACATAAAGTAGGATTATTTTGGCCATGGCTTAAACTTTGTTGTTATATTTGAGAAATGATTCATTAAAGTGCGTGTATATTATAAAGGTTATAATCTTTGTAATAGCCTCCATGTTAATATATAATAAAAATATTATCATCAATATGCAGTTACAATAATATTCTATTTTTTCTTGGCATCTCACGGGTTCAAGCCTTGGAAACAGCCTCTGGCAGAAATGCAAGGTAAGGCTGCATACGATATACCCTTGTGGTGGGGCCCTTCTCCGGACACCGCTCATAGCGGTAGCTTTAGTGCACCGGGCTGCCCTTTTTATTGTTTCAAAAATTCTGGTAGATTTGGTTTGTTTGTTGTATGAACAGTTGGATGTTGTTTACAATTGTTTGTTCTTTAAACCATTTTACTGGTTCAAGTATCAGTTGAGCTCGGGTAATCAAGTTAAGATGTCGACTTTGACAGGAAAGATTCCAAGAGATGGTAAGCATCTAGCTCTCGATTCAGATCTACTGCTTCAAGAATCGATTGATAAGTTAAGACATCGACTTTGCCAGGGGAGATTCCATGCATGAACAACCGATGTACAAATAAACAACTAACAACGTTCCTAGTGAAATCCCACAAGTGGGGTCTGGGGAACGTAAAGTGTGCACACACGCCTCACTTCTATCTCGTTGAGGTAGACAGGCTGTTTCACAACGTCCACACATAAATTTTTGTCCATTCACCTTAGCTTGTAAAATTTCTTATCGAGAAGTCATGATGTTCTACCCTTACCTCTGAGGTACTGGTATGAACTGCATACATTCTTCCCTCCTTACACCCGGGAGATCTATCGGAAACAGCCTCTCTACCTCACTTCTAAGGTAGTGGTATGGACTTCGTACGTTCTACCTCCCCAGACCACACTATGAAAGCCTTTGAAAGCCTATCGACATACAACAACAACAACATGCCCATTGTAGTCCTACATTGTAGAATGTACACAGACCATATCACTACCCCAGAGGAAAGGTAGAATCGACATATTGAACTATTTTTGAGAATCAAATGCCTCAACCGCAAACATGTGAAAGATGAAGAAGGCAATCTGAAGTTGTCAATCACAGAATAACATATTACACAATTTCTGTAAGTTTTAAATGTACTGTATTTATTGAGTTTGCACCAGTTATATTTCCATTTCTTGATAAGATACTTGTCATCACATCATCTCGTAAAGGCGAATGTATAAGACTATCATCAGTTACATTCTCAGGGAGACTAGGATCGGATGTACGTAGACCTTACCCAAACCTTTGTGAAAAATTATATTTTACATGTTTATCAAGAATAACATTTTCTATGTGTTTTCTTGCTAGGTTGGACGTAGATCAAAAAACAACTCCAATTTGTATTCATGTCCGAGGGTCTATCGGAAACATCCTCTCTATATTCACAAGGTAGAGGTAAGGTTGCGTGCACACCATCCTCCCCAGACCACTGTGTTGTTGTAGGTAGGCGAGTATATCTCAGACCATTGACAACATTAGTGAGCCGGGGGTGGCTCATTCATTTATTTGTATGGTGATATGGTTGATGTTTTTGATGAATTTAGTAGATCAAAGTATAGTAATAAGTAGTAGAATAGAAGTTGATAACAAAACACACAATGCATTATTAGATGGTATTACCACAACATTGCATATAACATTAGCATAGTTGTACAAAAACATGGTAAGAACCATGAGTCCCTAGTCTTATTCAAGCAGTTTGTTTCATTTGTATCAGTTGATAATCGATGACACGTGTCCTGTCTCATCTGGATCGCGAGGAAGTACTCTATTTGTTTGAGTTGCTTCATTTGTACTTTGTAATCTTGTAATTATAATTGGGTTCTCGCGTGTCCCATGCTCGTGAGTAGTTGCTTCATTTGCATTTGGTGAGCTTGTAACTGCATTTTGTCGTACTCCTAGTATGTGAGGAGTTGTTGATTATCTATGAGCTGACGAGCTTGAAATAGGAGAATGATGGACATCTGATCCACGCGAAGTAATTACTTCATTTGTAGTTGACAAGCTTGTAAGTCCATTAGAACGTGTTTGTAGTATGCGAGGAGTTGTTGCATATGTATGAGCTGACGAGCTTGAAATAGGAGAAAGTTGGATTGCTGATTCACGCGAAGTAATTACTTTATTTGTATTTGACAAGATTGTAGCTCCACTAGAACGTGTTTGTAGTACGCGATGTGTATGAGCTGACGAGGTTAAAATGGGAGAATACTGATGTTCTGATCCACCCGAAGTTGCTTCATCAGTATTCGACAAGCTTGAACTCCATTATGGCGACTTGCCATAATTTTCGAGGAGTTACCTCAAACTCATGTACCGCGGGTTGCCACATTTGTGATGAAGAAAATTTATGAGCAATAGGGGACTCATAACGGTGTCCTAATTCACCAGACTTTGAAATGGTAAAATATCGATTTTCTGGTTCATCAGAAGCTAAATTTCGCTTTCCTGGTTCATCAGAAGCTATATATCGATTTTCTGGTTCATCAGAAGCTAAATATAGATTTCCTGGTTCATCAGAAGCTAAATATCTATTTCCTGGCTCATCAGAAGCTAAATATCGATTTCCTGGTTCATCAGAACCAACTTCTTTCGTATCTGGCAAGCTTGTAACAGAATTATGGCGTGCCCCTAGTATGCGAGGAGTTTCTACATTTGCACGATCATCATGTGATGCCGACTTTGAAATAGTAAATTATTGACGACCTGATTGATCATCAGAAGCTACTTCTTTTGTATCTGACAATCTTGTAACAACACTGCCGCGTGGTCCTAATATGTAAGGAGTTTCTGAAATGAGATAATATTGGCCTGCTGAACCGTGACGATTTACTTTATTCGTATTTGTCAAGCTTGTAACAGCGTTATGATGTGCCCCTAGTTTGCGAGGAGTTGTTGCATTTCCATGGTTCCAAAAGAGTGGAAATATCATGGAAAGTGTTACTACATAAAGTAGAATTATTTTGGCCATGGCTTAAATAAAAACTTTGATGTATATTTGAAAAATGACCAAATCTTGATTATGTCAATGCCTTAATAAAAGTGTTATTTATATAGGGAATTAATAGCTTGGTAATAATCTCCATGTTATTTAATTAATTAATGATTATCACTAATTATTGATGTAAATATACATTGTATATACATAGAAAATATCTTTTTTCTTGTTATTGTTTGGAATATTTTGAGAACTTGGTATACATGTTATGTTAGTTTATCATTTTCTTGCAAACTTTTTGTTCTTTTTTAGATGCTGCAGTTTCAATGTTAAATATTTGATCATTTCAATAATTTAAGTTATTTAATTAACATTAATTAAGACTTCCAACAACGACGACGACGATATACCTAGTGTAATCCCACAAGTGGCCATGGGGCAGAAGAATCGAGCGTACACAGATCTTATCTTATCTTATCTTTAGCAGCAATTAGTTAACGATAATAGCTTAACGAACACTAATTTATATACATTTTTTAGGGAATACACTTACATTTTAGCAGTACTCTTTTAAATGCCCTTAAAGCCTTTAGTGATATTGAATCCAATGACAATTAACTAATGTTTGTAAAGGCTTTATCGCACTTTGTTAAAGGACATATTTATTGCCGCTAAAAGCTTTTTTTATTGTAGCGTAGGTTGTTAAAGACGTTGAATTAGAGATCAATTGTATCGTTTTGAACAAATCGTGTGGAAAGAGTTATTATATAAGTATCTATGGTTCGATTCTATTGATTATTTTGTTGGACATAGTAATGTATATAACACAACGGTTCATCAACGATGAAAGCCGCTGAACTTCAGTCTTGAGTGGAGAAAGAAGGCTAGGCTCCGGGAGGGTTTTTAGGGATTGGGGGAGACGGGTGGATTATAGAGCTCGTTGTAACATATGTGTATGTAGTATTTATGCATATATGACCGTGTGGGTTAAATAAGCGTTTTTAGAATTTGAATTTTATAATGTCACTCGTTGGCACGTAATTTACCATATATGGGCCTCGGGTCCACCCCGACAACCGTGGGCTAACACCCACCAATTTAGCCCAAAAACGGTTCGTTCGTGCCTTATTGCCCGTTTGACCACCCAAACGGCTCCGTCGACCTTGCTGGGCCACCCTGGGCTGCTCCACACTCCGCTGGGGACCGCCGGTCGATTTTCAGCCCAAAACGCGCCCGGACCCGGGCTGACCCCTACAATGGTGGGCTAACACCCACCGACAAGGCCCAAAAATGAGCCGTTCGCGTCAGCACCTCATCCCCTTTTTCTTAAGAAATGTATGATTATATTTGAGTTTATGATTAATTAACCTAATGATATCTATGGAGAGGAGGTGTTGGGATCTCGAATTCGAGTTCTATATTTATATTTTCGTAATAAAAATATTAGGTTAAAAGTTTGGGGCGTGACAAATTTGATATTTTGTGCTGCAGTAAATTAGTAAAATCAATTTACTAAGGGAAAGGGACGACCCGCTTCATACCTACTCCGTAGGTGTCGGGGAGGGGGACTACTTAGTGAAAATAAGTTAATTTCACGCTATCACGTCACTTAAAGATATTTGTACATAATCACCCTCCTTGAAAAGTCAGATCTACAATCTTGAAAACAAGACACGCTACAACACCCGATCACGTTACTTGAAAGATGTATGTATGTAAATACCATTCATAAAAAGTTGGATCCGCAATCTTGAAAACAAGACACGTTACAACACCTGATCACGTTACTCGAAAGATGTATATATGTAAATACCATTCAAAAAGTCAGATCTGCAATCTAGAAAACAAGGCATGTTACAGTACCCTGTCACGTTACTCGAACGATATATGTATGTAAATATCATTCATAAAAAGTAGGATCTGCAATCTTGAAAATAAGGCACGTTACAGCATCCTATCACGTTACTCGAACGATATATGTATGTAAATACCATTCATAAAAAGTAGGATCTGGAATCTTTAAAACAAGGCACGTTACAGCATCCTATCACGTTACTCGAAAGATATATGTATGTAAATACCATTCATAAAAATTCGGATCTGCAATCTTGAAAATAAGGCATGTTATAGCACCCTATCATGTTACTCAAAAGATATATGTATGTAAATACCATTCATAAAAAGTTGGATCTGCAATCCTAAAAACAAGGCACGTTACGGCACCCTATCACGTTACTCGAAAGATATATGTATGAAAATACCATTCATATAAAGTCGACGTTACAACACCCGATCACGTTACTCGAAAGATGTATGTATGTAAATACCATTCCTAAAAAGTCGGATCTACAATCTTGAAAACAAGACACATTACAATACCCGATCATGTTACTCGAAAGATGTATGTATGTAAATACCATTCCTAAAAAGTCGGATCTACAATCTTGAAAACAAGACACATTACAATACCCGATCATGTTACTCGAAAGATGTATGTATGTAAATACCATTCACAAAAAGTCGGATCTGCAATCTTGAAAACAAGGCACGTTACGACACCCTATCACGTTACTCGAAAGATATATGTATGTAAATACCATTCCTAAAAAGACGGATCTACAATCTTGAAATCAAGACACGTTACAATACCCAATCACGTTACTCGAAAGATGTATGTATGTAAATACCATTCATAAAAAGTTGGATCTGCAATCTTGAAACAAGGCACGTTACGGCACCCTATCATGTTACTGGAAAGATATATGTATGAAAATACCATTCATACAAAGTTGGATCCTCAATCTTGAAAATAAGGCACGTTATGGCATCCTATCACGTTACTCGAATGATATATGTATGTAAATATCATTCATAAAAAGTTGAATCTGCGATCTTGAAAATAAGGCACGTCACAGTGACCCACTAATTAAAGGTAACTTTTATTCATATATACAACAAAAGTTTATTACATAGTTTGGCTTGTACAGGACACATATGAAAATAAAGTAAATACATAAGTTACATGATAGTATTTTTGAGTTTAACTGATATCCACCAACAGTATAAATAAATTTTCACGCTATCAGATCACCTATCAGCACATGCACGTAATCAACCACCCTAGCTCCATGAAAAAGTGGTCGGATTTGCAATCTTGAAAACGATGCAGGTCACGACAGCCGATCTACTAACAACACGGATACTAATCACGGTCTGATAATGTGAAAATTCTTTACACTGTCAGCGTATAAAAGTCGAACCCCGACTTTAAAACTTTTAAGAAGTAGGACATGGACATATGTAACAACAAGGTGTACAAGAGCAAATTTCCATTTTTCTACGTTTAAGCTCAGCATAAAAGCCTTTTGATATTGGAGTAAAATAATTGTCTATATTTGCAAATTTTTCACTAAAATTATTATTATTATTATCATCATTTGAAGAAGATGAATTGACAATGAAGAAAAATAGGGAAAATATTATCAAGAAAATTGCAAAAATGGACAATGAATTTTTCTTTGCCATGATTCAAAAGTTTAATTAAGTGGTTATATTGATGAATAATCCTATTTATATAGTATAGTATATACTATGGATTATGGTATAAGCTAATAAGGTCAAAATTTTGTCATTTCTAAGAAATGTATATTAGAAATTTGGCAGTACTATATATTAGAATAATAATAAATTTAAATTTACAAAGTTATTTTGTATTATAATATTTATAAAGAATCTTTCAGGCTGCAGAATAAGCCATGCAAAAGAATTTTGTTTATGATTTAATTTATTCAGAGTGATAGAAAACAATTTTATTTATTAGTATATTTTAGTCGTGTCGAGGATCTACGAAAATAGTTTTTTTTATTCAAAATGATAGAAAATAATTTTATTTATTAGTATATTTTAGTCAAGTCGGGGTCTATTGAAAATAATTTTTTTGTTCAAAGTGAAAAAAATAATTCTATTTATTAGTATATTTTAGTCGAGTCGGGGGTCTATCGAAAATAGTTTTTTTTATCTTTTAAAGTAGGAGTAAGGTCTGCGTACATCACTGTCCTTCCCGTACCATATTTGTGAGACTACACTGAATATATTATTGATACGTTGATATATTCTTTATAGAGATAACTAATTATTTGCTAAAGATCAATTTTAACTCATAGTGTTAAAATACTATAATTTACCACCATATATTTATCTTTTTTCTCAATTATTTAATACTTTAACTTTTATCTAAAATAGAACTATAAGAAAAAGTTTTGTTCTATCCAACAAATTGCAGAAGGAGACTTTGGAGCAACGATAAAGTAATTTTTATGTAATGTATAGGTCATCAGTTTGAGTTATGGAAATAGTCATTAATATATCCGTCTTTATAAGTAGAAGAAAATGATTTTATTTATGAAGCCATGCATATTTGGCTAGAATTGACATATAAAATTACAACAACGTACAACATACTCAACGTAATCTCATAAAGTGAGATCTCGAGAGAGCAGATTATATGCAAACTTTATCTCTATCTGAGAGATAGAAAGGATATTTCTTATAGACCCTCGACTCAAAGAAACATATATAATATTACAGCATAATTAAGTAATATTAAGAGTAACACATCTAGTACCCCTGAACTATAACCAAATTTGCGACGACACGCTCCAACTTCACGGGTTCCTATTATCCCCTGAACTCAATTTTAGTGTATTTTTGTCATTCTTTTGTAACATGGAACCTTTATTACATAAAAATGAGGCTCACGTCAATAGTGTCACGTCAGCTAAAAAGGTGCCACATCAGCTAAAAAGAGTGACAAAAATACACTAAAATTGAGTTCAGGATATATATATATATTCTTACCTTTTATTTCTACTAAGGTTATTTGTAGTTTGAATTCGCGATCTCCTAATTGCACAACAACATATATTATTACGTGATACGAGTACAATCGTGATTGTGGACCAATACGTAAAGAACTCGTGCTCGGGTGACTGGCCAACTAATGGAACAAGCTTTGGAGTGTTGGCTCATTAAGGGCATTTTAGTCATTTTGTAATATATTGCAACCTAAGCTATAAATAGAACATATTAGGTCATTTTCTCATAACTTTGATGATATTTTAAGAACTCTAGAGAGAGAGAGTCTTGCAAGGTGGATTCCTTGTAAACAAGTGTGGATATCACTTGTGTTGGTGCTAGTTTTGAAATGTTGGTTACTTGGGAATCCTGTTCCCCTGAGGTCATTGTAGAGCTTGGTGTTACTTGTATGAATTCTTGGGTCTTTGTGTTTAATATTCACTTAGGTTCATAGTGTTTGTACATTTGTATGTCAAGTTACCTATCTATCTATCTATTTCGTTGTTGTTGTTGTTCACTCTCGGGTTTGGTGTCCCAAAACCGAGACTTTGTGCTCTTCTTATTCTTGTGCTTGTGTTGTTAATCTAGTTTGTTGGCTCGCTGATTTTAGAGGTGTTGAACACTTTAATATCTTGTTGTTATTGTGTTTTCGTTGTTGTTGTAATGAATCCGAGAGTGGTCACCAAAGGGGTCCTCGGTTCTTCCAACTTGTGGACTATTTTGGTGTTTGTTTTGTGTCTCCTTTGTTGATCTTGTATCATTTGGTATCAAAGCGTGGCTTTATTTTGTTTTCACAAGATCAATCTTGGGCTAGCTAGCTTAAAAATACAAAAAAAAAAAAAAAAAAAAAAGGAAATTGTAAAAGTTGTTCTTGTTCTTGGCCGAGACATGTTTCTTTGTGGCTAGATCTTGTAGTCTTTTGTTTGTTTAGATTATTTCTAGTGTTGGTTTCTTTCTCACCAACACTAAAGTGTCTAGATCAAAAGGTTTGAGCTTATTTTGTTGACCTTGTTGATGTAAATTGGAAGTTGGTCGTGTGTTGATATTGTTGATTTTGGCCGTGTGTTGCAATTGTTGTGGACTTGGAGGTGAATGTTGGTGGTGTTCTTGAGAAATTGTTGTTGAGATCTTGTTTTTCTTCATATCTTGACATCTCTTAATCAATATAAAGTATAACATAGATCCAAAAAAGGTGTAAGATAAAGTTGAAAAGTTGTTGGTGAAGAGACTTGAACACATAACTTCAAAGACTTGTCAACCACTTTTTCATATTTCAAGGACCTTGTTTGGTGGGAATAGTAAAGTCAAGTCTCACTTTTTGAGTTGAGTTTCTAAGACTTGAATTTTTCCACCAAAAGACAAACTCATCCATTCCAAATTGTATCAAGACAAAAGCTTCAAATTGGTGATTAAAAAAAAATTGTGTGGGACCGCGACCAATTACGTGGCTGCCACGTCATCACATTTTACTGTTCATGCAACATAAGTAAGCTCGAATTTTTTGATTTCTTAGTTTCTAATCTTTGTTTCTTAGTTGCATTTTGTTGACTCTATTGCTAATTAACAAACTAGTAATTGTTTACTAGGTTGTAAGTTAGTTTTGGGCCAGTTTATTCGTGTCTACGTTTCTTTGTGTGCTTTTATCTTTTCGAAAACTCGTTGTAGTCTTTTGATTCAAGTACGTTCAAATTTATTTTGAGTCGTTGCAAACAAAAATCCATGTCGATCTTAAGCCGTAGGTGGGACCAAGTAACTTCATTGGAGTAAAAATGGTGTACCAACACTTGTGAGACCAATTGAGTGATACTTGAAAAAGCGGGAGCTTGAGAGTTAGTGAGGGTGATTTTTGCTAACCTTAAATTGTTATTGTTTGTGTTTTGTTTAGTATTTCTTATTAGGTACGATAGCTTTGGGTAAAGGTAGTCCAAGAGCCTCGAGAGAGGTAACCATGGATGCTTTGTTGACGACCATAATTAGCGTGGAGCATGATCTTAGTGGTCGAATAGAGAGGATGGAGGGAAGGATGGATGGGATGGAGGGTTCCTTTTCAAGTCCAAAACACTTCCACGCCTCGACTAGTGGACATGATACCACCCTGGATACATTTCCCCAATTGCTCAATCCACCTAGACCAACCCACGAACTCATCCACCAAGTCCCTACTTATCCAAAAAACCGAAGTCAAGTCCATCAAGAAGCTTCCCAAATCCGAGAGCCCCTTGATATGTTTTGAGAGCACCATAGAGTGGAATCCTTGTGGCAAGGTAGAATCCTTGTGTTGGTAGCTTGCTTAGAAACGTTAGTTGCTTGGGGATTCCGGTTCCCTTGAGGTCACGTAAGAGATAGGTTTATGTTGTGTTTGGTGTTAAAGGTCCAAGAGTGGAATAAGCTCTTGGGTTGTTAATATTACATCTCCATTTGTCTATCTTTCTATCTTTACTTTGTTCTAATCATTGGTGTTCTTGTTCTAGTATTGTAACCCGTGACTTTTTGTCATTGTTATATCCTTGTTGTTGTTCATCTGGTCTTCATATTGTTGTTGTTAATCCTACTTTGGGTTGGCTGTTTCGGTGTTAAACACACCTTTTATCTCGTCATTGTTGTTTTTATTGTTGAATCCGAGTGTGGTCTCTAAAAGGTCCTTGAATCTTCGGATTTGTGGACTGTTTTGAGTGTATTTTCTTATCTTCTTGAGAGTGTTTTCTTGTCTTCTTGATAATTCCGGTATCATTTGGTATCATAGAGCACCACTAAACCAAAACCAACCAATCCAAATTGATGATATAGAAGGTGAGGGTCTTTATGGAGGTGAGGGGTTAGATGAAGAAACTTTCTTTGCGAAATTTTTGCGCAATAGAAGAAGAGATTATGGCGGGGGACACAGAGGCCGAGGGGGGAAAGTTGGACCAACTCCTCATGGTAGGGGTAACTTGGGACACCGACCTCATGTTCAAGAAGGTCTAGTGGACCAAGGAGGCAATGTGGGTAGAGACACGGGCCTAAATTCTATTAAGATCACTCTTTCTTCTTTCAAAGGGACTAGTGATCTATCTCTCTATCTTGATTGGGAGTTATAATGTAATTGATTTTCCAACTCAACGAGTTAACTTCCCAAAAGAAAGTCGTACATGTCATTGCTCAATTTGAAGGTTATACATCTACTTGGTGTGAGACAAAGCGGTTGCAACGGGCAAGGAATGACAATCTTGGCCTTCCAGATTGGGATGGATTGAAAGCTCTTATGAAGAAGATATATGTCACGTAAAGGTACAAACAAGAGCAACTAACAAAGCTCTACAACTTGAGGCAAGGAGCTAGAAGTGTGGAGTAGTATTATGATGAGTTTCAAAACTTGATCCTACGTCTTGACATAGTCGAACCTCCAACTCATTGCCTAGCTCAGTTTAAGGGTGGATTGTGCTATGAAGTTGTTTCTTAATTAGTTATCCACAAGCTTGACCGAATTGAGGACCTTGTAGAAACGGTCATTAAAGTTGAAAGGAACAATCATTCTAAGAAGACCTTCGGGTGGGACAAGTCCTACAAGCCCTTAGAGAAGAAACCATTTGATAAAAATATCCAAAGGTATCCACGACTTGAAGGTACTAATTCTTCCACTCCTAATCCTAAGGGTATCGTTTGTTTTAAATGTCAAGGTTGGGGTCACAAAGCTAGCGAGTGCCCAAACCGAAGGAACATTGTACTTGTGGAGGGTGATCCTTATTTTTTGGGGGATAAAGTGACCAAAAATGATGTTAGTGAAGGAACCCCTCAAGAGGATGATGGTGAACCCGAGAGGGTGGTGAAAGAAGGGGAAGTTAATGTGCCTTGCGGAATGATGAGGAGAGCACCTCATGATAATGCTTGGCCCGAAGAAGGTGAGGTCTTGATTCCACTTTGACCTCTTGATGATAAAGAACCCGAGAGTACACTATGGTCCTTTCTCCAAGGAAGTACACTTTTCTTTTTGTCTTGTTTCTTGTCAAGCTTAGGTGGATAGACAAGTATTTTTTTTTTTGTGCTTAGAAGGGTATCTTATTCCCTAAGTTCCCACAGCATGTGTAGAATGTACACACATGGTTTGATTTTTTTTTGTTGATTATGCTAACTTTAACCCTCATGTCATGAGGAATATGTGTTCTTTTGTCTCATCTGTTGTTTTGAAGGTTTGGATTCGAGGTCTTATCCTTTCAAGAAGGGGAGGATGATACGAGAATGATCGTGACTGTGGATCAATACGTAAAGAACTCGTGCTCGGGTGACTGGCCAACTAATGGAACAAGCTTTGGAGTGTTGGCTCATTAAGGGCATTTTAGTCATTTTGTAATAAGTTGTAACCTATGCTATAAATAGAACATATTAGGTCATTTTCTCATAATTTGATGATATTTTGAAAGCTTTAGAGAGAGAGAGTCTTGCAAGGTGGAGTCCTATCACTTGTGTTGGTGCTAGTTTTGAAACATTGGTTGCTTGGGAATCCTGTTCCCTTGAGGTCACCGTAGAGCTTGGTGTTTCTTGTATGAATTATTGGGTCTTTGTGTTTAATATGCACTTAGGTTCATAGTGTTTGTACATTCGTATGTTAAGTTACCTATCTATCTATCTATTTCATTATTGTTGTTGTTCACTCTGGGGTTTGGTGTCCCAAAATCGAGACATTGTGTTCTTCTTATTCTTGTGCTTGTGTTGTTAATCTAGTTTGTTGGCTCACTGATTTTAGAGGTGTTGAACACCTTGATATCTTGTTGTTATAGTATTTTCGTTTTTGTTGTAGTGAATTCGAGAGTGGTCAAGTTGGACTATTTTTGTGTTTGTTTTTTGTCTACTTTGTCGATCTTGTATCATTATGTGTGGGCAGTAACAGAATCAGAAATTTAACGAAGTGTGTGCCAATTTTTTTCTTAATTGTGTTAAGGGTGTGCAAAACTAAAAACACACTCATAATATCTCACGTTTAGCCTATACACACAACATAATTTTCTCATGAAGGTTGTTCACTTGGCCACCCTTTGATATAGGTGGCTCCGTCCATGTATGTGGGGTTAGGGAAGGATCGCTGAGGGTCTATCGAAAATATCTTCTCTACTTCATCTGAGTTAGTGGTATGGATCGGACTGCATACACTTTATCCTCCCCAGACTCCACTTTGTGACAATATGTTTGTCATGCCTCAAATCCTATTGGGGCGGACTGGCACCCGTAACCGAGGAGGCCCGGGAGAACCAGCTCATAACCTTATACTTCCCATGCATACCTCTATGACAACCCAAAATTCGGACAGCATCATGTCGCATATAAAAGGAAATAATCACCTATATAAGCTCGAGCACACATATATATGTATATACAATACTTGGCCATTGGAGCCATCACGTCTATTAACAAAATACCACCTTGACTGTACATTAGGTCTATAAAGCCTCTAGACAATACACAGAGTTTAACTAAGGTCGGGACACACCCCGCCATATAACTAATTTCTATACAATACCAAAAGTGACTGGATATGACACGGAAAGCCCCGAAGCAAACTGGAGCTCACCAAAAATAGCTGGGTATCCTGGTTCCTACTTGTGCGGTGTATGAGTTGAGGTACCTGTGCCTGCAGCATGAAATGCTGGTCCCCCGTGGGGGACGTCAGTACGAAATATGTACTAAGTATGTAAAGTTGTAGATAATCACATATGATATAGGAGCTCAATAGAAATCAGAAATAAGTGAATAAATCGTAATAGGAGTGGGCCACACTTACTAGAACTTGTGATAACCTGTACATTGTATTTATTCAATCACTTTACCGTCGTTCTTATCATCTTTGTAATCATTACTGTACTGTACTGTGACCATTAGGCTGCCTCCAGTACATATCAACTGGGATCGACCCATGTTAGGCTTATGCCCCTGGGATACCACCCATAAACACATAAATAAGGATCGACCCATGATAGGCTTATGCCTCTGGGATACCACCCGATAAGAGAGAACTTCCATCACTTAGTTCAATTAATCTTTGAGATTATTATTTCGGTCGTCACCACATTTTTGATACTTTGAAACAATGATACATCAATAAGAGACATATAAATAGACCATAAATGCAATAACAATGAAGTAAGAACTCATTGGCACATCAATAAAGTGTTTTGGAGTCATCAATGCCATAACAATGAAGTAGGAACTTATTGGTATATCAATGAAACGTTTTGGAGTCATTAATAGCACATGGATCTTGTTTGAGTAACCGGATACCTTCTGACATTCATTAGTGCAATAAACATGTAATATTTGGAAGACAAATAAGTATTGGAATGTCTTGATATTTTGTAGGGTGGAAACAAGTTCATTGGTAACGTAGGACATCATACAAAACCATTATGGATCACATGTTATTGAATAACTTTGGAAACTTTCTTAATAGAACAATTGTTCACTTTCATGCCAAAGATATGGTATAGAGTATGCTTTACATACCTGACTGTCAACCTTCAATACTAGTCCCAAATGGACTTCTCGTCTTTTCGGATTACTTATCTACAATGAACATATATAGCAATCTAGTATTAGCGACCAAGCGTCACAATTCAATTATTTGAATTCACCAAACTAGCGGTTAAGTATTAAGCCTTAATTACACCATAAAGGGTGTCACTTTAACCCTCTTATACTCCAATTACATTCACATGTCATGCATATTCATACAACATCCTCCAATATCAAGTTTGAATTCATTTATCCTTCCAACCAATCCATTAAACCAAATTGAGCCATAGACATAAATAATCATCAATTCAATAGTATATCACCATATCCACCTTCCATAACTCAATTACCATATCCACCTTCCACAATTCAATACAACCAAACCATGCAAAATAGTCCATAACTCTATTTTCATCACCTTTCAATAACAACCAATACATATAATCCTCTATCACACATATACATATGGAAGAGAACAAAGGCAAACAATATTCATACCTTAGAATTCACCTCTTGATTATGCAATCCTGTTTGCACAAATAATAGGTGTCGTTCGAAGCTCTCGAGATGACAAACGCAGTTATCGGATTACTTTGGAATTTCTACGGTTGAATCAAAAGTAATTTAAAGGTCAAATTTGGCTAGGGTTTGTTCTTTCTCAATGATTGGTGATGAAAATGAGTTTTTGAACTCATATACATGTATATGTACACATATTCCCGTCCATGATATCATAGGGAATGACCAAAGTGCCTTTAAAATTTAAATAATGTCAAATCTGTCCTCTGGTGGACTGTTTTGATAAGCTAAAGTAGATCGACCATAACTCTTTGCTCCGATATCGGATTTGGGTGAAATTGGTATCGTTGGGAAGATAATTCAAAGGGATTTCATTTCATATGAAGTAGGCCACCCAGTTCGTCCTGTACAAGGAGTTATGATTGTTTGAAGTTGACCCTAAAAATCTGTTTTGAGAGGCTGAAGTAAAACGAGTATAACTCCTTACTCAGACGTTGGATTTGGATGAAACCAATTGCATTGGACAGAAGACTCAAAGATCTTTCTTTTCATAGGTCGCAGCTCTCCCATTTCATTATATTAAGGGAGTTATGATCGTTCAAAGTTGACCCAAAAAATTGGCTGGCCTCAGTAGTTTGTGTGCAGGAAATTTTCCTGCACATTTACTATTTACAATATCCCGGCCACCATTTTATAGTTTCGAACGTGCTCGATTATATCCGAAACCTATCCGTTTTTGGAAATCTTTATATTGTTGGAAAGCTTATTCAATAACCTTCGCATGGAACCATCGACGGGCAAATTCCGGTATAAATAAAATAAAAAAATTAATTCCAAATAAATAAGACCAATACACTTACTTGAATACGCCAATACACGTACTTGAATACGGGGTGTTACAATGTTATTGTTATTGTTGTTGGTGTTGGTTAGGGGAGGATCGATCGACCACATTAGGTTGTGCACGGTCTTATGATAATGATAATGATGCTAATCAACTTAGTCACGTCTAGAATGGTAATTTTACTATATCATTCTTTGATTATATTAAATTCGATAATTTTACTTAGATTGATGGCATATAACATAATGAAACGACATGAAACAATACAATCTATCTGAATTTCAAGTAAAAAGAGACTATTATGAGCAAAAAATAGGAGAATTTCAGTACAATACTAAACATACAGTACGATATGTTATAAAACGATATAGAACAACATATATAGGTACATATAGTTAACTGCTATTCAGAAAATAAGACAGAAAACGTGTTCATAGATCGACAATCGTTAACGTTTCCCTAAACCACAACATATACAGGTACATATAGTTAACTGTTTATTCAGAAAATAAGACAGAAAACGTGTTACAGATCGACAATCGTTAACGTTTCCCTCAACCACAACATATGCAATTACATGTAGTTAACTATTTATTCAGAAAATACGACAGAAAACGTTTTTATAGATCGACAATCGTTAACGTTTTCCTCAATCACAACATATATAGGTACATATAGTTAACTGTTTATTCAAAAAAAATAAGACAGACAACGTGTTACAGATCGAAAATCATTAACTTTTCCCTCAACCACAACATATACAAGTACATATATATAGTTAATTGTTTATTCAGAAAATAAGACAGAGAACGTGTTACAAATCGACAATCGTTAACGTTTCCCTCAACCACAACATATACAGGTACATACACTTAAATGTTTATTCAGAAAATAAGACAGACAACATATTTACAGATCGACAGTCGTTAACATTTCCCTTAACCACAACATATACAGGTACATATAGTTAACTGTGTATTCAGAAAATAAGACAGACAAACTGTTACAGATCGACAATCGTTAATGCTTCCCTCAACCACAACATATACATGTACATATAGTTAACTGTTTATTCAGGAAATAAGACAGACAGCGTGTTACAGATCGACAGTCGTTAACGTTTCCCTAAAACACAACTTATACAGGTACATACAGTTAACTGTTTATTCAAAAAATACGACAGACAGACAACATATTTACAGATCGACAATCTTTAACATTTCCCTCAACCACAAGATATACATGTACATATAGTTAACTGTTTATTCAAAAAATAAGACAGACAACGTGTTTATAAATCGACAATTGTTAACATTTCCCTCAACCACAACATATATAGGTACATATAGTTAACTGTTTATTCAGAAAATAAGACAGACAATGTGTTACAGATCAAAAATCGTTAACGTTTCCCTCAACCACAAGATATACATGTACATATAATTAACTGTTTATTCAGAAAATAAGACAGACAGCGTGTTACAGATCGACAGTCGTTAACGTTTCCCTCAACCACAACATGTACAGGTACATACAGTTAACTTTTTATTCAGAAAATATGACAGGCAGACAACATGTTTACAGATCAACAATCGTTAACGTTTCCCTCAACCACAAGATATACATGTACATATAGTTAACTGTTTATTCAAAAAATCAGATAGACAACGTGTTTATAGATCGACAATCGTTAACATTTCCCTCAACCACAACATATATAGGTACATATAGTTAACTGTTTATTCAAAAAATAAGACAGACAACGTGTTAAAAATCAAAAATCGTTAACGTTTCCCTCAACCACAAGATATACATGTACATATAGTTAACTGTTTATTCAAAAAATAAGACAGACAACGTGTTTATAGATCGACAATCGTTAACATTTTCCTCAACCACAACATATATAGGTACATATAGTTAACTGTTTATTCAGAGAATAAGACAGACAACATGTTACAGATCAAAAATCGTTAACGTTTCCCTCAACCACAAGATATACATGTACATATAGTTAACTGATTATTCAAAAAATAAGACTGACAGTGTGTTTATAGATCGACAATCATTAACATTTCCCTCAACCACAACATATATAGGTACATATAGTTAACTGTCTATTCAGAAAATAAGACAGACAACGTGTTACAGATCGACAATCGTTAATGTTTCCCTCAACCACAACATATACAGGTACATATAGCTAACTATTTATTCAGAAAATACGACAGATAGACAACCTGTTACAGATCGACAATCGTTAACATTTCCCTTTCAACCACAACATATAGCACAATTTGTGCAAAAACATGGTGAATCAAGGCAACAAGCAGAACACATGAGTGGTGGCAACTTTTTTGTAGACGTGATATGATCATATGAAGAAGAAGAAGAAGAAGAAGCAGAGATGGAGTAAGTGTTAATTGCAAAAATAATGATCAAAGTTGCAACAAAAAGAAGTATAGTTTTTCTATCCATTGCAAATTAATCTTGAAGAAAATGATGAAATGGAGACTGATGTAATGGCCTTGCATGTATTTATTTAATTCATATTTTTTCATATCATACAACCAACTTGATTATAGTTTAATTAGAAAATTAATGATAGGTTTATCACTTAGTCAACTAAATTATAGTTTAATTAGCAAGTTGATGGTAGCTCCCCTCCAGTTGAATATTTTGATAGAGTTGATGTAACTTCCTATTTTATGTTGGAGCTTTGTCAGAATTAACTACATTTATGTATGTGCATGTAGTTAACTGTTATTTGAAAGTAAGATAGAAAACTGTTACAGATGATAATATTTCCCTGCACGATACAACAAGTGACAATACAATACGATACATGATGAAACGATAAGTCATTAAGTATATGTATATGTATGTGCATGTAGTTAACTGTTATTTTGGAAAATAAGACAGATAGCTTGTTGCAGACGATAATGTTTCTCTGCATGATACAATAAGTGACAATACAATACGATACATGATGAAACGATAAGTCATTAACTACATATATGTATGTGCATGTAGTTAACTATTATTTTGAAAATAAGACAGATAACTTGTTGCAGACGATAATGTTTCCCTGCACGATACAACAAGTGACAATACAATAAGATACATGATGAAACGATAAGTCATTACTACATGTATATGTATGTGCATGTAGTTAACTGTTATTTTTAAAATAAGATAGACAACTTATTACAGACGATAATGTTTCCCTGCAATAGATATCAAAAGAATGTATTTTTCAATAGAGAAGCTAAAAATTCTGTAGTGGATCCAGAATTTATGGGTTGTGGGTGTTCCTTTAGCTATCAGTCACAAAATATAGTACAAATTTAAAGCTCATAATAAAAGCGAAAATTGTATTTGAACACGGTAGCTAACAAAAATTAATAAGAAAAACAACTATAACTATTATCCTCGATAACGAAAAATGAAAATCTTCTTTTAGGAAAAGTTAGCAAAAGGGAGAGTGAGAGAAAAATAAACAATCGGCATGCAAAAAAAACTGTAAGTGAATAATAAATAAGTAGAGAAAAATTATTTTTAAAATAAAAAACAATGTGCTAAGTAGGAATCAAACTCTGATACTAATCAGAAAAACAATCAACTTTAAGCACTAACGTAAAGTCATTGCACCAACTGCAATATTTATCGTCTGGGTGCTCAGTATTTGTATTTATACCATTTCTGTTAATTTTTCTACATAAATATATAAAGTTTGATACGAGGTTAATAGGTGCTCGAGCACTTGAAAACTTATATATGGATCCACCCCTATAAAAATTACATATTAGTAGAAAAAGTCTCGAAATTCTAATTAAAAAGATATTTTAAATTTTTTAGGTTCATTCTCACTCCTATCAAAAGAGCAACATTATTAATCATTGAAGAGAGGTCAAAAATGTCATATTAATATCGTTCGGTATTCGATATATTATTTAGTAAATAAAGATAATATACATACATACATACATACATACATATATATATATATATATATATATATATATATATATATATATATATATATATATATATATACATATATATCGACTTAGGCCCATTACTACAAGCCCAAAGAGATAAAAAACTAAATGGCCCAAAACAAAGTATCTCACTATACATAGACTACAAAATTTTATTACTAATAATTTCTTTGATTCTGCTTTCAATCATCGATTACTGAATTTATCAGACTCGAATTTTGGAAATTGAATCAAATCTCGAACACCCACTCCTAATTGTAAATACTAGAGATAAGCATCCAGTACCCCCTCGAACTATGACCAAAGTTGTTACGGTACACTCCAACTTCACATAGGTCCTATTACCCCCCTCCCCCCGAAATTCAATTTTAGCATAAAATGTCACCCTTTTATGCTAACATAGCACCTTTATTACATAAAAATGGGACCCACATCAAATGTGTCACGACAGCTACAAAGGGTGGCAAAATTACACTAAAATTGAGTTTAGGAGGGTAATAGGACCCTGTGAAGTTAGTGTGCCGTAAAAAATCTGGTCATAGTTCGGAGGTACTAGATGCTTTACTCTAAATACTGGGGTTGCGGTAAGATGGATAATTTTTTTTCATTAACATACTGTGTGGATATTCTTGTCGAAACATTATCGAAAATATGAAACTTTTGACAAAAAGTCAATCGAAAATGTTTCCGACAAACTAATATATAATCGCTTTTACTAATAGTATTTCCTTTTTATGACGCTGATACTAGTAAAAAACAGTTATAATACATTAAAAGACATGAATTTCTAGTGAACGCCGTTCTTGTCAAAACGTCATTGTAAATATGAAATTTTCGATGGTGCGTCCTCCAAAACATTTTCCGACAAGCCAGTTTTCAATAGAATGTGTGCATAAATACGTCGTAGTGAGAATCGATTATATCATCTTTAACGAACTTTATACAACAAGAATTTAAGATCTAGATTCGAGACTCCAATACTGATACCAAAAATCAAGTAATAAACAAAAGAAAAAAACAAAGGAGTATAAAGCGATGAGATGCATACGACCCCTTCACCTCAAACTAGAAGTCTCAGGTACGAGTGAAGAAGTGACTAAAAGACATGAATTTCTAGTGAACGACATTCTTGTCAAAACGTCATCGTAAATATGAAATTTTCGTCGGTGCGTCCTCCAAAACGTTTTCTGACAAACCAATTTTCAATAGAACGTGTGCAGAAAGAAGTCCTAGTGAGAATCTATTATATCATCTTTAACGAACTTTACACAACACGAATTCAAGATCTAGATTCGAGACTCCAACACTGATACCAAAAACTAAGTAATAAACTAAAGAAAAAAAAAGGAGTATAAAGCGATGAGATGCATACGACCCCTTCACCTCAAACTAGAAGTCTCAGATATGAGTGACTAAGTTACGAAAAGACATGAATTTCTAATGAACGGTCTTCTTGTCAAAACGTCATCATAAATATGAAATTTTCGAAGAAACAACCTCCAAAACGTTTTCCGATAAGCCAGTTTTCAATAGAACGTGTCTATAAAGACGTCGTAGTGAAAATCCATTATATCATGTTTAACAAACTTTACATAAACGAATTTGAAATCAAGTTTCGAGACTCCAATATTGATACCAAAAATCGAGTAATAAACTAAAAAAAAGGGGCAAAGGGAGTATACGCGATGAGATGCATTAGACTCCTTCACCTCAAACTAGAAGTCTCATGTACGAGTGACGAAGTGACTAAAAGACATGATTTTCTAATGAACGGACTTCTTGTCAGAACGTCATCATAAATATGAAATTTTCGACGAAACGTCCTCCGAAACGTTTTCCGACAAGCCAGTTTACAATAGAACGTGTCTATAAAGACGTCGTAGTGAGAATCCATTATATCATGTTTAACGAACTTTACACAACACGAGTTCAAGATCGAGATTCGAGACTCCAATACTGATACCGAAAATTGAGTAATAAACTAAAAATAGGCAAAGGGGTGGGGGTGGGGTGGGTGAGGTAGGGTGTAGGTGGGCGTGGGGGTCCCCAATTGCTTTATTATCTTTTATTACTGCCTTTTTGGGGCAATAAAAAAAGCATGCCATAATAAAGCCTTTCTTGGCAGCCAATACTGAAGAGATAATACATAAATATGACCCTAATCTTCACACCAAATTATAACTTTGACCTTAAAACTTTGATAGTGTACAAATATGATCTTTAACTATTCAAAATCTGGACAAATATGACCTCCGATTTTGCAACCCCATGTGTGAGTCTCACTCGCGCCTACGTGGAAAGGTAATCCAATCACACGGTGCCACGTCGTTAAAAGGGCTGACTTGGAAAGAGGTCATATTTGTGTAGTTTTGCATAGTTAAAGGTCATATTTGTGCACTGTCAAAGTTTTGCTTTTTGTCTTAAAAAGACATCATTTTATTTTATTTTTTATTTTTTTTTTTTTATTATTATTATTATTATTATTATTACTTTTTATTTCTATAGCAGCAACACCTAACTTTTTTTTAATTAAAATTTTTTTTATTATTATATTATTTTATTTATTTCTATAGCAGCAGCACCTAGCTTTTTTTTAATTAAAAGATTTCTATAGCAGCAACACCTAACTTTTTTTTAATTAAATTTTTTATTATTATTATGATTATTATTATTATATTATTTTATTTATTTCTATAGCAGCAGCACCTAGCTTTTCACTAGCAGGGATCGAACTCGCGCAGTAGGCTGAAGAAAGCGCCCAAGAAGAGCAAATAACACCACTGGGCTATCTAAGTGTCTTGTTTCATGTGGTCCAACATTAATATACGTACATAAATATACATTTTCTACCGTATATGTATACAACGTAATTTTTTTTACTTAGGGGGGTCGGGTGAACCCCATGCAACCACGTAAGCCCGCCCCTTGCGTTAATTTAATAATATTTTAATAATGTTAATTTAATAACATTTTAATTATGTTAATTTGATAACGTTAATTTAATATATTACTACTACTATCCTTAATAACATTAATTTAATAACGGTTTATTAAAACTATAATTTTTTATTATTAGTATAGTTTCATCTTTAATTTAATAGTTAAATAAATAATATTTAGATATATTATATAACTTAAATTCGCCCTCTGCTTTATAATATATATACATACCCGCGCGATTTTTTCGTATGAGGATGACCCACCTAATTAATAAATCTTCAATATAGCTCTTTTTTCGTAATGACAAAAGAAATTAGATGTCATTTTCATCTTTGAGCTGAAAATAATGAAAAAAATAATAGTGAAAAGTCATTTAAAGGTCATATTTGTACAATTTTGAATAGTTAAAGGTTATATTTGTGTACTATCAAAGTTTAGGGTCATATTTATGTATTATGCCCTTAGATTTTAAGTTGGACGCGCCCAGTTGCGTGTTGAACACGCGTTTTGCCACGTAGGATCGGAGGTCATATTTGTCCAGTTTTGAATAGTTAAAGGTCATATTTGTGCACTGTCAAAGTTTAAGGTCAAAGTTATAATTTGGTGTCAAGTTTAGGGTCATATTTATGTATTAACTCTTTAGATAACTATAGATTGTGAATATCATTGAAATCTGTGTAAATGGAGTTATTTACATATTTATGTATTAACTCTTTAGATAACTATAGACTGTGAATATCATTAAAATTTGTGTAAATGAAGTTATTTATTGACAAAAATGAATTTTAAGTTTCTTTATTTATAATTTTATATGTATCCATATCTTATTTGTCATAAAGGAAGACTCTTCTCCTTTTGTAAAAGATTATTTTATGGAGCTCAGTGTACAACATGATTCGTTATAGTAAATTCTTGAGTTTGTTCAATAAGATCTTCCTCACTTATTGACTAATTGAGCAAGATTTCATTGTATGATTTTTTTTCCTGATTTTTTTTTTTTAGGGTGCTCTTGATAGTTATTGGAATATAGTACAAATGTCCAATTTGCAGAATGATGAATTGTTCCTACAATGAGCTTTACAGGTCAAGATATTCAAAGATCAGTTGTAAGAATAATTTATATCGTGAGAATTAAAAGATGGTTGATCTATCTTGCGGGTGCTCTTTATGTAGTGGTATGGTGTTGTAGGAGTATCGGTTATGGATGATGTGATTAATGTTGTCAAATGCAAGTATATAGACGGTGATAGTTTATCACAATGAAATCTTTCATTTCTCAATAATGATACAAAACTAATTGCAAGAAGAGTTTTTATGATTTTTCAGGGATACTATTTTAATGATTACTTATATAAGAATTGTCAGCGCATAGCGCGGGTACGTATACTAGTTTCATCCTAATAAAATTGACTATCTTGTAGAATAACATCACGTGCAAACAGAATACTTTGTTGAGATCAAACGTCATATAAATAAAAGGAAAGCACAAGCAGAGACCTCAAAGGAGCAGTTGGAATCCAAAAATAAGAGTTTGAGCTTCAATCAATTAATTGGAAGAAGCTTATCATTAGAAGATGTAAACAAGCTATGCATTTTATCACCTGCTTTTTCCTCTTTGAAAAATATAAAAAAAATATTTTTTTGGCAAAAATATATCCCTAACTGTATAGTACTTCTTCATAAATATTTTTTTTGTCATTTTATTTTATTTTACTTTTGAATCTTAACAAAACATTTATGTATGATTTCCTTAATTATCATTTATCTTTTATACAATTAGCGTATAGAAGGTAAACCTCATTTGCAAAAATTTGCGAAACTACAACTCTATGACTGGACCAAAATGATGTCTTAGTGCCCGTTTGGCAAGAAAAATATTTTCACTTTATTTTCGGTGTTTTATTCCGAAAGTCTATTTTGATATTGAAGTATTACAATTTTTTAATTTTTAAAAACTCTGAAAAGTTTTTTTTTATAATTTACAGTCCAAATGGCTCACATAAAATCAAAAATAACTTCAATTTCTATTCATATTCAGATATAACTTTCACTTCACTTGAAAATAAATACATATTCAGATATAACTTTCACAATTCTTATGTTCAAACGATCATTTAGTTTACTTGAAATCCAATGCAGAACCACACCCCAATTAAGCCCATACAGCTTTTCCAGGCCCAATTTCAACCCACCTTCCCCGGGCCCAATCAAACTTGACAGAGCAAAATGGATTAAGAGGCAGTCTATTTCTTTATTAAAATATCTACTTGTTCATATAAATGGAGTCTTATAGGCATTTAGGCATGAATTGAGTAATATTTGAAATAATAGTATAAGTTAAACGACGAAAAAAGATATTTGAAAGTTGACATTGTGTTCATACTTGCATCTCACTTGATTTTTTATTTTAGTTTTGGAGTGAAAAATTGAGTGTGTATAATCAAACAGGTTGCTGAAAAAATCAAAATAAAAGGAAATCACTTCACTAGCCTCATTCAAAAGCAGTGCAACCATAAAAGTTGCTAGGTTGCTGAGCCATTGGGTTCGCGGTTAGGTTGTCGAGCCATTGGCTTACACTTACACATGATTAAAATTGTTTTTATGTAAATATAGTAGATATTGAACCCTTCAACCAATACATGTAAAATCTGGATGAAGTTAGTGGAAAAGAACAATGGGGACAAACGCAGCCGTTTCCACAAGGTATAGATAGAGTCATACAACTATTATTTTATAGTAATCACAAAAACATCCTTTCATACAAGAAAAAGAAAACATACAAAAAGTCTTCTTCATTGTGTAATTTCAAGGAGCCAACATCTAATGTGTACAAACATTTTGAGAACTTCACTACATAAATTATAAAGATAAAATGAACACATAGCTGCTAATGAACCAGAGAAATGAACACAAACTGTTTGGTTTTATTCTGAATCACATCATGCAGCTTCTTTTCATGTTCTTTCAAATTTTGTATCTGCCGCATGCACTCCTTCAGTGCACCATCCAGATGTGATGCCCTGTCTTCAGCAGTAACCTTCAAAAGAGTAACGGATTTCAGGTGATTTTTCAGTGTCGCGGCTTCTGACACAGCCTTCTCCCAACCTGTACAGAGAGATGTGAATAAAAGAATTCAGTACCAAGTTGCAAAACACTTGTTGCAAGAAAAACACAAGTCAATAAGGAACATCATCACCTGAGACAGCTTCTTCAGCAACTTTAGCATATTGTTTTCCCAGGTTTTCCTTATTAGTCACTTGATCTATCTGCCGCATGCACTCCTTCAGTGCACCATCTAGATGTGATGCCCTGTCTTCAGCAGTAAGCCTCAAAAGAGTAACGGATTCCAGGTGATTTTACAGTGTCGCGGCTTCTGACGCAGCCTTCTCCCAACCTGTACAGAGAGATGTGAATAAAAGAAAAGAATTCAGTACCAAGTTGCAAAACACTTGTTGCAAGAAAAACACAAGTCAATAAGGAACATCACCTGAGACGGCTTCTTCAGCAACTTCAGCATATTGTTTTCCCAGGTTTTCCTTATTAGTCATTTCTGACTGTGCAGCAGCCAACTTTTCATTCAAATCCTTGACTTCATCCTCTAAGCCATTCACTTGTTCCTCAAGAGACTTAACTTGATCCTCCATTCCAGTCAAATGTGAATAAGATTCAACGGAAATTTGCACATATTTAGGTTTCTTCATTTCCTGTTTACCCTGAAATATAACGGAAACCAAAACATAAATCACCAAGACGAGAATACCAAACTGAAACTATGTCTTTTCCTTTCTAGCACCAATCACATTATATTGAAGAGAGAAACAAAATTAACAGAACAAAATTAGAACTTATAATTTGTGAGGGTAAATATTAAAGACTACCACCCATCAGTCTCAACCTATAGACGTAAGCCTCACAGTTCAGATAAATGGAGAAGTTCTGACCAAATTAAGCAGCATTTCTTTTATTCAAGTTCTCATAATTAAAGGTCAACATGAAAGTCCTTGTTATAGATGTAAACATATTGTCAGATTGTTTATAGAATAAACTATAGAGAATTATGGTTAGACAATCTAATAGCAATGACCACCACAAAGAATGAGAAGAAAACGGAAATTCCTAGTTGAATCTAAAGGGGCAGATGATGACTCCACTATAAGAGAAGGAAAATATACTTTTTAATTATATAGGTACCAACTAACACACCTGATCAACCTTAGGTTCAGTTGAATCTGAAGGGGCAGAGGCTGACTCCACTATAAGAGCTGCAGGTTTCTCGCTTGCTGTCTTATCTGATGATTTCTTCTTCCACGGCCAACTCCTACAATCCATTGTAGACTGCTAGACAAGGAAAATATCTGCTTAATTTAGTCAATGAATCACGAAAATAAGGGAAATGATAACTTTTTTAATTGAAAAGCACAAAAAATGCATTACAAGTTCACAACACTTGACAGGAGATACAACTGGAAGTCACATCAGAACTTAAGCTTCAAGTGGTGGTAGACAATGCATGAAACTACAGACGCAACGTAGATATACACAATATGCAGTAATTGTCCTAATTCACCCAACAAAAGCAATATACACAAATATGCCCATATGAGGCTAACTTGCAAAGGGAACTCGATTACCTCCTTACAAAGATTGTTAAACGCCACAACTCAAAATACTTGCACTACATTTCAGCTAGAACTGACCAACAAATTAAGCTCAAATGTCGGAAAACAGAGAAAAGACACTATGAATACCAAATCAAGAATAAATGCTACAAGAGACTTGCCGGCAAGCAGTAGTAAAATAGAAATAGAAATAGAAATAGAAAGAAAGCCCAACACAGCAAAATATGCAAGATGTTTTCCATAATCAATTATTTCTTTGTTTAAAACTTTTGTGTGAGAGTGTGTAAGTAGTAAGTTGTCCTGATGAAAAATGAGGAGGGGTTGGTTGTTTATATAGTGTGGAAAAAATAAATCAGCCCAAGCTTAAAAAGTAAAAAAGAATATTTGATGTAATCAATCAATAGAATTTTCCCATAAATATAAAAATCACACTTATATCAGTCAAAGAATTTCAAATCAGTCCGAGCAAAAAAAAAGGAAAAGAAATATCAATCAATAGAGAGAATATCAATCAATGAAACTTTCCTATAGATATCAAAATCACACTTATATCAGTCAAATATTTAAAACCAGCCCAAGCAAATAAAAGGAAAAGAAATATCAATCAGCAGAGATTTCCTTTCCAACATGAGTACCAATTAAAACAATCATTATATCAATGTAAACTTTAGCCAAAAAATAAAAGGAAAGAATGAATTTCCTTCCATAAAATACCCTTTTGTTGAAATCAATAATAAAAAAGAGATTTTCCAGAAATGAGAGTAAACATATATTTGATTAAAAGAGGAACAGATAAATAACAAAATAACCTTGGATAGTCCAATAGTTGTCAAGATTTGAATAAAAAAATGAAACCAATATGACACATGGAGCGGTTAAATGTTAAACATGGCTACCTCGTAGAGATAGAGAGGCAACTTAGTATAGCTATTATTGGAAATTGAATCGACGACAACATGCCCAGTGTAATTTTACAAGTGGGGTAACGCTGAGTCGCTGACCTTACCCCTACCTCGTAGAGATAGAGAGGCAACTTAGCATTGCTATTATTGGAAATTGAATCCACAACAACATGCCCAGTGTAATCGCACAAGTGGGGTCTGGGAAGGGTAGAGTGTACGCTGAGTCGCTGACCTTACCCCTACCTCGTAGAGATAGAGAGGCAACTTAGCATAGCTATTATTGGAAATTGAATCGATGACAACATGATGCCATCTGTAATCTCGTAAGTGGGGTCTGGGAGTGTAGAGTGTACGCTGAGTCGCTGAACTTACCCCTACCTTGAGAGATAGAGAGGCAACTTAGCATAGCTATTATTGGAAATTGAATCAACAACAATATATCCAATGTAATCCCACAAGTGGGGTCTGGAGAGGGTAGAGTGTACGCTGAGTCGCTGACCTTACCCCTACCTCGTTGAGATAGATAGACCCTCTGCTTAAAACAAGCTTGTAAAAGGTCACCTTTTCGCATGTACTAACTGAAATTGTTCAGCTTTGCCCTCCGTTTTGACTTCTGGTCTTATATTACCTTTGCCGGTAGGAAGAAGTCCCTAACCTTGACGGAGTACACTTACTTCATGTTGAAACTTTGTTAAAGGACAAATACGAGACGATTTGCTAATGGCAAGGGTATGAATTGACCAGAAGTGTAACGGATGGCAAAACTGAACATTTTGGATAGTACATGAGCAACCAGGATTCTCACGAATGCAAAGAGTTGCATACCTACCCACAGCCACCAACAATGCCATTTCAAGGACCAGTTTAGCAAATAGCAAAGATGGCAGATACGAATAACTGGTCTTTCGGCTTTTCTTGAAGTACCAGAAATTATTAGGAAACATCATTCTTTCGTACAAACTCCCTCGATAACAAAATGCTATCCTCTAAGTGAAGCTACAATTCAAAAAAAAAAAAAAAACCTCCTGGTCACATGGCAACAACCTTACCAGTTACTCCAAGGCTCCCCTTCCAAGTGAAGCTATAATTCAAAAAGAAAAAGAGCAGTCCGGTGCACTAAAGTTGGGTTGGGAAGGGCCGGACCACAAAGGTCTATTGCACGCAGCCTTACCCCGCATTTCTGCAAGAGGCTGTTTCCACTACTTGAACCCGTGACTTCCTGGTCACACGGCAACAACTTGACCAGTTACACCAAGGCTCCCCTTCAAGTGAAGCTACGATTCAAGTTCATCAAAAAGGTAGGCCTTAAAAGAGACGTACTGTAGCTTATAAAAGTTGATATATTGGTCAAGTCCCACGATAACAGCTCCAACCTGAAAATAGAAATAGCATAGTCAGTGCTCGGTATGGAATAACGGAAAAGAAACATACATTAGTTATAAGGAAAGTTGCACTTTACACTCTTATCATGCTCAAACAGACAATTTGATTTCAGTTCAATATTCTTCTTTCCATCTGCCTGCAAGAATGTCCGTATTCAGCTACAAAACATAAAATCTGTACAGCGGCCAAACCTCCCGGGGGGCAATTTGTAGTACAGCAGTTAACTTACTAAGAATCTTCTTTTCTACTAAGAATATGAGAGCGAAGAGGATCACATACCGGGCCACCTAGTGCGGTAAATCCAGCTTGCTCAAGTTCTTCCAGTATGCCTTCCTCGCCTATTACATAAACCTGCCAAATCAAAGTCAGGTCTAACCTTTAGATGAACCGGGACAATGGGCGAGAAGTCAAGAGGATAATACATCACACTAGACTATGTTTCTGAAAAGATGCTTCAACGTGACCACAATGCACAATGATTTTGGGAAATAAATGAAGATTTCAGTTCAGCTTACGCAACCCAACATCTCCAATTAGGGTTAAATGCATATTTAACTCAAAATCCACATTCAAACTTCATCAATTTTGAATCTAATAAAATAAGTCAGAAGAAAGAGTAGAGAAAGGAAATTTAAACAAAACAACAAACCTGAGATGGATTTCGAAAAAATCCGTCATGAGTTTTACTCTTTCCCGGCGTCAATTGGCCGGAGTTTGGAGCGGCGAGGCAGCAGCGTGAAGGAGAACAGAGGCGGCGCGGGTGTGATGGGTTGATGTTGCTGTTGGTTCCTCGACAAGGGGCGGCGGCCGGTTCGAGGCAGCGCGGGGTTGATGGCGTTTCGCTGGTGTTGATGGTGGCTGGATTCCGATGGCTCACCAGCCGCTGTGACCGCCGTGGTGGTGGCCGGCGGCATCTTTGGTGGAGCCTTAGAGAGAGAAGGAGCGACTGTTGTTTGGTTTTAGAATTAGGGTTATGTTTTTGGATTAAAAAGGAAAGAAAGGTGTATCACATCTCAGTCTGGTATCGCTGGAGTAGGCGTTAGAGGGCGGTGGGAAAGCGGTGGCGCTGCTCCGCCGATCTGCGGCGGCAGCCATGGTTAGATAGAGAGAGAGGAGAGATAGAGAAAGAGGAGCGGCTGTTTTTAGGTTTTTGAATTAGGGTTAGGTTTTTGAATTAAAAAGAAAAGAAAGAAGTATAAGATTTCAGTGTTTGATCCGTTTAGGATCAACAACTCAAATCTAAAAATTGAAAATTTAAAATTAATTTTTAAAAATAGCTAGAATTGTAATAAATTAGATAAAATAAAGTTAAAAGATGAATAAATTTAAGCAAAATAAATTAAATTAGGTTGTTATTTAAATTAAAATAGGGATAATAGTATATAATAGTAATTAAATAATACATAACAATATTAAATAATAAGTAATAAATAATAATAATTAAATAATAATAATTAACAATAAATAATTTAATAAAATAAATAATGTTAAATAATGGAAAACTAGATATTGTGTTTGCAAAAATGTGGATGTGCATAACTACGTGGAAAATAATTTAATAAATATTAATAAAAATTACATAAAATGCTGAATTTGAGTTTAAAAATTATGACAATGATACTAAAAGCTAAGAAATAATTTATGCATTTCCTTTAATTATAAATGCGACACGTTAGTATGTACTCAATGTAAGAATAATATTTTAAAATATTGATAATTAAAACTAAATAATTTTGATATAATAACAGCCTAAAAGTGATATCGGGAGGTTAAAATTGGGTGTCAACAGAGTTGCCACCTAATTTTCAAGAAAAAATAGGAAACCTATTTATTTATTAATAAGTACTCCCTCCGTTTAAAAAGAAATGACTTACTTTCCTTTTTAGTTCGTTTAAAAAAGAATGACCCCTTTCATTTTTTGGCAATACTTTAATTTAAACTTTCCAAATGGCATGTTTATAACCACAAGATTAAAGGACATTTTGATACATTTGACACTACTTTAATTTAATGCTACAAGATTCAAAAATTTTCTTTATTTTCTTAAACTTTGTGTCAAATCAAAGTAGGTAATTCTTTTCGAAACGGAGGGAGTATAACGAAACCAATTTAGATTCTAGGTAAGGATTCAAATTATTGAGAAGGAAAGGGGTTAGACACCCTTCAGAATCTACAAATGTGGTTCCCGGCTAGACTTAGGTTTATTAAAAAAAGAAAACAATCAATGCATGCAAATACATATATAAAATATATATTAAAATAATATAATGCGTATGCTATCGTAAAATATATACAACAACAACAACAACAACAACAACAACAACAACAAACCCAGTGTATTCCCACCTAGTGGGGTCTGGGGGGGTAAGATGTACGCAGTCCATACCTCTACCTCTGAAGAAGTAGAAAGGCTGTTTCCGATAGACCCCCGGCTAAAATATATATATAAGCAAAATATATAAATATGTACGTAAAGACAAAATTAAATAAAGAAAAATTATTTTAAGAAAAAAAATCTACATAATATCCATTAATGTAAACAAGTGAATTATTTGATTAAGTATCTAAATCAATTTTAATATAACTAGTAATGACCTAAATTTGCCTAAAGTGTGATGAGAATCGCGTAAAAAATAAAAAATATCAGAAAAATTATATTAAAGAAAAAACTATGCAATATTTTTCAATGTATAAGTATGAATTAATTGAGTAAATATCTAAATTAATTTATTTTTTAATATAAATATTAACGACATATATTTGCCTAAACACGTGATGAACATTTGTAAAAAGCATTTTCGTCCAATGCCCAAATTTTACACTATAATTTATATTTTGTACAAGTGTAAAAATATAAAAAATGCAAACACAAAATTTAAACTCTTCGTTAAATGTCACTCCCGTCAAGTATTCCCAACCTGTATAAACACTTGTAAATAAAAATGTTTGTAACAAATAAATAATTATCAAAATAAATTCAAAATGTTTGTGTGCTTATATGTATAAAAATATATAATTTTTTAAAAGGTGGGCTCAGATTAGATTTTAATACGACATACGAAGTGGTTGTTGATTTATTAGTCGTCCTAACTCGTGTTGCCAAGATACGAATCATAAAACTTTTACATTATAAAAATTTTGTCATTGCCCAAATTTATTTATTTTATTACGTATTTATATATATAATATACGTCTTTTTATTTGTACAGGCCTCAAAAATTGATGAAAAAATTTTCATTGGCCACAAAGGGAGATAACAAATGACTCAAAAATAACCCTAACACTATCTATTTATATTAGTCCACAAAGGGAGATAACAAATGGTCATCCTACCATTGCCAAGGGGTGGTCGTGGAGTGTAAGTTTATTACATTTCAAGGCTCCTTTTCACACTTAAAAACATTTAATCCATTGGAAGGCTCAAGTACCAACTCACACACGGCCATTTGCATGAACATAGTTTGGAGTTTTTGTAACTCCCGAGCTTGGCTACGTGTGAATGGTCATGAACTTGTTGGACAGCTTGGTACACCCGTATCAACATGTGTGTGTATATATATATATCTTATTTGTTTTCATTCAAAATCATTCTTTAGGGTCAAAATTTTCGCTCAGACAAGAATTAGTTGGATCAAAATCGAAGCTTTGCGATTGCTATTATATTATTTTTATAGTTTACAGGTCGTAAATGAATGTCAGTTGGCTTTGAATAATTTCTTGTGTAAAGGTTGGGTTTAATTGTATTTATCGTAATATCTCTATTAGTTTGTTATTTTGTGGTAGTTTACAATTCGTAGATGAATCTCGATCGGCTTTGAAAAATTTTTGTGTGTAAATTTTAAGTTTAATTGTATTATTTTTATATCAATTTTATCGTATTATTTTGTTGCATTTTACAGGTGATAGATAAATGTTGGTCGGCTTTGAATGATTTTTTTATGTAAAGGTTAGGTTTAGTTTTATTATTTTGATATCTCTATTATTGTATCATTTTGTTATTGTTTACAGGTGGTAGATAAGTATCGGACGACTTTGAAAAAAAATGTGTGTAAAGATTATATATAATTGTATTATTTTGATGTCTCTATCATTGTATTGTTTTGTTGCAATTTACAGATGGTAGATGATGATGATTTTGATGGCCTTGATGATATCACTCATTTGAAAGTTGATCCAAGCATGCCACGAACCTCATCTAAAAAATCCAAAACTCCCCTGAGACATACATTTAACCTCCTTAAATATGAATCATCTTAAAACCCAACATGTTGATGATGGGAAGGCAATATAAAAATTTGTAAGTTTAAGGGTCTTGAAAATTACTAAGTCCCCAACACTTCGTGAAATTTTTAAGCCTTGGACCCCTTAAGCATGCAACGATGAGATGAATCAAGCAAAGATTATTATGGGGTATTGCAGTTTTTATTCAAAAAAGGGTCCTGTACCTCGTTTTGATGGGTTGTAAGATGATTTTTAACACATTATCTACCATACTTTTTGCTCTAGCTAGTGTTTGTTAGTTAATAGATTATATCTCTGGCATTTTTCTACTAATTTTGTTTGCTATTCTTTTTGATTATTCAAAAAGAGGGAGATAGACTGGAACATCAAGAAATCAGGAAATGCCTACAAGTAGGGAATCAAATGTTCGCCAATAAAAACAATTTAGGTAGCCAACAAGCTGAAGTACTAAAATCCACATGTATTATTGATTCTTTTTATCGATTTTTGATTTGTCCGTTTTTTATTTCTAAATGATTCGATTTTCTATTTAAGAAGATACGCATAAAAGAGAAATAGTAGCAACTAACAAGAAAATAAATGGAATCTTATTTGCAGTCAAAATCCTATGTGTTCTAATTTACAAGAATCTTCAAGCTTGAATAGGGTTTCAGGAAATTGAATAGGTTTGTAGAGGTATAGTAGTAATTTGAAATATTCTTATTGGGTTATCGGTTTACCCAATAACCAATAAGAAAAAACCGAATTTGAACCAATAACCGAATAGTTTTCTATTTTTTTTATAAAACCACTAAAACATCGTTAACCCAATAACAATAAACCAATAGCATTTTTATTGATCGGTTTGATTTTTGCACACTCCTACTATTATGAACGAATACTTGATATTTACTATAAGCAAATAGAATGAAATTGGTCCATTACCTTGCATTTCTGCAAGAGACTGTTTCCAAGACTTGAACCCGTAACCTCTTGATCACATGACAATAACTTTACCAGTTACTCCGATTAAAAAAGAAAATATGAAGGGAAAAAAACAAAGGTGTGTATTCTATGTTTAGGTACTTAAAATGATCCATACATAATAATTTGTATAATCCAAACTATCATAACATTCATTGTGCCATTAACAAGTTGCTAATGAACTAGCTCTTATGGCATTTAGCAAAATCATTTTACATTCCAAGAACAATATTATCATTGAAACATCGCGCATTTTCCTCATTACCAGCAGTATACGAAACTCGCGTAAATTAACAGATTTGCTCACTGCAACACTGTCAACATTATTGATTGTCGCAGAGCTTTTGAGATTTTCACTAATACACGTCTGATGCAAATGCCTTCAACTTCTTGGGTGGTGGATTACCTCCAGACAGTATCACATGAGAGTAGAAGCAGAACATTGGAGCACTAAAAAGTTTAAGAGCAAAGTAAATGATAATGTTGCACGGTTGCACCAGGTAATGGATACTTGAGAAGAGAAGCAAGAAAGAAGAAGACGTTGTAATACCTAATGGAAGCAAAGAAGCCGACACGAAATAATTTTTCTGTTTGCATAAACAAAACGAAACAAAAAATCTATTTTGATGCAAGAAGACAATTGAAAATTTTGGGGACATGAATAATTTACCAGCGAGAATGTCTTAATGTTTTTCCATAGAAGGGTCACAACAAGTACTACAGGACAACATAAGGGGAAATCGAAGAATTAGTGAAAGGAAGATATATATTTTGCTATTCGTTTTAACAGGAATTAACCAAAAAAAATGGGAGTACTTCATTAAAATCTTCAACTCCATAGCAGACGTATACGACTGTGGACACACAATACATAAAAGTGAATCCAAACTCTATTCTTTCAATTAGTAGTTAGCAGCATATTTTGAAAGGTTTAATCGATAAATGCAGTAAAAACTTTTGATCGAGGAGAAATATTTTTCTCGCAGTTATATAGGATGTTAACATTACGTACACCATTGTGGTTTGGTTCATTGTCTTACAACAGATTGGTAGCTCACAGAAAATCGTATACAATAATGAGAACTTTGCATGCAATGCCTTGAATTAACGTGTTATATGTTGAGATCTTCAGAAAAAAACATGAGAAACTCGAAAGTTGGAAAATTAACTTTGCTTGTGATTCCACAGTAGTAGTGGATATAGAAAATGCTATATAATGTGTATTTATGTCAAAAGCAACGTAACAACCTCAAGGTCGGTCACAACAAAACATGAAAACGCACAGGCCACAACCCAATGTATAATAATTCAAAGGTACACATTTCTCAGCTTTAACCTCTTTCTCATCAAGATTTAAGCAAATGTTGCCGAGTGTCAGCTTTCTTCTCTCATTACAGTAGTCTTCCCACCCCCACATGATATATTTATGATCACATGCATACAATGTTAAACCTACAAACAGATACAGATCAAAGAGATTACGCCCAAAGGAAGTGTTCCCTGTTCACAACCAATAACATGCTAAAGAGTATTGTCCACCATCCACAATGTGATGATGCAGATAAACAATTAGTAATTAATTGATCAATGGAACCGGCAAATACCTGTTTGACCCAATATGAACAGAAAGCTAGTTTTACTAAAAGTAGTAGTAGATTTGGACTTTTATTTGAAAATAGTATTATTGTTATGTATGTATTTACATTATAGTGAATATCTATCAAGATCTACTTTGATATCTATTAGGATTTGTGTCACGACCCAAACCGAGTCCCTAGCCGTGACGAGCATCCCGAACCAAGAAGGTCCGAACGCCCTTCTGTATCTGGTAATCTTGCACAATATTCATACTGTAAAAGAAGATGAGAAAATACATAGCTAAACGGAAACATGGTCATAAATCTAAAATTTGTTTAACACTACTAGAATAGGTTTTTCAACATAAAACAACATCTCTATCCGTCTGCGAAATCACTACTACATAATTACATGATACAACAACAACAACAACAATAACATACTCATCATAATCCCACTAGTGGACTCTAGGAGAATAGACTATGTCTATAGACGTACCTTACCTCTACCTTGTGAGGTAGATAGGTTGTTTCCAATAGACACTACGCACAAAATTACATGGTATAACAACAACAACAACCACATACTCAACATAGTCCCACAAGTGGACTTTGGGGAGGTTGGAGTATGTGCACAGACATACCTTACCTCTACCTTGTGAGGTAGAAAGGTTGTTTCCGATAGACACTACACATAAAACTACAAAATATAGCAACAACAACAACATACTCAACATAATCCCACAAGTAGAATCTGGGGCAGGTAGAGTATGTGCATAAACATAGAGGTTGTTTTCGATAGACACTGCGCAAAAAATTACATGATAAAACAACAACAACAATAATAACATACTCAATATAATCTCACTAATAGACTCTTGGGAGGGTAGAGTATGTGTATAGACATACCTTACCTCTACCTAGTGAAATGGAGAGATAGTTTCCGACAGACACTACGCACAAAACTACATGATATAGCAACAACAACAACTACATACTCAACATAATCCCACTAGTGGACGTTGGGGAGGGTAGAACATATGTATAGACATACCTTACCTCTACCTTGTGAGATAGATATATTATTTCCGATAGACACTACGCACAAAATTACATGATATAATAACACCACCAATAACATAGCTGATGTAATCCCATAAGTAGAGTGTGGGGAGGTCAGGCAGATAGGATATTTGCGATAGACCCTCAACACAAAATTACATGATATAACAACAACAACAACAAAATCATACTCAACACAATCCCACTAGTGGACTCTGGGGAGGGTAGAGTATGTGTATAGACATACCTTACCTCTACCTTGTGAGAGAAAGGTTGTTTCCGATAGACACTACGCACAAAATTACAACAACAACAACATACCTAGTGTTTCCAATAACTTAGTTCAAAAGCTTTGAGATTATTACATTAGTGTTCATGCCAATATAGTACCTTTGGAACAATGATACATCAATAGGAATCAAGTAATAGACCTTCTATACAATAACGATGTAATAAGGACTCATTGGTACATCAACAATATGTTTCAGAATCATCAATATCACAACAATGAAATAGGAGCCTTTTGGTATATCAATGAAACATTTTGACACTTTATAGAATGGAAACAACTTCATTGGTAATGTAGAACAATACATGTGTTTGGATAACCATCAGAATCTTACTTGATGGAACATTGGTGTTTTCATGCCAAAGAACATCGTTAGAGTATGCTTTACATACCTCGTTGTAGATTCGGATACCAATTCAACACAACTTCCCGCCTTTACAAATCACTTATCTACAATGAAATATTTGGCATCTAGTATTAGCAACCCAACACCACAATTCTCTTCCATAATTCCATACAACCAATATTTGCAAAGCATTCCAAAAACCAACTTGAACAATAGGTTTATGTGTATATATATATATATATAATCATTTCAATACCACATCATCAATACCACATCATCCCTTCACAATTCAACACAATCCAGCCATGCACAACAATGATCCAACATCATTTCCAATCATCTTTCAACAACAATCAAATAACATACTTCTTATGCTCACATGCATATATATATATATATATATATATATATATATATATATATATATATATATATATATATATATATATATATATATATATACATATCCATATAAATAACACCAACATAATTTACATCCTTACCATAGAATGACCCCTTTGGGTTTTGAAGTCCTGTTGGCACAAATAAGGGGTGCTTCTCGAAGCCCTTGAGACGATGAACACAACTACGGAATCAATTTGGACTTTCCACGGTTGAATCACAAGATAATTAGAGTTGAAAATTAGGCTAGGGTTTGTTCTTTCCTCTAATTGATGATGAATATGAGTTTTTGAACTCATATACATGTATATATACACATATTCCCGTCCATAATACCATAGAAAATGACCAAAGTGCCCTTAAAATTTAAATAATGTCAAATATGTCATCCGGTGGACTGATTTGACAAGCTGAAGTAGATAGATCATAACTCTTTGCTCCGATATCGTATTTGGGTGAAATTGGTATCATTGTAAAGATAATTCAAAGGTCTTTCATTTCATATAAATTAGGCCACCCAGTTCGTCCTGTACAAGGAGTTATGATCGTTTGAAGTTGACCCTAAAAATCTGTTTTGAGAGGCTGCAGTAAAACGCGTATAACTCCTTACACAAATGTTGTATTTGGATGAAACTAATTGCATTGGAAAGAATACTCAAAGATCTTTCTTTTGATATGTGGTAGCTCTCCCATTTCATTATATTGAGGGAGTTATGATCGTTCAAAGTTGACCCAAAAACTGGCAGGCCTCAGTATTTTCCTGCTAATTTACTGTTCACAAAAATCTGTTTTGAGAGGCTGAAGTAGAATGAGTATAACTCCTTACTTAGATGTTGGATTTGGATGAAACTAATTGCATTGGAAAGAAGACTCAAAGATCTTTCTTTTAATATATGGTAGCTCTCCCAGTTCATTATATTGAGGGAGTTATGATCGTTCAAAGTTGACCCAAAAACTGGAAATTTTCCTGCAATTTTACTGTTCACATCCCGGCCACCGTTTTATAGTTTCGAGCGTGCTCGCTTATATCCGAAACTTATCCGTTTTTGAAAATATTTATATCGTCGGAAAGCTTATTCAATAACCTTCGTATGGAAATATCGACGGGCAAATTCCGATATAAATAAGGTCGATTCCTATACCCATATAATCAAACTATACACTTGAAACCATCTCAAAATAATCAATACTCATACTTAAACTCATATATACCTAACTTAGGATCAATACAGATACTCCAACACATATAACAATGGCTAACGCGCGTAATTAAGTACGGGGTGTTACAAAGACGAATATGACATTAAAAGGAGCTCGTAAATTAATTAAAAAATAATACAAACATTAAAAAAAATATTATAATAATAATAATAATGCAATAATCATACACAACAAACTATTGCCCTTGCAATTTTTTATTTTTTATTTTTTAAAAAATTAATGCAAGTGGACCTCTATTCAATTAATACTGTTTTTTTGCTATAAATATAACCAACACAACCATTTCCATTAATATTTTTTTAGCACAAGTTCATTTAATAGTATGTTAGGTGAAATCAAATAAATAGTCCTAAGACCATAAACATTCAAGAAATTAATAAAACCTTTTATTATTCATCTCTTTATACTAGTAATTTCGAAGCTTTGAGTTCAAATCATGAATATAAAAAATTCGAGCTAAATAATATTTTTCTTTTAATAGATTTTATAAAACACGAATTCGAATTAATCAGACAATAAAAAATTATACAAGAATCCTTTTTGCCCTTTTTCTTTTTATCTAAAAAAGTATTAAAAAGGAAAATGTGGATGGGGTGGAATGAATGTACTTTTAAATAAGATAAAATAAAATAATATATATATATATATATATATATATATATATATATATATATATATATTCAGAAATATATCTAAACTTCGACAAAATTTATCGTAATATGCTTCAACTCTGTGGGGGTCCTATGACACCTCTCGACTATTTATTACTGTATTTTTGTGGCATGTATTTGTTCACCTGAACCACTTCAGACGCTCACACGCTCAGTGTGTGTATTCTCGCAATGGTCTTATTGGACGAATACATGCCACAAAAATACGATAATAAATAATCGAGGAAGGTCATAAGACCCCCACAAAATTAAAACGCATTACAGTAAATTTCGTCAAAGTTTAAATATGTTTCGAATCTTTTTTCCTTTAAATAATGAAAGAATCTATGTAGGTCTTTCATGGAAAGTTCCCCCTTCAACTATCTTTGAAAAAAGGAGCAAGTGTTATTTGAAGATTAGGATTATTTTTTATTACATTTAATTCTTGTTTGACTTTGGTTATAAAATATGATCCATGGAATAATTTTTATTTAAATTAGCATAAGTTCAAGATCTAAATTTGTATTTGGTGCTTGACAAATTAAAATTCAACTAGAAAATGGTTGAACAAAAAATAAAATAAACTATTCACCAATTGAGTCTCGATACGTGAGATGATATCGAGTTTGTTGTTATGTGAATTTCATAAGCTTTGTTATAGCGTGTACGTAGTAGGCACATTTATAGCTTTCGAGAATGTGATTATGTAGAAAGATTTGGAGGTCGAGGATTAGAATAATGAGTTAGTAGCGATAGTCGAGCATTGTTTAATTTCCTTATTAGCATTCCTACTATCTTATTCTTTGATTCGACTATTTCATTGGTGTCAGTTAACTTATTATTTGTTTTTCATTTATTGATACTGTTCGATCTTCTTCATTATTTTCACTTTTCAATATGAATTTCTTGCTAATTATTTTACTCTACATACTTGTTTTTTTAATATTATATTTTACTTGAATTGATGATCTATCGGATACAACGTCTCTATCTTGAGAATAATTTATTCCGCGATATGTTATTTATCACATTGCTATGATATAAATGTTGAAATAAATAATTCGGAGACGAACGATACCACCAATCAATTACAAAATACAATAATCATAAATTTTATATCGAAATCATTATACCTTATACTTCACGCCAAACCAATTCTAAATATATTGCTATTATTATCAATTTTTTTTTTCTTGTAACTACAAAATAAATAAAAGAAAGAAGTTTGTTTGTCCCTTTTTTTTTTTCAAAAGAGAAAAACAGCCAAATTTTATGGTCAACTCTTTAAGAGAAAAGCCCCTAAATGAGGCAAAAAGTTAATTTATAAAAAAAAAAAAAAAAGAATAACGTAAAGCCATTAAAGAAAGTGCTTACTTATCTTAACGGCTGCTAAAATATTTTAAATTATAGTTTAATTTATTTTATAGCAATTTACAGCCAAAAATAAAATAAATCCATCTAAATTCTATTTATTCATTTTTATTTATCATGTTTTACTTCATCAGAGTTAATTTAACTAATGTTGAGCTAAGTTAATATTTTAAATTTAAATACTCAAAAATTAATAAATTATAACTTTTTTTATATTAACATAACAAAAAAATATATGTTGACTCTGGATGAGTGAATTGTGAAAAACAAAAAATAGGACCTTTTAATTTTTTTTTTTTTTAATTTTTCTTTCTATCTCCAATCTTCCTTCTTCTTCTTCTTCTTCCCTCCAATCACCAGTTTTATTTTCTCCTAACTAAAATCAACATTTCTAAATCAGGGTCTTTTTCATTTTAAACACCCATTGCCGATATTGAATTTTTTTTTTTTTGAATTTTTTTCATATAAAAGTCCAATCTTTTTTCCATTTCTCTATCTGGGGTATAATTTTTTTAAAAAATTATTTTTTTGTTTTTTTAATTTGATTCCTTCAATTGTCTTAGAGAATTTTTTTTCTCTTGTTGTTTCTTGATAATTAATTGTACCCTTTTTTTGTGTGTGTACTATTTATGAAAGAACCATTGACCTAGAAAAGTCAAAATTCCTACTTTTAGCTATATAGCTTGTTAACATTGTGTTTGTTAGCTTATCAAAGAGGGGGTCTTTAGTTTTGCAGTCTTTTAAGAAATTGTTTTAATAATATAAAATAATAACCTCATTTATTTTTATTTTTTTGGCCATGTTGGTTAATTGAACTTGTGTATCATTCTTGATTACATGTTCTTGTTCAATAAAAAATTGATCTTTAGCTTACCTTTTTTGTATGAGTTATTAATTTAAGGTCATTAGTTTCTTGGTTTGATCTTTAACTTATCTTTTTTGCCTTATGTGTTATTAATACAGTAAAGGCCTTTTGGTTTTATTTTTGAGCTTTAGTAGGTGGGTTTTTTGTTTTTGTTCAATAAAAATTTGATCTTTTACTCTTTTGAGGTATTAATAGTTAAGGTCATTTGATCAAATTGGGTTCTTAGTTTTGTTTTTGAGCTTTAGAAGGTGATTTTTTGTTCTTGGTGTTATTCATAGTTATGGCCATTTTGATTATTCTTGGTGTTATTTTTGAATTTTAGTAGGTGGGGTTAGGTTCTTGTTCAATAAAAATTTGATCTTTTACTCTTTAGAGTTATTAATAGTTAAGGTCATTTGATCAAATTGGGTTCTTAGCTTTGTTTTTGAGCTTTAGAAGGTGTTTTTTTTGTTCTTGGTGTTATTCATTGTTAAGGCCATTTTGATTATTCTTGGTGTTATTTTTGAATTTTAGTAGGTGGGGTTAGGTTCTTGTTCAATAAAATTTGATCTTTAACTTCTCCTTTCTTTGTTGGTTAGTCACAGTTAAGGCCATTTGATCAACTCTTAGTTTCATTTTTGAACTTTAGTTGGTGGGGGGTTGTTCTTGTTCAATAAAAATTTGATCTTTATAGTAAAGTTCATTTGGTCAAATTAGTTTCTTGGTTTCATTTTTGAAGGTGGGGGGGTTATGTTCTTGATCAATAAAAATTTGAAGTTTATTTAGTTAAGGTCATTTGATCAACCAAGAAAAGTGGGGTTATGTGATCTTTTCATTGGGAAAAAAAAATGAAGCTATTAGTAAGAGTTATTGAGGCAAGGAACATACCAGCTATGGATCCTAATGGATTCAGTGATCCATATGTGAAATTGTCATTGGGGAAGCAGAAGTTTAGGAGTAAAGTTGTGAAGAAATGTTTAAATCCATCATGGTGTGAGGAATTTGCTTTTAAAGTAGATGATTTGAAGGAGGAGCTTATTATTTCTGTTTTGGATGAAGATAAATATTTCAATGATGATTTTGTTGGACAAATTAAATTTCCAGTTTCTCAGGTTTTCGAAACCAATGATAAGTCCCTTGGCACTGCTTGGTATACTTTGCATCCCAAGCATAAGAAGGGTAAAACCAAGGATTGTGGTGAGTTGTTACTTTTTGTCTTGTTTTATTATCGTTTCTTATGGTAGGGGTAAGGTTTGCGTATATTGTTGTTGTTGTTGTTGTTGTGTTATTCTCGTCTCTGATGGGCTATTTAGTTTCCCCTTTATCTTGATGATTGTTTGATTAGTTTCTCTATACTGTTGTTGTTGTGTTGTTATTCTCGTCTCTGATGAGTTATTTAGTCTCCCCTTTATCTTGATGATTGTTTGATTAGTTTCTCTATACTGTTGTTGTTGTGTTATTCTAGTCTTTGATGGGCTATTTAATCTCCCCTTTATCTTGATGATTGTTTGATTAGTTTCTCTATACTGTTGTTGTTGTGTTATTCTCGTCTCTGATGGGCTATTTAGTCTCCCTTTATCTTGATGATTGTTTGATTAGTTTCTTTATACTGTTGTTGTTGTTGTGTTATTCTCGTCTCTGATGGGCTATTTCGTCTCCCCTCTATCTTGATGATTGTTTGATTAGTTTCTCTATGCTGTTGTTGTTGTTGTGTTATTCTCGTCTCTGATGAGCTATTTGGTCCCCTTTATTTTGATGATTGTTTGATTAGTTTCTCTGTTTGAATGTTTAAACTGGCATGAAATGTTGCTTCTCTGGGTTCGATGTGGATCATTTGGAAAGAGATAAATAGGAGGGCTTTTGAAGGGGTGGAAATGAGTTTTAGGCAGTTGAGGAGTAGTCTCCGATCACTTTTATATTTTGGTGCACCGATGTAGTCTCTGGAAGTATAGAGGATTTGGGGGTCTTTTGTAGTGAATCTTATCCTTTTGTAGGTTCTTTACTTTTTGGTGAACTTGTATATGGCCGATATTGGCCTTTTGATTTATGTAATGAAATTGCTTAGCTGATCATGAAAAAAAATGTTTAAACTGGTTTCATATAGGAAATGTTTCTGTATCTGCTAGAATATATGGTCTTTCCATTTTGCTTTAGGTCACAGGTTCAAGATTTTATCATGCTGTTGGTGAATTTTTTTTAAACAACGAAGACCCTTGAGGTCTGGCCCTTTCCCGGACCCCGTCCACCGGGCTACCTTTTTTGTTAGTGGATTTTAACCTGTATTAGCATGTTAGTTACCATCTTTACCAGCTCATCAATTAATGCTTGTCGAGAGATTTAGGATAGTAATTTTAACAAAATACTAAAGTGCATAGGAAATGTTTCCCGTATCTGATGCATGTTATTAGCAATAGAGGTGTTTTTTGCACTAGTCGAGATATCTATGGATACATCCTCTTATGATTGGTGGTCTATGTATGTACCTAGCATAGAATAGTTAGATAGAACAAATCGACTTCATTTGAAAATCGATGATGCTTGATCAAATTCAATATATCAATTACGAATAGCATTTCTCTTATGGTTTGCTCGGGTCCATTAAGGATTTAATTGAGTTCGTCCTTTCTAATAGGTCAAATTCTGCTCACAATATGTTTCTCGCAAGGCAATACATTGGCGGACTTGCAATCACTTGGTGATCACGGATCGAAGAAGTTGTCGTCTGATGTGGTAACTGAATCTCCTTTGTTGTCTTCCAATGCCCCGTTGAGATCATCTTCTCCTCTGAGATCTGAAGAAGCAGCCTCTTCAAAGGAGGAAAAGCATCCTGCGCAGACCTTTGCTGGTCGACTTGCTCAAATTTTCAACAAGAATGGGGATGCAGTATCCACAACTAACGCGAAAGCTCCAGATTTAACAGTGCCAACTGAAACTGCAAGTACAGCTATTTCTGAGAATGCACAAGAGGAACAGTCTACATCGGGAAACTTTCAAGAACTATTGAAAAGCATGGAGGCAAGAGAACAACCAAGCGAAGTTTCAAACCTTCCTGGAGTAGTAGTGGATCAATTGTATGCTATTGCCCCTCATGAATTGAATTCATTCCTTTTTTCACCGGATTCAACCTTCTTTAAATCCTTAGCAGATGCTCAGGGATCCACAGATGTTCGAGTTGGACCTTGGAAACTTGAAAATGGCGGTGAGAGTTTAAAAAGAGTGGTCACTTTTATTAAAGCTGCAAGTAGATTGGTCAGGGCTTTAAAAACTACGGAGGACCAGACGTATATTAAAGCCGACGGGAAGTCTTTTGCCGTTTTAGTTATTGTGAGTACCCCAGATGCTCCATATGGAAGCACTTTCAGGACGGAGTTGCTTTACAGCATTACTCCTGGTCCTGAACTGCCTTCAGGAGAACAGTCGTCAAGGTTAGTGGTGTCATGGCGCATGAATTTCTTGCAGAGCACTATGATGAAAGGTATGATAGAAAATGGTGCACGGCAAGGTATTAAAGAGAGCTTTGATCAGTATGCAAATTTATTATCTCAGAACATAAAGCCAGTTGACGCGAAGGACATAGGTTCAGAGAAAGAACAAATTTTGGCATCTCTAGAAGTGGAGCACCAGTCCGATTGGAAGCTGGCTGTCCTGTATTTTGCTAACTTTACTGTAGTTTCCACCTTTTTCATTGGGTTATATGTATTTGTGCACGTCTTGTTGGCCATGCCTAGCACAATACAGGGGCTTGAGTTTGTTGGTCTTGACTTACCAGATTCTATTGGTGAGGTAATTGTGTGTGGAGTGCTAGTACTTCAAGGAAAACGGGTGCTAGAGCTGATATCACGCTTCATGCGGGCTAGGGTACAAAAAGGTATACATATATTAGTTTCCTGCTTGGTTAAATCATCCAGACATTAGCAATAGGTGTTTTCCGTTGGTTCCTCATTCTCAGCTGTCACTGCTTTGTTACTATGAATACCTCGTGTAGTGAATGTTCTTCTTCCCATGTTCACATTCCGACTTTTAAGAAGTTTCACCTATAACGTCTTTAACATGTATTCATTGTTTCTCCAAGGTGTTGATGGGTTGTATCTTTGATGATTTAACCAGGGAGTGACCACGGCATCAAAGCACAAGGGAATGGTTGGCTGTTGACCGTTGCCTTGATCGAAGGAAACAACTTAGCAGCTGTCGACTCAAGCGGGTACTCCGACCCGTATGTGGTGTTTACGTGCAATGGAAAAAGTAGAACCAGTTCGATCAAGTTCCAAAAGTCTAATCCCAAATGGAACGGTAGGTCTTTATTTGAATTTTTGTAATTGCCGTTATTTGAGCATTTATACAAGGTCATCTCTCCTTTAGTTTTGATTAATGGTTTGAACCTCGCTACATGCAGAAATATTTGAATTTGATGCAGTGGATGATCCACCATCTGTTCTAGACGTAGAAGTGTTTGATTTTGATGGACCTTTCAGTGAAGCTACATCTCTTGGGCATGCCGAAATCAATTTTATCAAAAGTAATATATCGGATCTGTCTGATGTTTGGATTCCTCTTCAAGGAAAGTTGGCTCAGGCATGCCAGTCTAAGCTGCATTTAAGAGTTTTCTTGAATAATACAAAGGGTAAGAACGTTGTCAAAGACTATCTGTCTAAGATGGAGAAGGAAGTCGGGAAGAAGGTAGGTCATCCATTTCTACAGTTGAAAGTTAAATGGTCAATGGATCTCACTAACTATGGGGATTTATTTTCTTTCTGAGTTCTTCTGCTTAACGGTGCTTAACGGTGTCTCTGAATAACTTTTGCAGATAAAATTACGATCTCCTCAGACTAACTCAGCATTCCAAAAGCTTTTTGGGCTTCCACCCGAGGAATTTCTCATCAATGATTTTGCCTGTCACTTGAAACGCAAGATGCCCCTCCAGGTATGTTTGTTGATTCTTCGTGTTGATAAATCATGGAATTTTTCGTTTCGACAGTGTCTTTAGTCTTTAATGTACTTGTACATCTATTGGTCAAGATTGCCAACGTGCTCTCTTTCTGATATGACCCTCGTATCTTGTCAAAGTTGTAAATGAGCCTCCGCCAGCTTCGGTAGCTATGATGCTTGCTTTATTAATGCATCTAATTGTAATTTTTTGGTTCAGGGACGTCTGTTTTTGTCTGCAAGAATAATCGGGTTCCATTCTGATCTATTTGGGCATAAGACCAAATTTTTCCTTCTTTGGGAAGATATTGAAGACATTCAAGTCGAATCTCCTACTTTGGCATCAATGGGTAGCCCGAATATTATCATGACTCTAAAGCCAGGTAGAGGTTTTGATGCAAGGCACGGTGCGAAGACTCAAGACAAGGAAGGCAGGCTGAAGTTTCATTTCCACTCTTTTGTGTCTTTTAATGTGGCTAACAGGTAAATGTTCACCTCTTTATAAGCATTCTTACCTATTTTGAACTAGTACTCCTTCCGTTTCAATTTGTTCGTCTTACTTTCCTTGTTAGTCTGTTTAAAAAAGAACGTCTCTTTCCTTTTCTGGCAACTCCTTAATTCTAGCTTTCCACATGGCATGTTTAAGACCACGAGATTAAAGGACATTTTGGTACATTCTACATGTCTTTAGTTTAAGACCACAAGATTTAGAAGTCCTGTTTTACTTTCTTAAATTCCGTGCCAAGTCAAAACCAGACTAACAAATTGAAACCGAGGAAGTAAGTATAAGATTTTCCCTTCAGCCTGGTATAGAAGTTCTATCCCTTTGGACAAATCGGTGGTCTGCAGGACAGGATGCCTTAGAGTAGGCTTCTATCCCGAGTTGCATCATTTAGGCATTCGCATTAAACGTTGTGCTTCAATTTTTGCAGGACTGGATGCCTTATAGTAGGCTTCTATACCGAGTTGCATCATTTAGGCATTTGCATTAAACGTTGTGCTTCATTGACCTTGGCAGGAGGTTAACGAATTTGTGCGTTCAAATTGAACTTTAAGGGGGAAAAGGGCTGTTGTCGGATAAAATGTTTGGTTCCCCGCTGAGCAGCTTATAGCGATAACAAGTACTAGTTTTAATTCATTTGATTATGTGTTCAGGACTATCATGGCATTGTGGAAGGCAAGAGCTTTGAGTCCTGAGCAGAAGGTACGGATAGTTGAAGAAGAATCCGAAGCTAAAAATATTCAAATGGCGGAAGAGGATTCAATGGCAGAAGCTGCAGATGACGACTCTGAAGGCAAAAGCATTCATTCGGAAGAGAGCGGATCATTCATGGGTGTGGACGATATAAATATGTCTATCGTTTATTCCTCTGTACTTTCAGTTCCAGTAAGTATCTCTACTGCCCTCAAGTTATCACTCTCTCTTTATACATATAATAAAATCGCATCCCGGTGCACTAAGCTCCCGCTATGCGTGGGGTCCGGGGAATAGCCGGACTGCAAAGGTCTATTGGTTCGCTGTCATACCCTGCATTTCTGAAAGTGGCTGTCTTCATGGCTCGAACCCGTGATCTCCTGGTCACATGGCAGCAACTTTACCAGTTACGCCAAGGCTCTCCTTCAATATACATATAATACACAAACGGGTGCGCACACACACACACCATATGCACACACATTCTAGCATGTTTTCGTGTCCTATATGTTATTCTTTCCTTCTGTTTGCGAGATTTGGGGGTTATAAATATTGGATGGATTTCGGTTTAGATGGGATTATACAGGTCTGCACGCTGTGATGGTCAAATTGTTCACCCACATCCGTTAGAACATGCCCCAATTATAGTAGAACTATCCGTCACTTGCTCTATCGTCATATTTTGACATTAGAGCATATGAAATAGGACCTTGTACGTTTTCATTTCTATCCTCGTTTACGTATTTCCTCCAATAGCATCAAGTTAGTTTTTGCATGAAGAATACAATCTTCCTCTAGACGTACCAACCTCCCTCGTCAAGATTCCGTGCATTTTGTGCATGACTGCAGTTAATAAAACGGCAACTCATCATGAACCCACCATGGCATTTATTTTTTTCCATTTTTTGCAGACAGAGTTCTTCATGGAAGTATTCGGTGGGGGTGAACTTGATCGTAAGGTCATGGAAAGAGTCGGTTGTCTTAATTATTCTTATAGTCCGTGGGAAGAATCCGAGAAGCCTGACGTGTACCAGAGGCAACTTTATTATAAATTTGATAAGTGTATATCCCGTTACCGAGGTGAGGTTACAAGCACGCAGCAGAGGTCTCGTCTTTCTGATAAAAACGGTTGGCTTATAGAAGAGGTCATGACGCTTCATGGAATTCCACTTGGTGATTTTTTCAATGTAGGGATACTGCATTCTCCGTTTTCCATCTAACACGCCTTTCTGGGCTTACTCGCTGATTCATTCGCTTCCTTGTTTGTGTTTTTGCAGCTTCGTCTGGCATACCAGGTTGAAAACGTCCCCTCAAAATCGACAAGATGCAACGTTCAAGTACAACTAGGAATCGCTTGGTTGAAATACTCAAGACATCAGAAAAGGATCACGAAAAACATAGTTTCTAATCTGCAAGAACGCCTATTAGTCATGTGTAGCGGACTTGAGAAGGAATATCTCTCGAAATCTGATCCCCTCGTGATCTAGGAGGTTCATTGGCGTTTGCAGAACTTCGATCCTCATACACCAAATGTCCGTTGAAGCAATGTTGTTGTCGCCGTCGTGTTGTTCTTGAATATCACTAAACAAGTGATTGGAAGAAGCAAAATGTGTAAAAACTTACACTATGGAGCTCATTGTATGGTCGAAGAGATCAAGAATACGCGGTCAACACTCCCACTCGCAACATTTGTATACGTGTTTGAACTTTTTGTGTACTACCGATCTCAACTAGTCTGGGATCGAGGTGTTGTTGTTGTACGACGTCGTACATTCGAGTAGATTCACATCCATAATTTATTTTTTTTGACATGAAAATACTTTGATTACTTCAAAAGATGAGTGGAAATTTTTGGTATGTATATAAGGTACCCTATTCTAGGATTTGATGATTAGTTCTTTTGGAAATCCAATGTATTTGTGTTCATTTAGCCAAGTGAAAAATGAAAACCATTCATGATAACTGTTTTGAGTTTTTTTTGTGTGCATAGCGAGCGGGAGCTTTAGTGCATCTGATCGTTCTGAATTTGAGTCACTATAACGGTTAAGTGACTATACTAAACTGTTGTTGAACTTTACCGCAAGGAATGGAAAAAGCTTTCTTTCGAACCTCCTTTATCAGAAGATTACATTATATAGGTCATGTATTTTCTTGTTTACTGAAATCTTCTCGATGAAAATCGTGACTCTGCTCCTTTTTAGCAATATTATACAGATAAGGGTTTCAACTTTTACTGAATACATCACAAACCACCTTCACATAAATGGTAAAGTTGTCTTTGTGTATTCAGATGTTCATGAATGAAAACAATCTTTTGTATAAATATAAGGCAAGACTGTGTACAAGAGTTTCCTTTGTCGAGCCCCACGCACAACAAATATTAGTGCATCGAACTGCCCTTATTTATGATCGAAATTACTAAAAAAACAGTTCGACACAACTCGAGAAACGACCACATTCCAAGGGGTATTATGTAAAATATCGATTATCATAATACAATGACTAAAATTACTCAAAGAACAGTTCGGCACATATGTAAATGATCGATAATCATAATACAATTATTATTGAAATTACTAGAAGGACAGTTCGACACGAATTCAAAAAACAACCACATTCTAAGGGGTAATTATGTAAACAATCGATTATCATAATACAACAATTGAAATTACTAAAAGAACAGTTCGGCACGAATTCAAAAACGACCACGTTCCAAGGGGTATTATGTAAAATATCAATTATCATAATACAATTACTTAATTACTACCTCCACGATTTGAACTCGTAATCACAATTTTATAAGATGAAAGTTATTATCCCGAAATAATTATACTACTAATGTTTTCCTCCCCCCACCCCGACCACCCACCCCACTCCCACCCCACCCCCCCCCAAAAAAAAGGAGAAGAGAGAGAACACAATAGTGTTTCGGAAAAATCCCTCTTTTTACCTCACGCCTCCATTCTTTCTTCAAAAATCCTCACACAAACACAACAATCTTTGCTTCTAACTGTTAAAATTAACCTTAAATCTCATACAACAAAGGGACACTCTTTCTTGGTTTTGAATTTTTTGTCAATTCAGAGGTTAGTTAGTTAGTTAATTAGATAATCTTTGTCTTTGTTTTTGGTTAATCTTATTTGCTAATACACTTATCTTGTTATAATTGATTGCTAATATAAGCCTATGTTAATTCACTGGCAACATACCCGTTTGATAATTCATGGATCCCCATGTTTGTGGTGTGGGGTTTTGATTTTTTAGCTCAAATTTTTGTTCTTGAACTGTTAAATACTTAAAGAAAGATAATTGTGGTGTGGGGTTTTGATTTTTAGCCCAAGTTTTGGTTCTTGAATTGTTAAATAGTTAAAGAAAGATAATAGTGGTTGGGGTTTTGATTTTTAGCTCAAGTTTTGGTTCTTGAATTGTTAAATAGTTAAAGAAAGATAATTGTGGTGTGGGTTTTTTTTTTTTTTAGCTCAAGTTTTGGTTCTTGAATTGTTAAATACTTAAAGAAAGATAATTGTGGTGTGGGGTTTTGATTTTTCCCCCCATTTTGCTAATTCTTGAATCCCCATGCCCTGTTTCTTTTTTTGAGAAAGTAACATCCCATGGCAGAAGGGGAGCCTTGCAGTAAATGGTAAAGTTGCTGCCATGTGACTAGGAGGTCACGGGTTCAAGCCTTGGAAACAGCCTCTGGCAGAAACGCAAGGTAAGGCTGCGTACGATACACCCTTGTGGTGGGGCTCTTCCCCGGACACCGCACATAGCGGTAGCTTTAGTGCACCGGGCTGCCTTTTTTTTTAACATCCCATGGCCCTTATATAGTAACTTTTGCATTTGGTTAGCTCAAATTTTTGTTCTTGAAACTTATCCAAAAAGAAAAAAAATCGGTTCTTGAATTGTTAAATGCTTAAGCAAGACAATTGTCCTGTGGGGTTTTGTTTGTTTGATCTTTTAAGATGAAACAACAACAACATACCCAGTGAATTCCCACCAAGTGGGGTCTGGGGAGGGTAAAATGTACGCAGTCCATACCACTACCTCTGAAGAAGTAGCGAGGCTTTTTCCGATAATCTTTTAAGATTGTTGTTAATTCATCTTATCATACCGTTTTGCTAACTCATGGTTCCCGATGTTTATATACGGTGATTTTCACATTTGGTTAGCTCATTTTTTGGTTCTTGAATTGTTAAATACTTCAAGGAAGATAATTGTGGTGTGGGGTTTTGATTTTTCCTCCCATTTTGCTAATTCTTGGATCCCCATGGCCCTCATATAGTAACTTCTGCATTTGGTTAGCTCAAATTTTGGTTCTTGAATTGTTAAATGCTTAAGCAAGACAGTTATGGGGTGGGGTTTTGATCTTTTAAGATTGCTGTTACATTAATTACCCTTCTAATAATGCATGGATCCCCATGTTCATAAACAGTGATTTTTGCATTTGGTTAGCTCAAGTTTTGGTTCTTGAATTGTTAAATACTTCAAGCAAGATAATTGTGGTTTGGGGTTTTGATTCCCCTTCTCTCCCCCACTTTTGCTAATTCTTGGATCCCCATGGCCCTTATATAGTAACTTCTGCATTTGGTTAGCTCAAATTTTGGTTCTTGATTTTTCTTTTTTGCACATAGTTTGAGCTTTTGAGATTACTGCTGGTTGTTGAACTATTTTATAGTGTTGAGGTACAATTTTTTCTTATAAACAACTATTGCTTGTGTTAGCAGAATCTATATTGACTTTGTTAAATTACAGTGTTGAGAAAGACAGCTCTTTATTTCTAATCTCATTTGTTTTTACTTAAGCCGAGGGTCTATAGGGAATAGCCTCTCTACCTCCCAAGGTAGGGGTAAGGTATGCACACACTTTACCCTCCCCAGACCTCAGTTGTTGTATTACACTTGGTATTTTGTTGTTGTCATTTGCTAATACTTATCTGCTTTTGATGGCTTGCAAATATAAGCCCATGTTGAGTCATTTATTACATACCCTTTTGCTAATTCATGGATCCCTATGCTCTTATAGAGTAACTTATGCATTTGGTTTCATGTGTTAGCTCAAATTTTGGTTCTTGAATTGTTAAATGCGTAAGCAAGACAGTTATGGTGTGGGTTTTTTTTCTTTCCCTTTTTTTTGCACATAGTTTGAGCGTTTAGGATTGCTGCTGGTTGTTGGATTATTTCCTTGAACCGAGGGTCTATTGGATACAGTCACTCACTCACTCTACCTCTGAGGTACCTCTGAGGTAGGTGTAAGGTTTGCGTACAGTCTACCCTCCCTAGCCTCCACTTTGTGGGACAACACTGGGTATGTTGTTGGACTATTCTATAGGGTTGAGGTACAATTTTTTCTTATAAGCAACTACTGCTTGTGTTAGCAGAATATATATTGACATTGTTAGATTGCAGTGCTGAGAAATGACTTCTTCTTTTTTCTAATCTCGATTACTAATACTTATATGCTTTTGGTGGCCTGCAAATATAAGCCTCTGTTGATTGATTCATAACAAACCCTTTTGCTAATTATGTATGTTAGCTCAAATTTTGATTCTGGATTTGTGAGTTGCTTAAATCCTTTTGAATTTTGTTGGTTAAATCCTTGTTTTGGGTGCAGTAATTATTTAATATGGAAACTGAGTTCATGGAATTCTGAGATAATGTAGTGGTGAGAAGGATCCATGCCATAGGTCTTATTCAACTGCGGAAGAGCGTGTAGTTTCAGCTGAAGATACAGACAGAATGTATGGTAGAACAGGGCTTGATCGATTTAAGAAAGCTCAGTCATTGGAGCCATTTCAAGTGTCTGCAAATTCAGCTGCTAAACCAGCATTGCAGCCTGCTAAATCGGTCAACCATTCTTCCACGCCATATGCACAATCCACAACATCTAATCAACATACTCAATACGTAAATCCACAACCTGCTTTGCAGAAATCCGCTGCGGCAGATGCAACCACTTCTACAGCGCCAACTCATCATGTCACTCACGGAGGGGGACAATCAACTTGGCAGCCTCCTGATTGGGCTATTGAGCCACGCCCAGGTGTTTATTATCTTGAGGTAATCAAGGACGGGGAGGTACTTGATCGAATTAATTTGGATAAGCGAAGGCATATCTTTGGACGACAGTTTCACACTTGTGATTTTGTCCTTGATCATCAGTCAGTATCACGCCAGCACGCTGCTGTGGTTCCTCACAAAAATGGAAGGTGTGACACCTGACCTGTTTTCCGCTTATCTAGTGTTGAACATATTCTTTTCTTGTTTTATTAGTCTAGCTTGGTAGAAGAAAGAGGAAGTGATTATTAAATTAAATTACTACATAGCAAAAATATAACTCTATGATGATGAAGTACTTGAATATGTTGTGAAATTTGTGTTTATGCAGTTCTTCTTTGTGCTGAAGTGAGCAAGTAAAAGACTTAAGCAAGCGTAGGCGTTAGGACCATGGTTCCGTACTAATAAATCCTAACCTATGTGTGGAGATGTCTTTGTGTAGACTTCCAACTTTTAAATTTGTTCTTGCTAGTCATTCTTACTTAAGCAATGATAAAAAAATTTGCATTTTTGGCAGTCGATGCTTCTAACTTTCCAACATGTAGCTATATTTTATCCATTGGTACTCAAAAAAGTCAAACTCTTCGTCAAGTAAGGCTGTTTGTTGCATGAAGTTGCATATTTTTTGAAAATTCACAAATACTACCCCATAAATGCAAGAGTGGGAAGATGTGAATTTATTAAATATTGCTCAAGATCATTTCAATTTTTTGGGCAAATGTATGTTAATTGTACAATTTGGGACATCAAGAATGTCATCTATCTGTAAATATCACGTATCAGGGGCCATCTACTTCTGGTGAATGGGACCATCTAGCCCTATGTAGCTCGGACTCCTTGAAAATATCGACGGGTGCATGCCGTACTTTTCGAAGTAGTGCATTTTCGGAGAATCCGACTCTGGTGCAGCAACATTTTTGGATGGTCCGAGCAACATAGGTCTTGCCCCATTTAGATTTTAGTAATAACGACGATACTTTTGACTGCATAGTCACTTATATATCACTGTTAATGTAACTTGTCAATGGTGACAACTTATCTTCTTGATTATAAAAAATAGGTGTTCATTAAATTTGCATTTCTGGTGTAAAGGTAGTGTTATGGAAAATTTGGATCAATATATGAATTTTCTAGAGGAGTTAGGTGATGTGTAGAAGTCTTTTTTGCATCTGCAGATGTTGCAATTGTGCCATCTTGGTACCTTTATCAGTAAAATTCTACCTTAACAGGAAAAAGATGGTAACTTGTCAATGGTGAGAATCCATGTTGGTATTCTTTTCATCTTCTGTGTATATTTAGTCGTACGAAGTGCCCTTTCTTCTTATCTCGTGCATGTTGACCTGCTTATTAGTTATACCTTTATTACTTCTACTGTGCAGCTTTAGACAAGGTCTGCATACACTCTACCCTCCCCAGATCCTAGTGGGATTACGCTAGGCATGTTGTTGTTAAATAATGTAATTTCGTGCCGAGGGTCTATCGGTAGGGGTAAGGTAGGGGTAAAGTCTGTGTACACTCTACCTTCCCTAGACTCCACTTGTGAAATTACATTCGGTATGCGGTTGTAGTTAGTTGTTATGTCATGTAATTTTGTGCCGAGGGTCTATCGGAAATGGCCTCTCTACCTCCCAAGTTAGGGGTAAGGTCTGCGTAGTACCCTCCCCAGACCCCACTTGTGGGATTACATTGGGTATGTTGTTGTTTGTGTGTCCTTAGACGAAGAAAGTGCCATTTTTGGAAACCATAATGCCTGTCGTTACATGCCAATGCACTCTTCCTAGCTCATGCCGGTTGAACTAGTTATATCTCTTCTCTTGCAGCATTTATGTGATTGATTTAGGATCTGCACATGGAACATTTGTTGCAAATGAGAGGCTGACAAAGGATTCCCCTGTCGAGCTCGAGACTGGACAATCTTTGAAGTTTGCTGCATCGACTAGGACTTACATCATGAGAAAGAACAATGAAGTTCTCTTTCCTCCTTCACGACAAGTTGCAGAAATAGATCTACCGCCAGCTCCAGATCCTTCAGACGAGGAAGCTGTTTTGGCTTATAACACTTTTTTAAACCGCTATGGGCTTACTAGCCGTGATTCGTTGTCAAAATCAACGGTTTCAACAAGTGGGAAGGACGTCAATCATTCATCTGAGAGGCCAACTAAAAGAATAAGGAGGAGAAGTGTCTCGTTTAAAGATCAGGTTGGTGGAGAGCTAGTTGAAGTTGTTGGTATTTCGGATGGAGTAGATGTAGACACAGAACCTGGTCCTGTAGGTGTGAAAGAAGGAAGTCTTGTCGGAAAATATGAGTCACTCGTAGAAATTACAGTGATACCGAAAGGGAAAGAACAGTCCTCCGTGAAAGATGTCAACGTATCCCAAACAGGCGTAACTGACAAACTTAAACAGGTATTGAACAAGTTGAAGAATCCACCAAAGGGTGGAATTTACGACGATCTTTATGGGGAGTCAATTCCCGGTAAAGTAGGATCGTGGGCATATTCTGGTACCGATCAGGCTGCTTCCACTAACGATACTGAAGGACCCTCCCCTGCAAGTATCTCAAGCAATGTAGAAGACGATACTGATGATTTGTTCGGATAGAAAATGCATCGCTCGCTTTTGAATTCGGCCTCAACCCACTGTCTACCGGCGATGAGTTCAGTCGTTAGAGGTGCCACCACGAGGCGTCTCGAGTAGATTAAGTTATGTTAGTCTTTGTATTCTCTGGCATTGTTCACCATCAAGGATTCAATTTTTGAACTCAAATCTTTAAATTGTCAAGACACTGAATCTGTGACTTTAGATCAATGGGAAAAAAAAAGTTTTATGTTGGAGTCCCGATTAATCCGGATCGCGCGTTGCATGGCCCATTAAGGTGACAACGCTCCCAACAGAATTTTCTCCATACCCAGGTCGAACCCTCGACCTCTGATTAAGGGTGTTTATGTTATCTTTTAATTTTCAGTTTGTATGATCTTTGAGCCTGTTGTTATCATAAGGCCATAGTTTTTTAAAGGCATTTTTGTCACCACATAGACCCCGTGGAAACAACCTTTGGCAGAAATGTAAAGTAAGACTTATGCACAATAGAACTTTGTGGTCCGATCCTTTTGGGTCGAGTCAAAATCGTCGCGGAGCAACAACGGCGTCTGGATCTGATCTATTTACTCGGCAATTCATCCGGTGACTTAACGGTAGCCTGAACAGCTAAAACTCATTGCAAGATCGGAAAGAATGTCAACTTGCACAGATGACAACGAAGGCTAAACCTCGTTTATGCATCGAGAAAGACCGTTCGTAGGGGAGTGATTGACCTTTCTAAGAAAAAAAGCCCCGGACCTTGTGCTAGTGCATCGTGTTGTCCTTTTATTGTTTCACTACACAAGCAATTTCCAAACACAATTTACTCCAAACTTTGGAGGAAATTACACCCAACGACCTTAGTAATGGGTGGTTTTACACCTTTGCCCCCTACGTGATCCGTGAACAAACTTCCAAATGGCCCCGCCCATCCAAATGGACCACACTAGGCCGCTCTCCAGCCTCCCTAGCACGCCTCGGTCGATTTTCAGTCCATAACACGCCCGGACCCCGGACCCACCCCAAAATCGTGGGCTATAATACATCGATTTGGTTTGAAAATGCTCAAAACTTGTTGAACTTGAAGTTTTACCTACGGGGTGTAAAAATTCAAGATCAACGACTTTTAAGGTCATTCCTGTAAATTACTATCAAGTTTGTCCAGACATTGGAAGTAAAAAAACATTTACACGCAGTTTTAAGCATTAAAGAAACTTCAGGGCTAAAAGTTTAACATTTTTTTAGTTTTTTTTCTTCATATTTTAACACATCGAGTCCTTGACGGTTAATTTTACATCTTTTTTTTTACAATATATTATTCACGTGGAGTTTATCTATTTCTAATTAAGGCTCCATTAAATGATAAACTATTACAACGTCAGAAAGTTGTTAAAGAATATTTTACGTGTAGTTACTAAACTTTATATGTACAGTTAACTTGTAAAATTAGCTTTTGTTATGTGAAGTTTACTTAATTATATGTAAATTGCCCCCAAAAAGTAATACAAATGGCTAAAAGGTCAAATTTTGGTGTGGGTTTATATAATTAAAGTTTTGATTATTGATATAAAAAATAACTTAAAAAAAATATTTAAAATGACATTTTAAGCGTTAGGAACACTTAGAGGGCTAAAATTTTTTTTTTTTTTTTAAAGTTTTTCTTCGTATTTTAACACGTGAAGTCCTTGACGATTAACTTTACATCTTTTCTTTAAATAAATTGTATACGTGGAGTTCATCTATTTTTAATTACGATTTCATTAAATGGTAAATTGATGCTACATCGGAAGGTAAAAAGATAATTTTACGTGTGGTTATTGAACTTTATACATAACAAAAAGTTATAATTTTTTTTTAATTATTAAATTTACTAAATCATATGTGAATTGTCCAAAAAATACAAATAAACAGAAAAATTTTCTGACTTCTTATTAAAAGATGAATTTAAAAATATTTAGATACCATTTTAAGCACTACGAAAACCTTAGGGGCTGAAATTTTAAAATTTTAATACTGCTCTCGATATTTTAATACGTGGAGTCCTTGACGATCATCTTTACACATTTTTTCAAAAAAAATCATCCACATGTTGTAGTTATTGTCCTGTTACTATCTGCAATCTCCTATACTTCTATTACTTTATTTTTCTCGAACGTTCCGAACTTCTTTCTCTCGACCCGATAATCTATCAGAAACATCATATCTATCTGAGGTATAGAAAACGTATGCGTACACTCTATCATTTCCACACATCGCTTTGTGTTATTACTTATTACGTTGTCGTAATAACAATCCCTGTTACTATCTGTTATTTCTCGTACATCTGTTACTTCATTTTATAAAACGTTTTGAATTTTTTCCTCCTGAGCCGATGATCTATCAGAAACAAGCATCTATATTCGAGATACATATATAGTCTACGTAAACTCTATCATTCCTAGACCCCACTTTGTATAATACTACTAATTATATTGTTATTATTATTAGGGAAAATGTTCTTTTTCCACCTTAAACTATATGCGAAAAGGCTGAGACACACTCGAACTTTAGAGGGTATTATTAACCTTTGGATTAATTAAAATCGTATTTTTGACAATCTTAGTGCCTACGTGTCACATAGTGTTAGTGCTACATATGTGCCACGTAGACATTAAAGTTGTCAAAAATACGATTTTAATTAGTGTAAAGATTAATAATATTCTTCTAAAGTTTAGGTGTGTCTCAGCCTTTTCACGTATAGTTAAAAGTGGAAAAAGAGCATTTTCTCTCGTTATTATCATCAATTAAAGTTTCAAAATAATTGACCAAAAACTCTTTCTCATTAGATTATAATTACAAATTGATTTTCTTAATTTATAAGTAAATATAAATTGGTACAATTGGTCACTCCATTTTCTTGTCTTTCTCTTCACACTTCTCCATTTTAGCTTTCAATATTTTTCTCTCCTTTCACTTCCCTTTTGTTCTTCATCAAAGGTACATTCAAATTTTTTTCAATCTTGTTTATATTTTGGTAACAATCTTTTTATTTGTACGAGGTAATGATAAGATTTACGTATATATTTTGTCATTCCCAGACCCCACTTATCGAATTTTATTGTATATATTTTCCCTTATGTTGGTGGGGTTCTTTCAAAAAATAATCTTTCTATATCTTCTGGAAGTACTGGTAAGGTTTACCTATATATTCTGTTATCCGCAGACCTCACTTATCGAATTTGGTTGTATATATTTTCTCATATGTTGGTGGGGTTCTTTCAAAAAATAATCTTTCTAACTTTCTCGAGGCAGTGGTAAGCTCTGTGTATACTTTACTGACATAAACCCCGGATCCCACTTGTGTAATTTCAAAGGTATTTTGGAAAAAACCTTTTTATTTTTATGAGGTAGTGTTAAGGTTTGCTATGTTCTGTCTTTTTTATATCTCAATTGTTGGATTTTGCTAGGTATGTTGTTATTGTTGTTGTTGAAAATCACTTTCAGTTCAGCTATAAAGTTTGCATGTTGTTTGATAATCTTGAAATTTCTGGGAAAAAATTGATTTGAAAATAATGTACTGATGAAAAGGGCAATTTTATTTTAGTAGTTTGTATGTTGTTTGATAATTCGAAATTTCTGGAAAAAGTTTATGAATAAATGGAAAATAATGTACTGATGAAAAGGGCAATTTTTTTAATAGTTTGTATGTTGTTTGATAATCTTGAAATTCCTGAGAAAAAATTGATGTATAAATGGAAAATAGTGTACTTTTTGAGATTTCTAATGTTGTTTGTGTTTGTGGGTGTTTATGTTTTTTTGTGAACAGTGAATAACAATGGCTGAAAAAGGAGGAAAAGGGTTTATTTTGCCGAAAACCGGAAAGTCTGCTCTGAAGTCTCCTGGTAAATTATTCGTCTTTTGCCTCTTTTTTTGTTGAGTTGTTGACTTGTTTGTAGCTATGGGATTATACAGTCGAGGGCGGAGGTAGATAGGGTCAAGGGTTTTTAGTCCGAACTCACTTTGACGGAAAATTACATTGTTTATACATAGTCCATGATTACTGTCACTTTGTCCTGAGCCGGAGGTCTATCGGAAGCAACCTCTCTACTTCTTCGGGGGTAGTGGTATGGACTGCGTACATTTTACCCTCCCCAGCCCCCACTATGTGGGAATATACTGGGTTTTTTGTTGTTGTTGTTGTTGTTGTTGTAGTAAATGTTGAATCCCCTTTGGTGAAAAGTATATACACTGTATATATATAGTTAAAAATATTTTATGTATATATAGTAGGAGTTGGAAGGGGAGCCTTGGTGTAACCGGTAAAGTTGTTAAAGTTGTTGCCATATGACTAGGAGGTTACGGGTTCAATCTGCGGAAACAACCTCTTGCTGAAATGAAAGGCAAGGTTGTATATAATAGATCCTTGTTGTCCGGCCCTTTCTTGGACTCCATGCATAGCGGGAGCTTTAGTGCATCGGAGCTGCCCTTTTTTACTTTTTATTTCTGGGGTTTATACATGCTTTCCATTATGTCATTGAGTTAAATGCATTTATTACTCTTTTTGACGTTGAAAAAAACAAAATGTTACTCCATGTATTTCCGAGTATTTGACTGGAAACACAGTTTAAGATGTTTAGTTCTTTTCTTTTTTCAGAAAGTTAAGACGTTAAGGGGGCATTTGTCCATGAAATTCGTGAGTTCTTGAAAAGTAGTTTTTGTTTTGAGAAAGTGAAAAATGATAGTTGAAAACGGAGTTGTGTTTGGCCATGAACACAAATTGGAGTTGTTTCTGAATTTTTGTGAATAGTTTGGAGTGTAAACAAGTTGAATTCTGGAATTTTCATGAATTTTATGACCAAAAGTGTTTTCAGAGTTCCAACTCTGGAAAAAAGTAAAAAAATTTCACGACCAAATGACCCTAAATTCGTCTCATGTATTAAATTAGTGATAGTAGGAGGGAGTGTTGAGATAATGGCTGAAAAATTAGTTTGAGTGGTAGAACCACTTTAAAGTTTAAGATTTTCATTAGTTAATGAATTTAAATTCTTGAAAGATGTGTAAAGGAATTGGTGTCAATTAATTATTTAGGACATTCCAAACGGAGAAGGTGCGATATAAATTGGGGCAAAGGGGTAAATGCTGTAAATCTGCTTATCCGAGTTGCGTGAGCTTAGTGTTGGACTCCAATGTTTGACAAGTGAAGGGGATCCTCGGAGTAATTGGTAAAGTTGTTGCCATGTGATCAGGAAGTCACGGGTTCAAGCCTTGGAAACAGCCCCTTGCAGAAATGTAATGTGAGGCTGTGTACGATAGATCCTTGTGGTGTCGGGCCTTTCCCCTGACCCGCCGCATAGCGGGATCTTAGTGCACCGGGCTGCCCCCCTATTTTTTAATGTTTGACAAGCAACAAGTTCCAGTAACTATTGGTAGCTTGTGATTGCCGAGAAGATGGTTATCTTGGGAGGCAAAAGTGCTCCACATATAAGGAGCATTGAACCGAGGACTCCATTTAATAAGATTTGACTCGAGCATTATGGATTAGAGTCCGATAATATGATAGACTAAAAGAGTGGTAGAAAAGCTGTGGAGAGCCTTGTAAATAAAATAGTGGGAATATCTTTCGTAATTGAGCTGATCAAGACTCGCTATACTCCAATAGCTGTAAATGGAGATCCATGAACTCTTTCTTCGTAATTCCTTTGTAAAAAGTCAAAGTGCAGTTGAAAGATCTGTTTTTTGCTTGTAGTTAACTTCTTACATTGACTCGGAAAATCCTTGCATTGTTGAATTGACTTCTTTTCTGTAGCGTCCAAAGGGAAGGATGATAGCTCACTGAAGTCAAAAAGAGGAAGGAAAGTTCAGTTCGATTCTGAAGGTTAGGTTGTTTACTGGTGTCTTATGGATTTCACTTCACCGTTTTAAACGAAATTTAAGGAAAACAAAGATTTTGTTTCTTAATATGTATTATTCAATCATTCTTCTTAAATCTGCTTCTTGAATGTTATTGACGCTACTCGATGTCTACCCTTGATTAGGATCGCTTGATATCAATTCCACAAAATCGAATGGAAAAGCTGATATACCGTCTTTCAAAGGTTAGAACTTTCATATGTTCCATGTGAAGTGTGAATTATGGTGTTCTTTGCGGTTTTGGTCATGTTCTTTGCGATGTTGTCATTGTCTAGTTGACGCGGGCAAGGCCGGGAAAGCTGGTGCTGGTGGTAAAAGTCAAAAACCAAAAGCACCCGAGCCATTGGAGCTGAGAGCTGAGCAAGGTTTTCTTCCACTCCTAATTCTCTTTTACAGCTTGAACATGAAAATGTAATTTACTTTTCGGATACTCGCTAATGGAAAATTTTGGTCCCAATTGTTATTTCGTTTACGGTTTTCTTCCTTCTCCAACTTTTTTGAGTTATAGACGCATTTTTTTCGCTGTTGCTCCTTTGCCTTCCGAATTTTAAAACACTTCTCTATCTAGTACCACATTGAGCCGTCTTTTTCTTTTCTTTTTTGGCCTATTCCCTTAATATTGATCTCTGTTCTTAAGTGAGTGTCACAGCATGTTATATGATGCGGGAAAGTTTCTGTCATCTGTGTTTATTGTAATAGTGACATACACATTGTAATCTCACGAAGTGGGATTTGAGGAGGGTGGAGTGTACGCATTCTTACCCCTACCCTTGTGAAGATAGAGTGGATGTTTCCGATAGACCCTCTACTCAAATAATCATAAGGTAAAAATCATTGCAGTAAATCTTCACGATGCAATTGAAAGTTAGGACTGATCGGAACAATGTTAAACAAGATAGGAGAATATACGAACTAAGAGCCTGTTTGGATTGGATCACCCTAGTGTACGCCACAGGAATTCTTGAAAATAACAGGAAAGTGATTAAGATGATGTCAAAAAAGGGAAGTAGTTATTTCAATAACTTCGATTAAGCTAGTCAAGGTTAAAAAGTAACGATAAATAATACTAATTCGAGGAGTAAAATCATGTTCTAAGGTTTTATTGGACCGGAGCTGTCGAGATTCTTTTCTTGAATCATATTAGGAGAAAATGTATGTGTAAAATGACAAGTAAAACTATCTACATGACACATTTCCTTTTCATTCATAGCATTAAATTAACATTATATAAAAAAACGCAGTCAGATGCGCAAAGCATTCTGTGTTAGCATAGTAAGGGCTGCACCCCAAGGGGTGTGATCTAAACAATCTACCCTAGTGCAAACATTAGTGGTTGCTTCCTTAACAGTCTTTTTCCTTCTTGAAAAACTAGCCATTCTTGGTTCCGTTGACTTGATTAACTTCATTTCTATTTTTTGCTTACCCTCTTTGGTCCTCTTTTCCATTGAAAAAAAATAATAGCTGAAGAGAAAAGATCTGAATATGTATTGGCTGAACAAGCCTGAGTAACTTTGAGAGGAATGCTTGTGTAATTTATAGTAGGTGAACGAGCCTGAGCCTACGTGTCACGTGTATTGTCACATTTATGTAATGATTCCATATTATGAGCCTATCTTTCATGTGTATAGTCACGTTTATAGTCACTTGGAATGAAGATGCTAAATAAACGTGACTATACACATGAAAGATAGACTCATAATATGGAATCATTACATAAATGTGACAGTACACGTGACACGTAGGCTCGTTCACCTACTATAAATTACACAGGCATTCCTCTCAAAGTTGCTCCGGCTTGTTCAGCCAATACATATTCGTATCTTCTTCTTTAGCAATTTTTTTTTTTCAATGGAAAAGAGGACCAGCAAGGGTAAGCAAAAAATAGAGATGAAGTTAGTCGAGTCAATGGAAGCAAGGATGGCTTGTTTTTTCAAAAGGAAAACGACTTTGCTCAGAAATGTGGATGAGTTGTCGATTCTGACAGGAGCACATGTTTGTGTTCTGCTTGTTTCACCAACGGGAATACCCTATTCCTATAGCTCTTCAAGTATTTGATAAGTTTCATGGATTGAAGTCAGACGATCGTCAACGCGATCATTCCGATGTTGGTAAATCAAATGTCTCGGAGGCATCTGATGATCATCTGTCTCTTGCTGTTGGTAAATCAAGCAGTAAATGACTTAGAATATGAGTAGACTACTTAAGTGTCAATTTTATTTTTATTTTCATTCTAATTTTCTCTTGATTTATACTCAGAAATTTCGGAGGATACAACATGCGTGATGGATTGTGAAGCTGCTGAAATTATGCAAGGAATCCAAGAGAAAATGGTGGTTTTGTCTGAAGATCCCTCTATAAAACTGCCTGTGTAAGGGAGTACATGTTTAACTTTCTGCATCGTTCTTGCTAGGAATATATATACTTTTCTTGTCTCCGTTGCTTCCCTCTTGAGGAAGACAAGTGATGAGAGCTAAGCTGTCCAGCGTTTGACTTTGGTCGCTACCAGTTCATTTGACAGGGGATTGGCATATGCTCAAAGGAACAAGCTTTACGATAATCCTCAGGCTGTTAGACAAGCACTTGAGTATCCTTTGACCTTTTATTACTAAAGTAGAAACTGAACTTCCGTATGGCGTGTTATAATTGTCTCTTGAAAATTTTCTAGTGTTGGTTTTCATTTAACTCAAATCAGGCCTGTAAAACAACATGGCGTTACTGATGGGGAGGTATCAATTTTCGACGTGTTAATACTTTGATTTCTTTTACATGTGAGGCAATGTTTTATATTTCGTTGTTGTATGGACGCAGATCTGCATGATTGGCAACTTCCCGATGGAATCTGTTGATGAAGTGTTTGCTCTTGTTCCCTCGCTCAAGGTATGGGCTGCACTATTCTGAAACATATTCTGGATATTGGTTTTGTTCCAACGACATGCTACACAAAGCTTTGCCACTGCCAAAATCTGACATTTCAAGAGTCCATCCTTCCAACATTTTCATATTGGTGTATAAGTTTGGGCGTTGAGGTTGCTTCCAACTGCTGCGGTCGATTGAGTTTTAATTTTGACCATACAAGGACCGTAAAGCTATAATTAGTTTCTTAAAGAACCGTTAATCTTGATACTAACAAAAGATGAGAAGGAAACTACACACACACACGGTTCATGTTCATTTCTACACAAAGAAATCTGTCTCCAGCGTCGCGCTTTTGTAGAATGGTTGCATTATTGGTTTCACAACCAATTCTTAGATGCTCGAAAGCACCAACTGCGATCTCTTTCTTAGCAACTACCGCGTGAATGTTGTGCTCCGTCTATATCATTTTATTTAAGTTTTGGTACTTAGTGTTCTATTGAAATGGTCTGACACTGCTGAAAAAATCGCAGAACAAAAAGAACAAGCTGAGAGTTCCCCTGGAGAACGCGTTGGCTGAACTAGCCAAACTTAGAAGGGCGGCGGCAGCATAAATTGCTCAAGGCTAGCATTCTATGGTAATGTCATCGTTTTACCTTTGATATTAAATCGCTCTACTAGAACTTCGACTACCAGAAGATGATTTTATTCCAAGGCAGTTTACTGACAGCCATCATTTACGCTTACTGCTGGTCGTCGTTGCAGGTGTGTTTGTGGTGGGGTGTTTGTCAGGAGTGTTCGAAGGCCATGCTCAGCAGTTCAGCAGCCAGCAACTGATGTTGCCTTCATTCTTCTTAGTTTTGTTTCTGTTTAGTGGTGTCATGTTTGCTAGTCTGCCAGAGGCGGATTTAGGATTTGAAGTTTGTCGGTTCTTATTACGATCTCAAATTTAATATATATATAGGCAGTTGAGTTCACAGTCAAATATTTATCGATGTTTTGCTTTCTCATCTCTCATGCGCATTTTGTCAATGTGAGATTGTCTAAAGATTGTCGTATGAAACTGAAGTACTTTCCGAAACTCTTTCATAGAATTCCAACGATACATCCAATAGTGTTGCATCGGCCCCCTCAACTAAACGAGGCTTATCTGTATGTAGATCTTACCGTCAGTAAAAGTAGTAATAATAGCGTAGTCGGTAAGACTTGATCTGAATCGTAGTTCAGATTCAAGTGAGGGCGACCGCGAAAGTCACTGAATGGGTCAGTCTTTTAGTTCTCTAATCTCACACGTGTGATTTAGGGCGGATGTTGTGCACGCCGACCTTACCTATACATTGTAACAAGGTTATTTTCAATATACTCTCGACTCAGGTAAAACATTTCAATGCAAATTTTAAAAGAAAATACACTTGTGAAGAAGCCATATCGGAGACTCGGATGTGGATTTAGGATTTGAAGTTTTTCTATTCTTATTATGATCTCAAATTAATACATACTGGCAGTTGAGTTCACAGCCAAATATTTACCGAGTTTCGCAAGGCCCCTCAACTAAATGAGGCTTCTGTGTGTATGTAGATCTTACCTCTACCTTTGCAATCTACTCTACCGTCGGAACAGAAACTTCATATGAACAGCGCACCAGTAAAAGTAACAACAAAAACCCAGTCGGTGTAATCTCACACACGTGTGATTCAGGGAGGATGTTGTGCATACAGACTTTACCTCTACATTATAGCGAGGTTATTTCCAATGTACTCAGCGCTCAAGTAAAACATTTCAAAGAAAGTACACTAGCGAAGAACCCATATCGGAAACTTGATGTAAAAATTCCTTACACTGACGGTGTGTATAACTTACACTATAGTACCTAACCTATGAAGTATAATTTCATGTTCTATAGCAGCTACTAGTTCCAAAACCTCCAAATCACATCAAGAATAACCAAACATTCCAAAGAATAATCGATAACAACGATATCCAACTGTTCTGCGACGTAAAACCTGATGAAGAAGCATAATCGCTAACCCCAACAAGAAATCTGCACTCTCCGATAGAAGGATTCAAGAAAGTAACCATCCCGAGCCCATCAAAATCACAGCTCCGCGGATTCTGCTTTTGGAGCTGATAGTAACTGTTGAATGCATACGATATGTTACCTTTTGCTCCAATTCCATTACACGATCCTCCATAGTTGAGCGTCGTGCAATCTGCATACGTGCAGGCAAGTTTAACGTGGTTGGTTACTTCAGCGAGATCTTTCAAAGGGTTCGCGATACACCATCTATATGGAAGATACCCAACATCCTTTGCATTCTTTAACAGACCATTTCCGAGGTTCAATGGATATTTCGACTGGCCATCGAAAGAGAATATGCCCCAGTGTCTCTCGAAGTTACCTGGGAGCACGCTTTTTGCACCTTCATCGAGAAGACTGAAAAGATAAACGTCCATAGGTGGTATCCCTGGTCTAAGAGGAGTTCCTTTGTTGCTGAGAACATGATTCACAAGGCCTTGGTTGAAGACCCTTGCAGCTGTAAGATTAGCACCGAAGGCTCCATCGGTAGGCCAACCTACCTCTCCTATAACTATGGGCATCTGACCATACCCGATTTTCGCGAGGGCTGCTATTAAAGTATCCAAATTTCCATCAAAGGCGTTATAGTATACATTAGGTCCGTCGGTCACAGCATGTGTTGTCCCTTCAAAAAAAGCATAATCTTGAGGGAAGTCCGAGTTTCCATATAGGCTGAGGAATGGATAAATATTTACCACAAACGGTGAACCATTAGCGTTCAGAAGTGAAACCATCTGTGTTATGATCGAAGTCAATTCGGGTCTGAAGGCTCCTTGTGATGGAAGGGAAGACTCGTAGGCATCGGCATTGCATGGAACTACCAGCTTTACATTCTTAGCAAGATTCGCCTTGGCTAACGACTGTTGCAAATTCGTCATAGCAGGGACTACGTATGATTGATACTGACCGGCATAACTTGTAAGAAATGGCTCATTACCAACTGCAACATACCTGCGTTGACGCATAGCTGTCATTAGCCAACGAGGGAAAGAAAACGAGAAGAAACAAGAGAGTGACACGGTACATGCTGAAACGACCAAAAAAGATACAGTACTATTATAGCGTTAAACTTTCCAGGCAGCGTATGCTGCAGTGCCGATACACAATTAACGTGGGTTGATTACTGCCGAGACCATTTAACATACTAACGATATTAAGACACGTTACGCGTGTAAAATAGAGATGCTACATCACACCAGAAAATGGCTACTAGTAATTGGTATCGAGTCTGATTTCCACTGTAAGTTCTACCATTTGCTAGCTGCTCCCACGAAAACCAAACCACCATATTTTCAGACTAGACGACTCTTTAACTCGATAGATGTAGTTTACTCTAGTTAAGCCATCTAAACAGGAGGTAAAACTTGTTGATTCTAAACATTTCTCCTTTTCTTGGAGAAACGAAAAACAACAGAAAATTAAATTCCTCATTAATCGCAATTGCAAGAGAGGGAACATGTGTGAGATCAAATATCAAAGATACAAGTGATAGCAAGTCATAGCACGGATTCTCGAGGGCCTGAGCTCCGCGTCCCAGCCAGGATCAAATCCAGACATCACCTTGAAAATATCGACCTTGACCTCAAATAGATCTTCAGCATAACCATGTATATGAACAATGGTTCAAATGTTTGAAGAAATCAACACCCTTCATTTTCTTTATCAGCAGATAAACACAGATACAGACGAGAATCGGTATAAGTATACACACAAAAGACCGGAAAATACAACAAGTTGAGAAGATTCACAACAGCGAAAGGTGACATTTTGTTTAAAGATATAGTACCCCAAATAACACCAATATCAGATTCCACCACAATAACACCCCAACATAACAACAAAAAAAAGGCAGCCCGGTGCACTAAGGATCTCGCTATGCGCAGGGTCCGGGGAAGGGCCCCACCACATGGGTGTACTATACGCAGCCTTACCTTGCATTTCTGCCAGAGGCTGTTTCCAAGGCTTGGTAACAAAGCTAAAATGGGTCTTTCCTTGTTTGGGTAAATGAGTGATAAAAGCCATTTTCTTGAAACTCAATGTACCACCTAAGACCTTATTCCTACCTAAGAGGTCGAGAGACTGTTTTTGATAGACCTTCAGCTCAAGAAACAACAACTAATAACAGAAACTACAATAAAACAATAAGATAATCGAGGCACAAAGTACAAGAAACAACAGATAGGAACAGAACATAAACTACAAAAAGACAACACGACAATCGAGGTACAAGATGGTAACAGAAATTGAAAGGACAAGAAACTACTCACCCCAACATAACAACACCACTCCTACAACAACAAAGCTAAAAAGGGTCTTTCCTTGTTTGGGTAAATGAGTGATAGAAGCCATTTTCTTGAAACTCAATGTACCACCTAAGACCTTATTCCTACCTAAGAGGTCGACAGACTGTTTCTGATAGACCTTCAGCTCAAGAAACAAAAACAAATAGTAACAGAACAGAAACTACAATAAAGCAATACGATAATCGAGGCACAAAGTACAAGAAACAACAAATAGGAACAGAACATAAACTACAAAAAGGCAACACGACAATCGAGGTACAAGATGGTAACAGAAATTGAAAGGACAAGAAACTACTTACCCCAACATAACAACACCACTCCTACAACAACAAAGCTAAAAAGGGTCTTTCCTTGTTTGGGTAAATGAGTGATAGAAGCCATTTTCTTGAAACTCAATGTACCACCTAAGACCTTATTCCTACCTAAGAGGTCGAGAGACTGTTTCTGATAGACCTTCAGCTCAAGAAACAAAAACAAATAGTAACAGAACAGAAACTACAATAAAGCAATACGATAATCGAGGCATAAAGTACAAGAAACAACAGATAGTAACAGAACATAAACTACAACAAAACAACATGATAATTGAGGTACAAGGAATCAACAGATAATAACAAAAATCGAAGAGAGAACTTAGAAGTTACTTGATATCAACACCCCCTTTAACCATATATCTAGAAACATTCTGAGACACCCACATATCAGCAGCAGAGCTAGAACTACTAAGAATTGCCAACATATCATTAGGTATCCCAACCATAATTTCAAGTTCACTTCCCATTAACCCCTTCATTACATCTGAATCAGCATCAAAAAGCTTCACTTTCTGATTGTTTTCTTTAAGAAGATCCACAACAGTTACAGGTGACATTTTGTGCAAAGATATAGTGCCCCAATTGACACCAACACCAGATTCCACTACAATAACACCCCAACATAACAACACTACTCCTACAACCTAAGTTGCTCGGACTCTTCCAAAATGTTGCCGCACCCATGTCAGATCCTTCAAAATTACACTATTTTTGGAGGATCCGACACGCATCCGTCAACATTCTTGAAGAGTCCGAGCAACATAACCTACAACAACAAAGCTAAAAAGGGTCTTTTCTTGTTTGGGTAAATGAGTGATAAAAGCCATTTTCTTGAAACTCAATGTACCACCTCAGACCTTATTCCTACCTAAGAGGTCGAGTTCGAGAGGCTGTTTCTGATAGACAACTAATAACGAAAACAAATAGTAACAGAACAGAAAGTACAATAAAGCAATGCGATAATCGAGGCACAAAGTACAAGAAACAACAGATAATAATAAAACATAAACTACAAAAAGGCCACATGACAATCGAGGTACAAGGAATCAACAGATAGCAACGGAACAAGAAACTATATCAGTAAGAGAACTTAGAAGTTACTTGATATCAACACCCCCTTTAACCATATATCTAGAAACATTCTGAGACACCCACAAATCAGCAGCAGCAGTAGAACTACCAAGAATTGCCAACATATCATTAGGTATCCCAACCATAACTTCAAGTCCACTCCCCATTAACCCCTTCATCACATCTGCATCAGCATCAAAAAGCTTCACTTTCTGAATCTTGTTTTCTTTAAGAAGATCCACAACAGTTACAGGTGACATTTTGTGTAAAGATATAGTACCCCAATTAACACCAATGCCAGATTCCACTACAATAACACCCCAACATAACAACAACACACCTACAACAACCAAGCTAAAAAGGGTCTTTTCTTGATAAGCCATTTTCTTGAAACTCAATGTACTAGCTAAAGAAACAATTGTTCATCAACTAGTTTTTAGGTGAAATTTTTTTTAGTGGAATTATCAAAAAGGTAGAATCTTTTTTTGTTTTTTTCAAGAAAGATAGATGCTTTTTGTATACTGGTTAGTTAATTTGTGGTATATTTAGCAGGTGATTATTGATGTTAAACAGGATAATGTCGGTTTATTACAGCAGTAGCAGCTGAAAAGCTAACGAGAAAAATGAGTCAATAGACCCTCTCAAGTTTCCAATTAAGAAAAGTGGACAAGTGGATTTCGCAATTTTTTTTAAAAAAAAAACTTTAAGTCTTTTGAACAACTAGGATATTCGAACAACTTTCTTCACTTGTTGAACAACTTTTTTCAGTTATCGAATAACTACATCTAGTTGTTGAACAACTACTCGCAATTATCGAACAACTGTGCCTAGTTGTTCAACAACTTGCGTAGTTATTCAAGAACTGGGACAAGTTGTTGAAACCAAAAAAACTTAAAAAAAAAAGACTCAAAAACATTTGTCCCTCCCACCCAATTAAAAAAACTTGGAGGACTCATGGTTAATTGGACAACTTCTTTGTCCTTTTTAATCCAAAGTCCCAAAGCTAACTGTAGTGTTTGTTTGACTGATTGGTAGCAGCAGTACGTCTTTTTCTAGATTGTTTTTATCTTGAATCGAAGTCTATTAAAAATAATTTTTGTATCTCACTTTTGAGATAATGATACAAATTGCGTGTACTTTATCGTCTTTGAATGTAGATTTATGGGAATACGTTTGATATGTTGTTTTTGTATTTTGTAGTAGTAGGGTGAGAATTACTATCAGAGAAGTATTCGATGAATTTAGTCGAGGCAAGATTTAAAGATTGAAGCTTTAACGTTCTAATAAAAAAATAAAGCATCCAACTATTACTTATATGAATTTAGTCGAGGCGTCTGTGATGGACTCAAAATTTAAAGATCGAAGCTTTAACGTTCTGTTCAGATACTAAAACATCCAACTATTACTTCTATGAATTTAGTCGAGGCATCTGTGATGGACTCAAGATTTAAAGATCGAAGATTTAACATTCTGTTCAGAAACTAAAGCATCCAACTACTACTTCCATAAATTTAGTCAAGGCGTCAGTGATGAACTCAAGATTTAAAAATCTAAGTTTTAACGTTCTTTTCAGAAACTAAAGCATCCAACTATTACTTCCAAGAATTTAGTTGAGCCGCCAGTGATGGACTCAAGATTTAGCATCAGTGAAGGACTCAAGATTTAAAGATCGAAGCTTTAACATTCTGTTCAGAAACTAAAGCATCCAACTACTACTTCAATGAATTTAGTCGAGGTGTCTGTCATGGACTTAAAATTTAAAGATCGAAGCTTTAACGTTCTGTTCAGAAACTAAAGCATTTAAGAATTGCTTCTATGAATTTAGTCGAGGCGTCTGTGATGGACTCAAGATTTAAAGATCGAAGATTTAACATTCTGTTCAGAAACTAAAGCATCCAACTACTACTTCAATGAATTTAGTCGAGGTGTCTGTGATGGATTCAAAATTTAAAGATCGAAACTTTAACGTTCTGTTCAGAAACTAAAGCATCTAAGAATTGCTTCTATGAATTTAGTCGAGGCGTCTGTGATGGACTCAAGATTTAAAGATCGAAGCTTTAACATTCTGTTCAGAAACTAAAACACCCAACTACTACTTCCATGGATTTAGTCGAGGCGTCAGTGATGGACTCAAAATTTAAAGATCGAAGCTTTGACGTTCTGTTCAGAAACTAAAGCATCTAACTACTACTTCTATGGATTTAGTCGAGACGTTTGTGATGGACTCAAGATTTAAAAATCAAAGCTTTAACGTTCTGTTCAGAAACTAAAGCATCCAACTATTGCTTCCATGAATTTAGTCTAGGCGTCTGTGATGAACTCCAGATTTAAAAGATCGAAGCTTTAACGTTCTATTTGATTTTGAAGGTGTTTTCTTAAACATATAAATCAATTTTTATACATTTTTATGTAATCATACCTAATCTGTATTAAATTTAATAAGTGTCGAAGCCAAAAAACAGGCCACAATGAGGTGTACAAAAGCTTGCTTGAATATCAGAGAAACACCCAAAGTAACATGTTTTTGCGATTTTTGTTAGTGTCAATTTTTTCTGATCGAATAATGATGACAGTTCAACTAGAAAAAAAAAATTAATAATTTAAATAATTAAAATAATTATTTTTATAAAGTATATATTATAACAGTCAAAATACACAACGACAGTATTGTCACAACTCACAAGTGCTGATGTCCACATTTAAGTCGGTTCTATTTTTTTAATTTTTTATTTGATATTAGATATTTATATGAGTTTTCATTAAATTTAAATTCGTAAATTATAATGTTGATTTTTTAAAAAATGATCTTAATTAACTTTTTTTTTCTCATTTTCATGGGCTATATGCATTTGTCAATCTTAAACATATTACTAATATATTTATCAACAACAACAACAAATTCAATGTATTCTCACATAGTGGGGTCCGGAAAGAGTTAAATGTATGCAGACAAAAAATAGTAAATAAATTCCTAATAAAGCATGAAACAAGATGGAATAACAAAAATAAGACTCCCACAAAGTAATATCCCTACACTAACTAACCAAAGACACCCCCCCCCCTCTCCCCCAATCCCCTCCTACTAGCAGCTTCAACCTATGGACCTAGTCCTAAGACTATCGGCCCGGCTATCCCAAAGCTCTCCTAACTATTGACTATGACTCACCCACATGCACTAGCCGTCTAACCTAATTCGTGTCCTCCATACTTTCCTATATAGGGTCATGTCTCAGTAAGTTGTAACTGCTCCATGTCACGTCTAATCACCTTTCTTTAGTATTTCTTCGGTCTACCCCTACCCCGCTTGAAATCATCTAAAGTTAGTCTCTCACACCTACGAACTGGGGCATCCGTGCCCCTCCTTATCACATGACCAAACCATCTTAATCGACGCATCTTGTCCTCCACCGAAGTCACTCCCACCTTCTCCCGGATAATCTCATTCCTAACCCTATCATCCCTAGTAAGCCCACACATCCAACGCAACATCCGCATTTTCGCCACCTTCAATTTTTGAATATGGGAGTTCTTGACTGGCCAACACTCCGCTCTATACAACATGGCCGACCGGACTGCCACTCTGTAGAATTTGCCTTTAAGCTTGGGCGACACCTTCCTATCACACAACACTCCCGAGGCAAGCCTCCACTTCATCCATCCTGTCCTAATATGGTGGGAGACATCCTGATCAATCTCTCCATTCCCTTGAATCATCTCTATTCCCGAGGCAACCCACTTGGTGGCACCTCAAGTGGCCTTCAAGTGTATCACTTTGGCACTTTTTGCTGAGTTGGCAAAGTGCGTGTGACACACGCATTGAAAGCGGGTTTGGTGGCATTTTTGTAATTTTTCAGTGGCATTTTCGTAAATTTTATTTTTCTTCTCTTTTCTTCTTTTCTTTTATTTTAAAATTTCTATCATCAATTTTGCTTCGATTTTCAACTTTTCTTCATTAATTTTTCTTGGTTTTTATGCTTCGATTTTAATTTTTTTATTGATTTTGTTTAATTTCAATTTTGCTTCACTGATTTAACTTTATTTTTCTATTTTTCTTCATCGATTTTGTTTGATTTTTAGTTTTTATTCATTGATGTTGCTTATTTTTTATTTTTCTTCATCAATTTTACCCTTAATGATTAAAAAAAAGGTGTTTATTATTTAATCTTTACGAACCTTTAAATGTGTATATAAATTTCTCTCAATAATTTTTACCGTTAAATAAATTAAGATTGACAAAAACAATTGATAAAAATGTGAAATAAAATACAAATCAATGGGCGTTGAGTTAATATATTATTTTTGGCAAGACGAACTCCTAAATATGTATCTAATTTTTAAATCTCTCCCAATATTTTTCACCATTAAATAAATGATTAAATCAAGAAATAAGAATGCTTAATTATAAGAAATAAGAATGCTTAAGAAATAAAGCTAAATCAGTGAAGAAAAATTGAATTCAAACTAAATCAATAAAAAATTTTAAAATTGAAGCATAAAAATCAAGAAAAATCAGTGAAGGTAAATTGAAATCGAAGCAAAATTGATAAAAGAAATTAAAAAATAAAGCTAGATACGTGAAGAAAAATTAAAATCAAACAAAATCAATTAAAAAAATTTAAAATTGATTGGTGGGGTCGGTGGAGTGGCGGGTGGGTGGGGTGGGAGGGGGTGGCGGGATGGGTGGACTGGTGGGGTAGGTGTGGTAGGGGTGGGGTGGTAGTGGGGGTGGTGGGTGGGTGGGGTGGATAAGTTAGGGGGAGGGGGTATTTTTTTTAAAATTAATTATTTATAAATTATTTGGGTATTTTTTATTTAAATAATTTTTATTTAAAATTAATTATTGAGGAAAGGGGTGATTATTAATTTTTTTTTAAAAAAATTAATTAATGATTTAAATTTTTTTTTTTTTTTAAAATGACACATGTCAGCATATTATTTGTCACTTTCCACATCATCAAACGCGTGTAATACACACACAATATGAATTTGCTGATTCAGCAAAAGGTGCCAAAGTGGCACACTTAAGGCCACTTAAGGTGTCAAAATGGAACAATGTCCACTTGAGGTGTCTAAGTGAAAGATGATGCGTACTTAAGGGGCTTAGCAATGGGTTTTGCCCGATAATAATAAATAAATAAATAAATAAATAAATAAATAAATAAAGCTAAGAGTTGCTAGGTAGTAGTCATAATAGCCCTAATTGATGTGTAAGGTGAGGGTTGATAGTGTTGGAGTTTCTTTTTCCTTATTATATTTTAGATTGAAATTAAAAAAAAAAAAAAACTTTTAATTATGATGCGTTAAAATATAAATGTTAGCCTATTAAGAGTTACTTGTAATTTTTAAGTAAAAACTAAAGAATCATATTCATTTTACCACACTTTTATATTCATAATATATATCGAAAACTAAAATTATTTGATGGAACCTAATATTTTATCTCGTATTCTTAGTGGGATGGGAAAAAAAATAACTCGATGCATTAAACTTTCCGTTATATAAAAATCTATCGTACACATTATTATCTTTCATTTCTGCAAAAGCGTATTTCTATGATTTGAACACGTAGCTTCCTAGTAGTATGACATTAATATTATCAGTCACTCCAAAACTTCCGTTAGACAACTTTACCGAGATCAATGTCAGCAGAGGCAGAGCTACCATTAGACTAGAGGATTTCGATGTAAAATTATGTTATACATATGATTAAAACTAAATTTTATGTATATACCGTAAATATTAAATCTTCTTCGATTAATTCGTATGCAGAGGCGAATTCAGGAGAGAAATTGCTTAGGGGTTCTTTCCTACCACTGATCCATCCCTTGATTTATTATGGGTCCCAGCTATTAATATTTATACCTTTTAGCAATTTTTTTCATATAATTATAAGTTTTACCGCAGCGGATGTAGGTTCCTAGAAACCCGCACCGGCTACCGTAGATCTGTCCCTGTTCATATGATCACGTTCATGAACTCTTGAACCTTTTGGTGAAAATCCCGGTTTTGTCACCGAATATTTTTTAACTTTTTTGGTTATTAGATTATGATTAATCCCAACCACTAATTATATTTTTACCTTTTTCACAAATATTTTTTGTAAGTCGAAAGCTGACGTAAAATATTGTCCGTGTGATATATATGAAGATAACGTAAAAAATAGAGAAACAAAATCAACTTTTTGAACTTTATTGAAAACGTAAAATGAATCAAATAATAATTATTTTTTTTGTACTAATTAAAGACTTCTAAAAGCTAAAGAGAATGCACTTTGTGACAAAAGGGAGCACCACTACCATTTCAATTAATTTAAAATCCCTTAATTAATTAAAAATATAATTTTGACATCTTCAATGGCTACATGACACAACACACTAAAGTGTCCATGTAGGCACGTGACATTTTTAATGCCTACGTGACATTTTTAGTGCCTATATAAACACTTCAGTGTGTTGTACCACGTAGATACTAAAGATATTAAAATTATACTTTTAATTAGTTCAAAAATAGCAAAACTCTCTTTAAATTGAGGTATTGAGGTGTGTCTCTGTCATTTTAGGGGCAATAGAGTATTATCTCTTACACTTTTACAGCAATACACCTTGGTTATTTTTAATAGTAAAGCATTTAATACTTGCCTGAACTATCATCAAATTTGTTCCTATTACCCCTAAACTAAATTTTAGCTTATTTTTATCATCCTTTTTAATTAAGGTAACACATTTTGTGAACCTTTTTAACTGACGCAACACCTTTAACGTAGATCTCATTTTATTTAATTAAAATATCACATTAGCACAAAAAAATGACAAAAATACACTAAAATTTAATTCAAAAGATAAATAAACCACTGTAAAATTGAAATGTGTCATAGCAACTTGACTTCCCGGGATGCTTATCTCTATTTTTTAGTTAGATATATACAAACCCAACCCGATGAAAAGGGTTGAAAGGCGCGAAACCCCAAGATTCAAATTCCAACAGAGACAACCATCGGTGATCGGTATACATAATTATGTGATACTTGATACAATGCCTCACCGACCTTGGATGCAATAGTCCAAATGCGCACACTGAAAATGTACTTGTTCATTCTGTTCTGTCGATAAACCTCTTTACGGTCACCATACATCTTCGTAGCCGTCAACATTTGATGAAATCGGGCTGATTGCTAACCGATCGAACCCAAGACCATCTATGATCTCTAGTATCAACTTTGTTCTTTGCTTTAGCAACTTCATCTACCGGAATATACGCATAGTTTCCATTTATAGGTCCACAAACGAACCCGGTGTATCCGGCCATAACTCCGTGAATAGCCGAGTGCGCCAGCAACGTGCAGTACGAATTATCCGTTGCATTGGCAGGAACAGCGCGTATCATGTACGTAGGATCTATGTATTTTATCGTGAACAACTCGTTCGGATGATCCCTGCTCCACCAATTCTTGAGCTCCGACTTTAGCCACACTCCTACGTCCAAGAAGACGGGGTTGCCTGACTCGTCCTTCTCCGCTTTCTGAGATTCAGTCCTCGGAATTATATCTTGTCCTGCACCCTCCGCTACTACCAACACCGCGTGCCCCATCTCCTTCAATCGATCTTCAAGAAATTCGAATAGTCCTCCTTTACCTGTCGAGACATAATACAGTTATCTACTTACGAATGTGTGCTAAGATTGGTCATACGATTCGACATGAGAACACACACAGTACTATGATTAGCCATACGATTCAACATGCTGTATCTATCGAGACATAGTACAATTAACTCGTTAAAAATGTGCCATCGGTCTATCAGACAGCAAGAAAGAAATCCGAGGTTCAAATTCCATCGCCACCCGAGAAGAAATAATGTGTGTGTTTATGTGCATATATTATATCAGATCGTCACACAGTTCAAACATCATATTCAGAACAGGCAAAAAAGACACTAGATTCAAATCTCATCGGCCATCGCCACACAGAAGTATGTATACGTGTAAGTATGTTAAATGAGACGGTTACACAGTTACAACATTACTTTCCAGGCAGAACTAGATCTCAGGAATCAAACAGCAGTCGACGATTGTATGTGTGTGTATACGAGATCGTCACAAAATAGATTCAACAAAATATTCAGAACAAGCAAAAAGATCCTAGGTTCAAATCTCATCGCAGGTATGCATGTAGACGGATATAGAGTTCTAACATTACCTTCCAAGAAGAAGTCGATCTCAGGAATCAAACAACAATCGACATCACGGCTACTCAATGTAGCATGTAGTGCGATATGACCAGTACTGCGTCCCATGAGTTTAACCAGCCCAATGCCATTCACTGCACTCACTGCTTCAACATGAGCGGCATTAATCGCTTGTTGTGCCATCTCTACAGCAGTTTGGAACCCGAATGATCTGTCGATAATGCCAACATCATTATCGACTGTCTTGGGGATTCCGACCACTGAGATATACAATTTTCGTCGCTTCAATTCCTCGAATATCTCTACTGCCCCACGCATTGTACCGTCTCCTCCTATGATGTATAGCTGCTCAATAATACAATGCACAAACACAGTTGCATCACTAGTTACCAACAAAAAAAACAGCACAACACCCAGTGTATTCCCACAAAGTGAGATTCTGGGCGGGTAAAACGTACGCAGTGCATACTACCTCACTACCTCAGAATGAAGTTTCTGATAGAGCCTACTAGTTACCGATAAAGAATACATACAAAAGCTTATTCACATATTGTCTAGTTCTAGCAATCCTATAAAAAATCAAATAACATATTGCGCAACAGTGTTGCTCGAACTCTCCGAAAATGTTGTCGCACCTGTGACGGATCATCCATCCAAAAATGTGCTATCTGGAAGGATTCGACACGCACTCATGACATTTTTGAAGAGTCTGAGCAACGCAGTGCCAGTATTACTCTAGTTATTATAGAACACAAGTACTCAACCAAGAAATTGTTTTGCAATTTTCATTCAGATGATATTACATAAATTGCATCAGTTAATTTAATAAATTGCACCAGTGGTCTAGTGGTAGAATAGTACCCTGCCACGGTACAGACCCGGGTTCGATTCCCGGCTGGTGCATAACTTTTTTAATTCACGTTCTGCATTTTTGAAAAGTCCGGGCAATATACTCCCTCCGTTCCAAAATCGAAGTTCATATAATTTAACTAAAAAAAAATCTTGACAACTATTTTGAAGCGAAAGCGGTAGACTATAAACAATATAAATCAAAGTATAAGATTTTTTACAGAGTTCGAGCAACATATATTATAAACGGAATAGATAGAAGTACTACTAGTATTTTTCAAGAGTCCCAACAACATAGATTACAACATTCCGAAATACTTACTCGAATCCTTCAAAAATGTCAAGTGTGTAGATCAAACCAAAAAAAGCATCTCGGTGCACTAAAGTTATTGTACGCAACCTTACCTTCCTTACAATTTTTAGGGTAGGGTTTGAGAAAGGACCCTACCGCAAAAATCTATTGTACGCCACCTACCATTTTTAGGGTAGGGTTCGAGAAAGGACCCGACCACAAGAATCTATTGTACGCAACCTTACCTTACAATCTTTTACAACAAGCCGTTTCCAAGGCCTGGGCAACTTTACCAAGGCTTCCCTACGAAGTGTAGGTGAGATCCTCCAAAAATATACTACTATTTTGAGAATCTAACACGAGTACAACTGCATTTTTTAAGAATCGGAGCAACATAAACTACAATAAAACAATCAAGATCAGATCAAAACCTGATTAAACCCATGATTCTGAATAGCATCAACAATCTTCCGAAGATCAAATCCACCTCTAGATGTTTCCAACACAGTACCACCTCTTTTATGCCAATCATCAACCATTTTTGGATTCAACTTAACTGGTTCATAGCTATAAAACCCTCTATAACCAGCTTTAATCCCGAATATCTCATGAACTCCATACAACTCCCATAACCCAACAACCAACTCCCTTATCACTGTATTCATCCCAGGACACAAACCCCCACAGGTGACAACAGCAGCATGCACGTGTGTAGGGTTAAAGAAAATCCTGTTGCGAGGGCCAGCTCTGGTGTAAGCTAATGGTGGGGTAGGTGTAGGGAAAGTTCCAGATAAATCGAGGGCGTTATGGCGGAGGACTATGTCAGTTTGGGAGAGGAAGAACCCTGGAAAGGTTTGGAAATAGGGGTTAAAGGCAAGTGGATTAGGGTGTGTTTGAGCTTGAGCTTGGGGTATGTAGTCTCTGAGGTGTGTTATGTGTTGCAGTTGAAAGTTTGGGATGGCAATGGTTGAGGAAGAAGAATTTGCCATATCACTATTACAAAAATGGTTTGTTGAACCTGATGAATTATGTAAATAGCATAAGGTGAGTTATTATGTGTGGGATGGAAATGAAAGAGGAAGAGGAAGAATTTGCCATATTACTAGTACAATAAAAGTGTTAATAGCGAGCGTTCCATCGATTGCTTGTTAAACGCTGTGACTTGTGTAAATAGCATAAAAATAGCTATAACAAGAAAGTATTAGAAAAATAACAGATTCGATGATCTAATCAAATAAATAATTACTATGTCTCGAGAAAAAGTAACAATATCAAGAACGAACGAAAAAATAATCGTCTTTTTATTATCAACGCTTTATTCTATCTCCACTTTGCTATTATGTAAATAGCATAAGAATTGCTATTACAAAAATGTTATACTATTAAGTTTTGATGGTGAAATCAATTGTTTGTTGATAGTGAAATATGATTTTTTTTTTTTTTTTTTTGGTTGAATTTACTAGAATGATGAAATATCAATTACTTTGTTTGAATTTTTGGTGAAGAAAATAAGGAGTGATTGATGGAAATTGGAAAAGTAAAGTATTTTATTGAAGAAAAAGATGGGATATGTGGCAAGTAAAGAAGAAGAGGTGTTGGGTTAGGTGTGCTTTAGGCAGCTCTTTGCATGACACGTCTTTGCATTTTATGTTTTTTTTTTTTTCTTTTGAAGAATATGGTCACGTAGCTTAATTTCGGATCACTTCTTAAGAAATAGGATATCATTAGAGCCGGATTCAGAATTCGAATTTTTCGGGTGTCAAGTAAACTTAACAAGAGATGCAGAGAGGTGTGGTCGGTGAGGCTGAGGCCGTGGCCTTTACTGGCGATACCAAAAACTCCGACGGTAGCAGCAGCAAAAATCAAACAAGCAGAGAGCAATGATGATTTGAGATTTGAAATTGGAGAGGAATAATTTTTTTTAAATTTGAGAAGAGAGAATAAAATTATGCATTTTTTAATATAAATATTAACTATTAATATTTGAAAATAAAAGAAAAATTCAATATAATTACTATTAATACATATATAAAAAAGGGGTTATCAACTAGTAGTTATTTGTGGCGTCACTTCAGCCTAAAGTTAAGGGGAAAAAAAAGGTTGCCAGCAGAGGTCAAACCCGCGACCTAGGGGAAGCTAACACTCTGCCACTCCGATCAAACTGTACTTCAATCTTGGGGTAATGGCATGTTAATTATTTGATTATATCTGTGTATATATGTATAGAGAGAGAGCTTTCGTCGAAATTTGTGGGTGACGTGGCACCCTCAACTCTCTTAATAGATCCGCCCCTGGATACGATAATATATATTATAAGACAAGCTTTTTGCACCCTTTTTTAAGAGATGGAACAATCATCACTTGACAGTTCAAAATTGATTAGTATAAAATCATGTGATCTGTCCTCATTTACGTACTCCCCTGGCACTAATCTAACGTTCTGATTTGACCGAGCATGAAATTTAAGAAATAAGAAAAGACTTGATGATCTTTATCAAATTGTCCTTTATTGAAAAATATGCTTTTACAATTTTTAATTAAGTGAAACCAATAAAAATAAAAGTAAAATTATATTTTTAAATAATTACTAATAAAAAAAAGTGACATTCTTTTATGACGGATTAAAAAAAAAGTAGCGACATATAAAATAAAATGAAAAGATTACTTTTTTGTTCAATAATATTTTTCATTATTGACTTAAAATATAAATAATAAAATAATTTTATTATACTCCCTTAATTTTTTTTTATTTGTACTATTGATGGTTGAGGTAGGTAGTGATATATTAAAATAATTAGTGATTGATGTGATTAGTGGTAAATTTGATTTGATGATGGTAGTATAGAAGGTTGTGATGGTGATAATAATAATGATTGATGATGAAATTATAAGAAATATATTATTATTATTAGTAGTAGTAAAGTTAAGTTTAACAAGTATTATAAATTAATTAGGATAAAGTAAAGAATACAAGTCTAATTAAAGTTGTGTCTAAAATGTTGAAAATGAAAAAGATTGCACCCTATAATTAACAAGGCAAATTTAGTTGGGGGAACTTTCATTTAAGGGAAATATTATTGTATTAGTATAATTTAGTTGACACACCTTCCAAGAAAAATTATTGCACATTCAACATTAAAATAATTTTTTTTTTATGAATAACAGAGTTATATTTTTTCGATTTACTGTGTGCTAAATTTTTTAATATTTCGAATGCTCTTAGTGAAAAATCTTGATATTATCACTGATGCCACTGAAGCCCTGCGAGTTGAAATTATTTTTTTCTAAATTAATGCGAGGAGGTGGGGTGGGTTGCGGGTTTATGCTGGTTTAAACAAAAAAAAAAAAAAAACTAGAATTTTTTTTCTTGTGGTAAGAAAGATTTACTCATGTCATATCAAAACATTGCTTCATCAACATGGATTGTGGTGCAGTGGATGAAGCTGCTCCACCCTTAACCAGAGGTCGAGGGTTCGACCCTGAGTATGAAGAAAACTCTATTGGGAGTGTTCTCATCTTAATGGGCCCTGCAACGCGCGATCCAAATTAATCGGGGCTCATTGCAGGCACCAAATACCGAATGGGAAACAAAAAAAAAAAAAAAACATTACTTCATAAAAGGGAGCTATTAACTACTAGGATACAACATATTAGCTACCATGGCTATTCTTTTTTCTTTTGTTACGATCGTGGTGTACGAGTCATCTTGCACGCACCTCGACTAATTTCACGGGATACCAGTCAAGCTACAATGGCTATTCTAGAGTAGGAGCTAGAAGGATCCTGTCTATACTACTAGCCATGCTTCTAGTAGTGTGCATTCCTCTTTGGTCTGCCTGTCGAGTATGCACAGTTCTGTACACTAAAGCTCCCGCTATGTGCAGAGTTCGGGGAAGGGCGCTACCAAAAGGGTCTATTGTACGCAGCGCTACCTTGCATTTCTGTCGGAGGCTGTTTTCCATGACTGCTACCTTGCATTTCTGTCGGAGGCTGTTTTCCATGACTTGAACCCGTGACCTCCTGGTAACATGGCATCAACTTTACCGATTTGTATCCTGCTATTGTCCATAGTTAATCCAAAACTAGCAAGCTTGATCAGCCACTGCATTTTGTTCCCGGTACACATGATCTACTACCGGATAATGCAGTAAGTTGATCAGAAGGTACCTGCAATCAGAAACGATTGAAACACAAGTTAGATTTGGTCTGGCAAGTTGATTTAATAAGTTCGTGTGCATCAACGTTAATATGCAGTGGTTGGATACTATAGACTCGAGCCATTTGAAGGCGTCAAAGTAGTGAGTGCCAAAGCACTCGACTTCCAAAGCACTGTTAGCTTTAACTTGTCAAGTGCCTGTGGAGTCCCGGTCCCCGAAAGACACCACCTATACCATGAGTATCAATGAGGATCTCACATTGATGCCAAAGTTCTCAATTTAAGGGGTATATTACAAGTTTCGGAGGGAAGGGGAGCCTTGGAGTAACTGGTAAAGTTGCTGTCATGTGACCAGGAGGTCACGGGTTCAAGCCTTGGAAACAGCCTCTGACAGAAATGAAAGGTAAGGCTGCGTACGATACACCCTTGTGGTGGGGCCCTTCCCCGGACACCGCGCATAGCGGTAGCTTTAGTGCACTGGGCTGCCCTTTTTTTTATTACAAGCTTCGGAGGATTCTACCTAAAGTAGCAGGAGGAGGATTGTTTGTTGCAACCAAGGTCGTCCTAAATGGTGCTTCATTCTACGGCTAGCTGACCGTGGTAGGTTGCAAACCAAAGATAGAATCGCTAAGTGGAGCCCAGATATTGATCAGACTTGTCACTTGCGTCGAGGGGGAACCAGAGACCCTCAACATATGGAAAAAAACTATTTGTTTGACAAGCGATTAATAGAGACAACGTAAAAACTGGAAGGAGGAGTTGCACTGGACTCAAATATATTGCGAAAGAATAGCACACACGCAACAGTATATAAAGCTATGCCGGCTCCTGCAGTTTATTTTCTTCGGCTGGAGAGGAATGGAAGGTTATTTCAGAACAAAAGTATAACGGAGATGGTGGTAACGCGGCAAATCATTCAGGAGGTTTATCACGGGGTCAGTCTTGTCCCAAAATTCGCACAATATGCTACTAAGTTGGGCTTCTATCCCGCTCATTGCTAGACAATAGGTGATTTGAGGTGTAGTAGCTCTTCTGGTAGGACTCGTTTGAGGCATGTAACTAGTCCGTGTTGGACAATGTACATTATTGAAGAAATATTTGTATCCAGGAAAAGCGTTTTGAGTTTGCCGGTGTTTATCGTGTACTCTAGTCTTTGAGAAAAAAGTAATTCATTGAGTAGTACGAACCTTCTTTGATAGTTTCTTCAAAATCTTTTTGTCTCTTATCGCATCGTATAGAAGTTGATAGGCATAATAGGTGATATGATTCTTCTTCAGCAAGTCCTCCACGACAATCTTAGGAGCGGCCACATCCCTTTTATCTGCTTCGAAAATTGTGAGGACCACGTTAGGGACAACACCCTTGTGCACCATGAGATGAATGATACCAACTGCTTCGAGCAACCTGTTCTTCACGCATAGGCAATTGAGCACTCGCCCAACTGTTTCTTTCGATGGAGGAAATTCCTCTTTCGTCATGTTGTCAAGCAAAAGCTTGTACCCAAATTCAGTGTTATTGGCCTTGCAGAAACCATCTATCATACAACGGTATGTGTAGTTGTCAGGAGGACAGTCACATTCATTCATCTCAACAAACAGCTTCTCCGCCATGTCCATTTTCAGCTTTTTAGCAAACGCGCTAATCAATATATTGTATATTGCCGTAGTGTGAGCACATTTATATCGCGTCTTCATTCTTCCGAATAGCTTATAGGCTCCGTCCAAATCATCATTCTCGCAAAACCCCTTTATCAGAGTGCCAAAACTCACCGTATCGGGTACAAGACCCTTGCTTTGAATGTCCTCGAATAAGTCTAAAGCTTTCATAAACTTTCTAGACTTACACAGGCTCTCGATGAGTATACTATACGTGATTATATTCGGGACACACCCTTTTTCCACCATGACTTCGAAGGTTTCCATCACGTCATCGCAAGTTTTAAGCTTGCAAAGTCCATCTAACATGGTGTTATACGTTATCACATCTGGAACAACGTCATGATCCCACATCGTATGTAGTACCTCGATTGCATCATCCAATTTCGAATGCTTGCAATAACCATCGATCAAGGTGTTGAACGTAAAAATATCAAGAAGGATACCTTTGGCCACGGCATCATTCATGACATTACGAGCATCAGATACGCACCCCATCTTACACAACCCGTTGATGATCAGATTATACGTCCATGTATTAGGACTGCAACCTTTCTCCGGCATTTCAGTAACCAACTTCAACGCTTCTAAGATAAGTCCATGCCGACACATTCCCTTAATCAACGTATTATACAGGATCACATTACACGACATCCTACCTTTCCCTATCGCTTCATCAAACAGACTCCTGGCTCTATCGATGTCACCATCCTCGCACAATCCATAAATCATCGAGCAAAAAGTAAACTCGTCAGGAACAAAACCTTTAAAAACCGCATTATCAAGGACTACGTTCGCTTTCTGCACCATACCCAACTTGCAATACGCGCAAATGATTGTGTTATACGTGAACACATCAGGATCCAACCCACGATTCACCATTTTACGCAAGTAAGACTCCGCTTCATCAACCTTCGAATGCTTACACAGACCACATATAAGCGTGTTATAACTAACTACATCCGCGTTTAAACCTTCTTTCCTCAAACCTTCCAACATCCTCGCGGCTTCATCTACCCGCCCCTTCTCACAAAGACCTTGTATCAACAAATTACACATAAATAAATTCGGAAACACCCCTCTTTTAACAACCTTGTTAAGTAGCCTCTCGCATTCTTGAACCTCCCCTTTCTTACAAAGCACGCGTACTACAAGCTTATTAAACGTAGTTACATCAGGAGTAATACCTAACTCAAGCATTCCATCAAACAACTGACGTGCATCATCTCGATACTCCTCCACCTCATAAAATCCACCAACCAACATACAATACACAACTGAATTCACTCGATATCCCTGATCAATCATGTTCCTCAACAACCTCAAACCAACACGCGGCCTCTTTGTTCTGCAAAACGACTTTATCCTAATAGTAAAACTATGCACATCGGGGCGGATCCTCCTTTCGATCATCCTCATGTACACTTTATGAGCCTGCACATAATAACCATGTTCGATCAATAAGTTCATTATTGTATTATACGAATATACAGATGGCACACAACGATAAAAATCCATTCTCTCAAACACATTAACTGCACTTTCGACTTTCCCTTTCCTTCCATAAGCTTTAATGGCTGTAATGTACACTCCTTCTAACAACATATTATCAATGTTCCTTCTTGCTTCTTCAATAAGGCTCTCCATTGCTTTGAATTCTCCATGATAGCCAAGCTTTTCAACCATACATTTGTAGGTATACACATTATGGCTATATCCATCTTCCTTCTTCATCGAATTGAACATCTCTAGTGCTCTTAATGGGTTCTTCTGAGATTTTATTACTGCTGCTACATGCTTAGGTAGCACAACAACACTCATTTGCTTGATTGTTACTCAATAGCGCCTCAATAAAATTAGTGGCTTAAAACTAAATATTAATACTCTGTTTGCGGTTGAAGGAATTGCCAGTGAGAGTTTTTTTGACACACAGTTTTTTGCTTGTTAAATAGGAGTAATTTGTTTGCTATGTTCCAAAATAGTTAACGTTATTTTTAAAAATATATTTTTTAAAATAATTACTTTCTGTTTATAAAATTAAGTGAATACTAATATGTACTTTCAATATTATCCTTAATCATAGGGGTCGTTTCACAGTGTATTGAAAAGTTAATGCATACATTAGTTTAATATGTATTATCAATATGTTGTTTGATATACTTTTTCGCCTCATGTACACACAGGGGTCGTTTGGTAGAGTGTATAAGAATAATGTAAAATATGATGTATTAGTGTTTCTTGTATTAGTAATGTTTGTGTTAGCTAGGGGTTGTTTGGTAGAGTGTATAAGAATAATGTAAAATATGGTGTATTAGTGTTTCTTGTATTAGTAATGTTTGTGTTAGCTATGCTTGCATTAGTTGTGCTTTTATTTTTCTTATGCAGTGTTTGATTTGATGTATTAAAATAACATGAATTAAATAATTTCTTAAAAAAAAAAAATTACAAAAATATCCTCCATATATATTGTGTATTGATGTGTGTATTACTAATATCTCAAAATCTATGATATTAGCAATGCAATGAATCCAATGCATGCATTAACATAATTAAAAACACTATAATCCCTCAAAAAAAAATTTGCATCCTTTCCAACATATACTTGGAGGATATTTTTGTAAAAAAAAAATAAAAATTTGGATATTATTTAATTCATGTTATTTTTAATGCATCAAACCAAACACTGCATAAGAAAAATATAAGCATAGCTAACACATAACTAATACAAGCATTACTAACACACCATATTTTGCATCATTCTTATACACTCTACCAAACGACCCCTTAAAATGACTAACTTTGAGTTGAACTCAGCACGAGTTTTCTCATAAGGTCTCACGCTATTAAGATATGTTACACTTTATATGTAACTTCCGAGTTTCTTTAGCTACTAATGTAGGACTTTGGTTCGTACTCCCAACACCACGATCTCCTTTCAACTAAGTTCCACGTGCCCGCACCACAATCCACGGGTCAATTTCTGAGATTCATTGTACCGTGTCTTACCTATATCCAATAATCCCCCCTCGAACTAAGTAAGTTACACGTGGTTCATCAATCATCACCACGATTCAGGGACCATCGAGATTCACTATACTGTATGCTACCCACATTGGCTAAGTATTTATGACAACCGAAGCTCGCAACTACTTCTCGTGTGTGCATCTCCAAGCTCGTAAGGATAAGCAAACCGAGCACCACATGCATCACTCCGTCATATTCTCATTCGTTCAATATTATCCTTGATATTAAATAACTAAACAAAATATATATATTCAAATTTATATTTTCAAATCATAATTAATAAGAATAATTTAGTAAAATAAGCCCACTAATAAAAAATTTTGTCAACTCAACAAGGACCAATTATTTTGAAACGAAGAGAATAACTAGTAATAGTGCTTTGGCTCTTAATTATATACTCTAATAATTAATATTAAAGATAACATAAAATTATTGATTTGACATAAATATCGAATGCTGGTAGATTTTTTTACAGTGAAATACTATGGCACGTTAACATAAAAAAAATAAATAATTAAACCAAAGATGAAGTAATGTACTAGAGTTCATGTTAATTAAAGTTAATCATATCCTAATAACATAAAAGTTCTTTATCTTAAAGACTCCTAATAAATGTTAACCACTACTAATCTTTTAGTATAAATGAATATGTATAAGTTGCATAACTTAATTTCCATTTTTTAAACTAGAAGTTAACTCTGTTGAGGGAGAAAATGTCATCCAAATTGATAAATTATTTATCTTTGTTCCTAATTATTTTATCTGTGTCAATAACACCAAGTATAGCAATCAAAAAGGTATGTCGTTCGTTGAAAAATTATATTATAAATATATGTTGAATTTTAATTTGTATACTTACATAGTAAAATCTTGAATATCCATAACGAAAATTTTGTCTATTGTGAAGGCTGTCTTTCTAGTTATGTTATATTTGCATAGATATATGTATGTAAAATATAGTTAAAATTTCTTAATTTTGAATCCAAAATTGTGTATATAGGTGAAAATTTTAATTTTCTATACATATATCGAAAATAAACTTGAACGCCCTTAACAAAATTTGATGGAAAAAACTCAAGAACTCGTAGCATGTCGTTAACATTTTAATAAATATTAAATTTTCAACTCGTTGAATCTATCGTTACATTTTGGATCCGCCTTGTTATCGGTTGTTTCAAGAACTCCACGATAATAAATTTTCTTGTTATTCGATTTCTGCTATTGTTTGTTGTTACGTGTAGTTTTGACTATAGTGGTATTGAGTATTTTTCCGCTTGTTATCGGTTGTTTTTAGTACTGTTTGTTGTTTCTTTTATTTCCTATACTTCTTGTATATACAATTTTTATCTTAAAGCCAATGGTCTATCGGAATTTCTCTTTTATTTCTTGTATTTCTTGTATAGACTGTTTTTATCTTGGAGTCGACGTTGCTCGACCACTAAGAGAGGTTAGGTGTGCGTACACTTCTTGTATAGACGGTTTTTATCTTGGAGCCGAGGTTGCTCGACCACTAAGATAGAGGTTAGGACTGCATACACTTCGACTGTTTTTATCTTGGAGCCGAGGTTGCTGGGCCACTAAGATAGTGGTTAGGTTTGCGTACACTTATTGTATAGATTGTTTTTATCTTGGAGCCGAGGTTGCTCGACCTCTAAGATAGAGGTTAGGTCTCCATACACTTCTTGTATAGACTGTTTATATCTTGGAGCCGAGGTTGCTCGACCACTAAGATAGAGGGACTGTTTTTATCTTGGAGCCGAGGTTGCTCGACCACTACGATAGAGGTTAGGTCTGCGTACACGCTACCCTCTGCAGACCCCACTTTGCAGAATTACACTGCGTATGTTGTTGTCGTAATTTTATCCTATTTATTTTTTATTTTTAATTTATTTTTGTTTGTTTTTGATGTTGATGAAATTATTATTGAACAGTCATATATAGTATACTTGGGTGAACACTCTCATGGTCCAGGACTAACATCAACTGATCTTCAAAGTGTTGTTGATTCTCATCATGATTTTCTAAGTTCGTTTTTAGGAAGGTATGTATTTACTCGTTTAAGTTTTATGCACTGACGATATTAAAAAAAAAAAAGATTAAGTTATATACACTGACGGAGGGCCGGCCTTGACTCAGCGGTAAGCTTGCTTACCGTGGTGTGCCAGGTCGGGGGTTCGAAACGTCCCTTCAGCAAAGCTGGGGTGAGGACGCGTAGGTAAGGCCAGTTGGTCCCCCCCTCCCCGACACCTACGGAGTAGGTATGAACCGGGTCGTCCCTTTTTTTTTACACTGACGATATTAAATTAATTCGCGCAGTAAAGAGAAGGCTAAAGATGCCATTTTCTACTCATATAAGAGACATATAAATGGTTTTGCTGCTGTCCTTGATGATGATCAAGTGGAGGAGATTCAAAGTACGTATATATTATCAGTGTCGAAGTCAGAAATTTATATTTAACGTATAATTTTCTATATACATGATATGATTTTTCGACGAAGGGTATTTATCTGGTCACCTTCATTATATGTAATGTAGTAGTTATATATGAATTGTGAAACACTAGTTGTAATATAGTACTATGAGTAAAATTTTAGGCATGAAAAGCGTAATGTCTCTTTCTATGTTGCTCGGGTTTTTCAAAAATGTCGGTTGGATGTATGTCAGATCCTTCAAAAGTTATTCCGCTATGGAGAATCCGACACAGGCGCAACAACATTTTTGGAGAATCCGAACAACCTATGTTGCTAGGATCCTTCAAAAATGTTGTTGGATATATGTCAATCCTCCAAAAATTGTTCCGTTTTGGACTATCTGACACAGGTGCAACAATATTTTTGGAGAATCCGAACAACCTATGTTGCTAGGATCCTTCAAGAATGTCGTTGGATGTCTGTTGTCCTCTAAAAATTATTCCGTTTTGGACTATCTGACACAGGTGCAACAACATTTTTGGAGAATCCGAACAACCTATGTTGCTAGGAATCCTAGCCTAGGATCCTTCAAAAATGTTGTTGGATGTATGTCAGATCCCCCAAAAATTGTTCCGTTTTGGACTATCTGACATAGGTGCAACAACATTTTTGGAGAATCCAAACAAACTATGTTGCTAGGATCCTTCAAAAATGTCGTTGGATGTATGTCAGATCCTCCAAAAATTGTTCCGTTTTGGACTATCTGACGTGCAACAACATTTTTGGAGAATCCGAACAACCTATGTTGCTAGGATCCTTCCCAAAATGTCATTGGATGTCTGCCGTCCTCCAAAAATTATTCCGTTTTGGACTATCCGACACAGGTGAAACAACATTTTTGGAGAATCCGAACAACCTATGTTGCTAGGATCCTTCCCAAAATGTCATTGGATGTCTGCCGTCCTCCAAAAATTATTCCGTTTTGGACTATCCGACACAAGTGAAACAACATTTTTGGAGAATCCGAACAACCTATGTTGCTAGGATCCTTCAAAAATGTCGTTGGAGTTGTCCTTCAAATATTATTCTGTTTCGGACTATCCGACTTAGCCCTCAGGTGCAACAACATTTTTGGAGAATCCGAACAACCTATGTTGCTAGGATCCTTCAAAAATGTCGTTGGATGTCTGTCATCCTCCAAAAATTATTCCGTTTTGCACATGTGCAACAACATTTTTGGAGAATCCGAACAAACTATGTTGCTCGGATCCTTCAAAAATGTCGTTGGATGTGTGTCATCCTTCAAAAGTTTTCCATTATGGAGAATCCAACTCAGATGCATGCTGAGTATGTGTTTCGAAAACATAATGCAGGGCATCCAAATGTGATCTCTGTGTTCTTGAATAAAGCTAGAAAACTACACACAACTCATTCATGGGATTTCTTGAGGTTGGAGAAGAATGGCGTTGTTCATCGGAGTTCACTATGGAAGAAGGCTAAGTTCGGCCAGGATATAATCATCGCGAATCTTGATACAGGTAATTACGTCCACCAAGGCCTATAAGTTGATCGCCTTTCCTACTCTTCGTTAACTTATATATATCTCCGTTAACTTATATATATCTGTCTTATAATGTATGGTGGCCTACAGATCAATCATGTTTCATGTTCTCTTTGTTGTGGGGTACTATTGTTACTCGGATTTAACTTATATGCACTGACAGTACATGACCAATTTTTACGTCATCTTGACTATCATGTACGCAACTTGTTTAGGACTGAGCCGTAGTAGTTGTTGTAGGTGTATGACTGTCGTCGTAAAATGATTGTGCTCTTTCAACAGGTGCATGGCCTGAATCGAAGAGCTTTAGTGATGAAGGGTTCGGACCTGTTCCTTCGAGATGGAAAGGGATATGTCAGAAAGAACACATTGACACTGGTTTCGCTTGCAATAAGTGTGTTTTATTTGAAAGAATTTTGAGTTATATATACCGCCAGCGCAAAGAATTTTTCACACTATCGCGATACCTTGCCTGGTAAAAGTGACGTGATGGTGTAAAAATTACTTACGCTGACGATGTACATCTCTAGAAAAGACTAACAAGGATTTTACTGTAACTATGTATATTAGGAAGCTTATCGGAGCGAGGTACTTTAATAAAGGCTACATCGCGAAGGGAGGGAAAATAACTGCTTCGATGAACACACCGCGTGATTATAATGGTCATGGGTCTCACACTTTGTCAACTGCTGCTGGAAACATAGTCCACGGAGCGAGTGTGCTTGGATTGGTGAACGGGACAGCAAAGGGAGGTTCTCCAAGAGCAAGGGTGGCCGCGTACAAAGTTTGCTGGCCACCTGTGCATGGTTCGGGATGTATGGATGCTGACATCCTAAAAGCCTTTGATGCTGCTATACACGATGGGGTTGATGTTATAACCGTGTCCCTCGGTGGGAAACCTTCTGACTACTTTGACGATGGACTTGCCATTGGCTCGTTCCATGCTGTCAAGAACGGTATAGTTGTAGTTACATCTGCTGGTAACCGTGGACCTGAGCCCGGAACTGTCACAAATGTTGCTCCCTGGATTATAACCGTAGCAGCAAGCACCCTGGACCGCAGTTTCCACGCTAGCGCTGAAATGCAGAATGGATTGGTCTTAAAAGGAGCAAGTCTTTCAAAACCAACGTTGCCCGAAGAGAAGTTCCATCCACTGATCAGTGCTGCACAGGCTAAAACAGCCAATGCATCAGTTGATGATGCGTAAGGACGAAACTCACTCAAGTCTCGTTAGTTAAACTAGTTTGTAGCTATGATCATGACGCGTATTTTGACTATTTGACGCGTTATTTGATGCAGATTAAGGTGTAAGAAAGGTACGTTGGATCCAAAAAAGGCGAGCGGCAAGATATTAGCCTGCCTAAGAGGAGAGAACACCTTTATCGATAAGGGGCATCAGGCCGCTCTAGCTGGTGCTGTCGGAATGATCCTTTGTAACAATGAGACTACTGGCAACGAAATTTTCGCTGTCCCTCAAATCCTTCCAGCGATAAATATAAATTATACAGATGGCGTTCGAGTCTTTGACTACATCGCTGCTTCTAAGTCTGTCTATATATCACTCTTACTTTTCGTTCATTACTGTGTTGAGTACTTGTAGTTCTAACTTTGCGACGTTGTTGTTACAGAGATCCACGTGCATATATCACTGGTCCTGAGACAACGTTGAACATAAAGCCAGCTCCATTTATGGGCGTTTTCTCTTCTGTTGGTCCTAATACGATTACTCCTCAGATTCTCAAGGTTCGGAACCTGTTCCTCATCATCCTAATCAATTATATGGTCTTTTTTGTCCTTTAACCCGATGGCATATGCAACCGTAATTTTACCATAAAAAACAAAGCATCCGCGTGCACTAAGCTCTATCTGTACGCAGTCTGCATTTCTGCAAGAGGTTGTTCCCAGACAACCTTGATTTGAAAATTTGAACGAACGTGTTAGACTATGAAGTATTCGCCATCAAATCTAAATTCTGAATCCGTGTCTGTTTGCGTGTTCGTGCAGCCGGATATTACTGCACCAGGAGTGGATATCATAGCTGCATACAGCGAAGCGGTGAATCCTACAGGGGAAGACTACGATAAGCGCAAGTCTCCCTTCAACGTCCTTTCTGGTACCTCAATGGCTTGTCCCCATGTTGCTGGTGTAGTAGGCCTTCTCAAGAGCCTTCATCCCGATTGGAGTCCGGCTGCTATTCGATCTGCTATTATGACTACAGGTACGCGTACTTCACTCGACAACACACCACTTTGACCGTTTATAGACGTGTCAAATCAAGATGCATGTTTTACAGGCAGAACAAGAGACAACACATTCCATCCAATGCGTGATGCAACGGAGACAGACAAAGCGACACCATTTAACTACGGCGCAGGACACCTACGCCCGAACCAAGCCATGAACCCCGGCTTGGTCTATGACCTGACATTGAATGATTACTACGATTTCCTTTGCACGCTCGGCTACAACCAAAAGAACATGACGCTATTCTCCGGAACAAAATCACCTCATCGTTGTCCCAAACACCAGCAAAGCCTAAACCATCTCCTGAATTTCAACAATCCTGCCATAGCAATTCCAAACATATCTCCCTCATCTCCGATCACCATCACTCGTAGGCTCAAGAACGTTGGCTCCCCGGGTAGATACACTGCACGTATACGCCTACCAACGCGAGTATTCTCAGCTTATGTCAACCCCACAGTCTTGGAATTTGATCATGTTGGACAAGAGAAGACCTTTAACCTGACCATTGAAGTTAAGGATGCCAATGAATTACAAGATACGTACATTTTCGGGGAACTGCGGTGGACTGATCAGGTACACTACGTGAGAAGTCCGATCGCGATAGCTTCTATGAGTGATATTAGCTACAAGACTTAGCTAAGATTTGAATATTTTGCCTTCTTTTCATTGATTCGTTGATAGGTTTAGTACATTAGTGTTCTAATTAGCTGCATTTTGATTGATAGTTCACATAGTTATTATGTACATTATTGTTAAGAAAGTATTTGAAGGTTGAATCTTTCATTTTGTTGAATGTTGACATAGATGTATTTCCAAAATATATGATCCAAGAAAAGTGTTTTATTAGCAAACCGGTCAGCGTTGAGCTGTCGAGTAACGATTGGCCGAGGGGACTTCCATCATGTAGTTGGGTACAAATAGGCCTGTGAAAGACAAGTAGGCAAGCACGCGGGTTGTACCGCTCAGCTTTGAGCTGTCGAGTGACGATTGCTCCATCTCTTAAGAAAGGACGTGGGGGGCCTGTCTTATAACAAAAGGGTAGGGTTGCTCGGTTTCGAGTCTCAAGTATGAAAAAATCCTTCGTAGAGAGCACTTTCCAAAAAGGATTGTACGTGGTGTGAATTCAGATTATGGAAAATTAAAAAAAAAAAAAAAAAAAAAACTTACTATTTTTGTTTAAACCTTAAAAGATCGAAACTATCAAGTTTAAATCCCGGATCTGATGTAGATGTGTTGCATCCACATGAGACGGCCGATCTAGAGGGTCGATCATGGGTTTACGTGAACCCAATAATATCCTATATCTATATATATATATATATATTTTGACTCTGAACCGATCAATTTCCAATCGAATACTAATTTAAGATCATTGTACGAACCCATAAACTTTAAACCTTTGATCCTCCTAGGTAAAGAAGGCAAATGACGAACGAAAGATTTTACAAATTAAAATAGCTAAAAGCTTAATAATAAATCACACAAGAAAATAACAAAATTAAGTCCCGAAAATTTTTTATTGGCAATTTAGGTAGTCGTTCAAGAATCTCGAACCCATAAAATTTAAATCTCGAATACAGACATAATAAAGAAGAAGACGAGGTCGGAATGACATCTTATATTCAAATGCCTACGGTCGATATATCTTTGTAAGCTCAGACAGAGAGAATAAACGAACTCGTCTAAGGCATAACAGAAATAATTTGCATGCATTTTTGGCCTTTGCAAAATGTGGCATAAAATACGGTTATAATTTCAATTTTTTTTTTAAACTTTCTATTTTTTAAAAAGAGATAATACTCAATTACCCTGAACTATACCCCAAAAGGTTATGACACACATCAATTTAAAGGAGGTTCTATTACCCTTGAACTAATAAAAAGTGTAATTTTGATATCCTTAGTGTCTACGTGATACAACACACTGAAGTGTCCACGTAGGCGTACATGTGTAATTAGGGCTTGGCATAAAATACCAAAAACTGAATTACCAAATCAAAAAATTTGGTAATTGGTATTCGGTAATTTGGTATGGTATTTGGGAGTAAAATTTTAATGAGTTTGGTACAAGATATTAATACCGTATTCGGTATATATATATATATATATATATAACCCAAGTAAATAGACAATAGTACTAGTCATCTCAAAGAATCTGTTGGACCTTGGTAATATATTCGTAAAAAGCAACAAAAAGAATACTAAATAAGGTTTCTATTAAAGATACTTTTTGAAGTTTAAACATACATTTGCACATCTCCAACTTTAATATGGTATTACCAAATACCGTACCAAACTGAAGTTTAATTTACCGGATACCGAACTATCAAACCAATATTTATAAGTATGGTATATGGTATTTATGTTCAAATACCGATTACCGAATCCGAGTTTTAAAAATACTGAACGCCCACCCCTACATGTAATAGGACCCCTTTAAGTTAAGATGTGTTATATCCTTTCTGGGTATAGTTGAAGGGGGTAATTGGGTATTTTCTCTTTTAAAAATAAAAAAAAATAAATCCTCATAAAATATGTACAAAACCTATGAAAAAGAGCAATTTAAGGAGAAAAAAAGTTTTTTTTTTTTTTTTTTTGGTGATAGTCATGGGGAAAATGTCAGGTAACAAATATAAACTTTTTTTTTTTTTTTTTTTTTGCATATTTTAAGGAGCTTTACGATCTAGATTTTGAATATAAAGCGTGTGAGAGACTTATTCATCATCACTTACTATTTAATCTTTCTTCTCTATTTCTTCGAAATCATCAAAAATATTATGTTTGAGTGCCTGCGTATCTGAAAAGTATTTGTTGAAAAAAAAAATGGAGAATAGAAAGAGAGGAAGAGAAATATCAGATCAGAAATCAACCAATAGAAAGTTGAAACGTAAAATCATGATGACGTCTGATAATAATGACGATGTCGATCAAATTAGCTACAAATGGGAGAATTTTATGAGAAAGGAGAAATATCATGACAATGAAATGGGTGGAAGAGGAGTTTTCGACTTTCCATGGATTAAAGGAAGCGGAGAGGTAAACTTTAGAGCGGAAATTGATGAATGTCTGGAAAGTACATTAGCAGTTGCTAGCACCTCGTCTTACAATTATTACAACGATCGTGAGATTGATATCGCCACTGATATTACTACAACTACTCCGTTAAATTTCTACGATAACGGGTTCTTCGATGATCAGAAGTTGTTATTAGCGGGACTTGACATTGATCTCGACTTCAACCTGGATCTCGATCTAATTGATCGATTCTTCAACGACAATTTGTTGAATGTTGATACTGAACAATCATCCCGCGATCATGATCAGGTGAAAATGAATAAAATTGTAGATCAACAATTGAAAATCGAAGTGAACGGCGATAAAAAACCTGTTGAACCCAAAGCAAAAACTTAATTAATTAGAGTTCAACCACAATGACTGTTGAATAAGTTTTTTCGACTTAGTTGATTAAAAGCATAAAATGTATTTGCATCACCATGTTATTAAAAGTAAAAATCAATTAGAGAGGCGAATTCAATAACTAAAGTATATTCCTACATTAATTCTTCACAAACATATTCACGGCTATTATTTTCGTGAAGTCATACATACAAAAATATCTAATGAATATTCGCACGTGCAAAATCACTACTCTGAGTTGGTATAGTGTAATAATTTAACCAATACATTCTAAAACAGTTTTAAAATTTATTAAAAAACTTGAGTATTTTCTGTTCTTTTTTTCCGTCTTCATACAACATCATTAAAATACATTCAAAAAATTTATTTCATATAATGATATTATTGCTATTATTTATACTAATAATTATTAACTCAAATTAATAAAATGTTAGCTATATATTTATAATACAATTCATTGGATAGTTGTTATACAAATTTTATATATTAATATAAAGAGGTGAGTAATTTGATCTAAATTTTAAAAATATTTTTTACTATCTATAATGGGAATAAGCACACACCTGATCAACATGTTTACATACGTGACATTTTGTGGGTATTTTTGTCATTTCAATTAAAATGAAACACTATGATTGAGTGAATATTATAGCTTCTACGTATATTTTTGAGTGGTTGGACTAAAATATCCTCTCCAAACGTGTAGCACCTCGTATTTTCGGGCTACACTTTGAAGCGTCGCTCTTACGTGTGTAAATTATAATCCCATGATTTACTTTTGAATTCACGTGTTATGATCTTTATCCTAGTGTGTGAAGTGCTTTTGAGGTGAAAAATGTTCATAGGAATCATTTAGAACAAAGTTGAGCTAAGAGCCTTTGATTCATCCAAAGTTTGGTATTTGATTCTACAAGGGTCTACTTTCAACGTGTAAAACTTTTTATATACGTGGAATTTTTCAGCTTAAGACCCACCAAATGATAGATAATTGAGTTAGCTTTCCATAGATACCAATTTCGCTTTAATCCGATACCCGAGCGAAAAGTTATGGCCATTTAAAGGGGTGTGCGTCGCCCAACAATCGCCTAAGGCTAGTGGAATGGGTGTGCGGTTGGCTAGGCGTTGCCCAACTTAGCTTGGGCGATTGACTGGGCGTCGCCTAAGCCATTGCCAAGTGCCAAAACACTCTGTCTTGACTCTAATCAAGGGTGTTGAAGTCATTTCACACCCCTAAACCATCCCTAATCACTTCATAACGTTTTGATGATGTATTAAGTACATTAACTTCATTCCCTTAACCCTAAGCAATCAGTAAACAAATCAAAAACCTTCCTCCATTATCAAGAACAAAAATTCAAGTGTCGTCTCTCAAAAAATCAAGAAGTTAAGTTTTAAATTTAAAGTTCTCTCCAAGAATTTGTCCAGTCAAGGTATGTGGGGTTATGAACAAGGGCATCCTTTGACCTTTCTGCCCAAATTGCATGATTTTAAGATTTAATTCACTTGTTTTAAACTAGGGTTCATACCCAAGTTTATATCAAGAAGTGCTTATGTTTATGTTTTTAATTGCAAGATTTATATTATGAATGAGATTACAATATCTTGACTTGTTATTGATTGAAGTATTTCAAGATTGTTATTGAGCATGAAGTTTTATTATGAAAACATGAGTTTAAGCATGGGTTTTAAGGTGTTATTGATCTTTTGATCCTTAACTAAGAGATGAAATCCATATTTATTCATTTTGATTACAGTGTAAAGCAAAGAGAAGCATAACTGGTTTTCCTTATAAATCCTTATGCTATTTTAAGGTGGATTTCCCGAAGAGAGAGCATATAAAGTAATATGGGAGTAGTATTTAACACCGAGTTGGGTATGATTCCAAGGTCTCATGCCCTAAAACTACATGCCACTGTAGGTTTTAATATCCATAAGCGGGGTTCAGTATAATGATCACTCTAGCTAGGTTCTATTCCAATGGCAAGGGTAGAACAACTCTAACAATGTGGGTAAGAGACGTTGGACTCCATGATAGCTCACATGGTTTATGTCGGTTAGAAGAAACTCCCAAAAGAAAGAGTAAAAGTACAAATTTTAGAATTAAGTGTTATAGCTTACAAAATTTATACAGTATGTTTTATTATTCATGTTTAATGATTTTCAGCCTTCAGTTTTATTCAAGCTCAAGGTGAGTCATTTACACTTAGCATGCATTATTTGAAAGTCTATAAATATATTAAGTTATTGTATTACTTATGCATTCACCCCCACATACTCAGTACATTCGAGAAGTACCGATCCACATTATGTCTATGTGCTATATTGTCTCATAATGTAGGTATCAACTATAGCCCGCACATCATAATCAGATAGTGTGCAGCTTCCAGTCAGCAGGTGATGAGTCCTTTTGATTCGAGGGCTCGAGTCAATCACAGTTCGAGTAGCATCTTTTTTCCTTTATTCAGTCGTATTGATTAGGGATAGATGGGGGTCATGTCTCGGCTACCTATAGTCAATATTAGTAGAGGATTCATAGACAGTCAATATAGTTGATGTATTAAATTTCAGTTTTGGTTTGGTATAACTAGAGTTGTAATTATTTTATACAGTTTTGTATTGAACCTACTTAGTAAAGACATACCTTCCGCTTATTTCTTTCAGATTAATGTATCTTATTTAGTTGCTCACGAGTTATGCCAGTATGAGGGCTAGCTTGGGATCACTTGTGGTCCTAAACATCGTGTGACGTCCAGGGATAGTCTCAGGGTGTTATAAAACATGGCTTTTCTTTTTATAAATTTAAACTTAAAATAATTTGCTGGTTAAATTCACACAAATTTTAGAATATTTAGAAGTGATTACATATTACTGCTAATAATAAGGGATACAAGACGACATGTTGGAAATCTTTCGTTTTAATTTATTTATCTTATTTTCTTTAGTATGTTATATATTTAAACTTGCATGAATAAACTATAAAATCACAATAATTAAATAGCTTTAAATATCTAGAAAAAATATAAAAAAATATGATTTGCTCTCGAATTTCATCTATGTCACATAATCGAGGCATGACGAATAACATATATTATGTAAAATTATGTATAAAGTATAATAAATTACAATAATGAACAAATTAAATATTAGTAAAACGTACAAAAAATTTGATTGTCTATTAAAATTTTATATGTACAACATATATTGGGACATAGGAACATTTAATAATATTAAATAGTATTTAATAGTAATAATAAAATAGTCACAAATGAGTAAATTATTTATTGATTTTTCAAATTGGACAAATATTATTGTTAGGTACTTATTTTTAGTAACATGAACAAGTAAAGATGGACCAAATAAAAAAAAAATATTTATTACCAATCCATTCCCCAAAATATTAAATATATTATATTCAAGGAGTGATCTAATAAAATTATTCCTAGTGTTTATCGTTCCTTAGGATATGTATCAAGTCAACAGTGGACAAGCAAAGACGAATAGATGGATAGATACCGAGATCCCATAAAGCTATTTTATATCATCCTTCAAATGATATAGTAATCCATCATTTTAAAATAAATGGTAGGATAAAGCAGTTTCGGAATTAATTAATACTTTATACCAGATATTAGTTAATCTCAAATTTTATACGCAGTTTATATCATTATCTTAAATGAAGTAAAGATGTTGTTTTCAATAGACCCCCGATGCAGTACAGATAACACAGTATAACAAACAAAAAACATAAAAACAAACAACAAAAGGAAATATCACACTGCTAGATACTAAAGGAAACAAGACAAGACACGCACAATGTTGTACTATAAACTAACTATTCGAAATCATAGACATCACCAAAACACCACGAACAAGAAACCACAGACACAGATACAAACAAAATACTCTTCCCTACTATTTCGAACGTACTCCTACCTACTAATTCTCTATGCTAATTCGCGTTCTCCCCACCTACCTATCAACAGACTATTTTCCTTAATCAACAACAATAACAACAACTACAACAATATACTCAGTATATTTTTATAAAGTGGGGTTAGGGGAGGTTAAAGTATACATAGTTCATACTACTATCTTAAGTGAAGTAGAGAGGCTGTTCTATTTTCAATAGACCCCTGATGTAGTATAGATAACAGTATAACAAACCAAAAACAAACAACAAAAAGGACACTAAAGGAAACAAGACAAGACACACACAAGGTTATAAATTAGCTATTCGAAATCATAGACATCACCAAACAGTGGCGGAGTAAGAATTTTCATTAAGAAGTTCAAAAGTAACTCTACCGACTAGTCGAAGGGGGTTCAACATCTACTATATATACATAAAAATATTTTTGACCATGTAAAAATAGTATAATTCTTCAACGAAGGAGGTTCGAATGAACACCTGAATTCCATGTGGCTCCGTCACTATCACCAAAACACCACAAACAAAAGACTATAGACAGACACAAATACAAATAAAATGCTCTTTTACTATTTCGAACGTACTCCTACGCGTCCTAATTCGTTTTCTCCGCACCTTTCTATTGACGAACTATTTTCCTTCATCTATTGGGAAAAAGACCAAATGTCTCAACAAAGACAACCTTGTGAATATAATGTTGTGGGGTCAAAGACAACTTGGCATCTCATATTCATCCACAGAAATCATATGCCTTTCACAGTTAGCAATAAACTTTAATACTATTAAATTCTAAATATATTTAAAAAGACATACTTATTTATTTCCCACTGAAAAAAATATTTCATTTTCTTAAAGTACTCTCTATTTTCAATTTATATAAAAAAAGATCTCAATTAGTATATAAATTTAATACAATAATAATAACATACTCAGTGTAATTTCACAATGTAAGATCTGAGGAGGGTAAAACATATGCAGTCGATGTCACTATCTCAGATTGCATAAAGAAGTTAGATTTATGCCATTTTAATTAATTTTTAATATCAAAAAAATTGTATTGTGTCCATTTAAATTTTTGTAGTTATAAGATATTTGAAATCTATAGTATTAAAAATATCATAATACTTTTATAATTATAAATTTGTCATTTAAAAGTGAAATAAAAAATTAGTTAAATTATTTTAAAACTTTAAATAATTAAAATTATGATTTTATTTTTTAACTTTTTTTTTGGGTAAATATTTTTTTCTCATTTTAATTACTATTACTATTATTTATATTCGGGTAAATTATTTATAGTATTATTTTGTGGTGTTCTTGTTTACGTTGCTATTTGTTGTTTTGTAACTACCTGTTATTTCTTATTCTTATATTACCTCTTTTTCTGGGTTGTTTTTATCTTGAGCCAAGGGTCTTATTTGGAACAATGTGAGTGATACGGACTGTGTATATTCTACATTCTCACATTATAGAAATACAACGAGTATGTTGTTGTTGTTACTGTATTTTTAAGAGATAAGACATTATTATTTTTCGAACTATAGCCAAAGTTGATGCGGCACACCTACCCTTAAATTCAATTTTGTTGTATTATTATCCACCTTTTATGTTTACACGACATTTTTTACAACACAATTTAATTGCAAGTTTTTTTTAGGTCACGTAAGCAAAAGCGGTGCATAATAATAAGATAAAATTGAATTGAGGGGCAATAGGATCCCCAATAAAATCAAGGTGTGTCGAAGGAGCATTGAATATAGTTCAGAGCAATAGTGTTTTATCTCTATTTTTAATTTAAGTAATAAAAATTAGGGCAAACAACATAAATTTCAATAGTCTGGACCTTAATTACAGAAAATTCCGTCATTATGCATAATTTTTGAAAAATCTCAAATCTGTCGAGATACATAATTAGCTTCCGATACATTCAATGAAGATACAATTCTTTTTTTATTCCTCTATATAAATACTAAATCCGCATAAAAGTTACTGAATTTTCGTAAATCTCCGCTCAAGCCCCTGAATACATTCAATGAATATATTTTTTTTCTTTTGCAAAGGTATTTTTTATTTTATTTTAGGTATGTCGAGAAACATAATTAGCTTTCGATATATCAAACAAAAATATATAATTAATTGAGATTTTTGTAATTATAATATCTTCAGTAATAATTTGTTCCATAAGATGCTCCAGAATTTTTCTTTTATTATCCTCAGGAAGAGGAAGACATTTAAGAATGGTTACTAGAGTTTTATCAGAGAAGAAAGTTGTAAACATATTCATGAAATGTATTCTCTAGATAAAAAATCAGGTAATGAATTTTCACTACCCTTTTTATACTGAATTTCGAAATCGAATGGGGCTAACTGCGCCTGCCATCTGGCAAATATTAGTTTAGAGGCGTCGTGTTTGAAATCTTTATCAAACATGAACTTAACAGATTGAGCATCTGTTCGAATTATAAATTTCTGATTATACAGATCATCTTGAAATTTCAACACACATTTAACAATAGTAAGCATTTCATGAGCCACGGTAGCGTATTTTTTCTGGCTCTCTGTCCATTTTCCTGAATAAAAGCGAATTAAACATTCAGTTTTTGTATGGGGATTTATTTTTCTAAGAATTCCACCATACCCTATATTTGACGCATCTGTCTCAATAATTTTCTGCCAAGCAGGATTAGCAAGAGAAGTGCAAGGAAGGGATTGAACCCGAGCTTTAATTAATTTTACTAAATCAGTGTGGGTTTTAGTCCACGGAGTTTTTAGATCTTTCTTTAATCTATCATACAGAGGTGCTAAGTCTCTAGATAGATTCTTGTAGAAAGGAGAGATATAATTGAGACTACCAAGAAATCGCTGAAGCTGTTTCTTGTCAGTAATCTCATCAGGGAATTTGGTAGCGAATTCAAGAACTCGCTGAATAGGTTCAATAGAACCTTGACAAATATTATGACCAAGAAATCTAACATTAGTCTGAAATAAATGCATTTTAGGTTTAGAAATAACTAAACCATTCTGAATAATGACCTGCTTAAAAATATGCAGATGTTTAAAATGATTTTCAAGAGTTTTTGAAAATACAAGAATGTCATCAATATAAACAATAATGAAATCCATATAAGGATTAAAGATGTCATTCATAATCTTCTGAAATTCAGAAGGAGCGTTTTTTAAACCGAATGGCATAACAAGTTTCGATAGACAGGAAGACTATTGTCAAACTGTAGACAAATCTGTCCATCAGAATTTTGAGTTACATGAGTTAACTCAGAATTTGTTGCTTCATCCGCCAATTGCTTAGGAGAAGTAACAGAGTTTAAGATCCAAGTCTGAGGGAAATCAATTTCATCCCATCGAATTGGTCTTCGAGTGGTTATTTTGGATTTAATAAAATTAGTCTCAGGAATAGTCCATTTATTCAGAAGATCTATATCTTGAGGTAAATCTACCTCTTCGAGTTTAGTACTTTTCGTACTAATTTCTCCCATATCCATAGTTTTTAGACTTATGTTCATACTAGTCGTTGTTCACCATCTCTAGTACATTTTATGATAAGCCAAAGTGAGTTTATGTTATTTTTCTTAAAAATGAATTATTTTAATTTTTTTAAATTTTTTTTGGGTAAATATTTTTATATTTATTATTGCTATTGAATAGCATCTTGGTCTTACCGACACCCTTATCTCACTCCTCCTTGTCTCTCTCTATTACAAATCACAATAACCACAACTCTTTGCCCTTTTTGAATGCTAATTTCATGGTAATCTTTTTACTTCTTCCATTTTTTTCTTTCTTTTTATCATTATTAAACTGGAAAATCTGAAAAATTTAACATTTTTGAGTTCACCTTTTAGTGGTGTAGTATACTAGTTTATTCATATTTATACAGCAATTTATGAGTGGACTTGTGTTTTTCATCCATTTTTTCAAGGTGGGTTTTGATTTTCTTGAAGTTATTTGCTAGATTTAACTGCAAAATCAACAATTTGAGTTTCACTTTTAGTGGTGTAGTGCAGAAGTTTATTCATATTTATGAGTGGACTTGTGTTTTTCATCCATTTTCCTAGGTGGGTTTTGAAGTTTATTCTTGAAGTTTTTTGTTAGATTTGATTGATTAGTATAGTAGTTTAACTGCAAAATCAACAATTTGTGTTTCACTTTTAGCGATGTAGTATAGTAGTTTATCCACATATATATATACTATATATATATACACACAACAACAATTTTGTAGAGATTTGTTAGTGGAATTGAGTTTTTCATCCATTTTCTCAGGTGGGATTTGATTTTCTTGATGTTTTTTGTTAGATTTGATTGAGTAGTATAGTAGTTTAACTGCAAAATCATCAATTGGTGGTCATTTTCAGTGGTGTTGTATAGTAGTTTATCCATATATATACAGCAGTTTGTAGAGATTTGTTAGTAGAATTGAATTTTTCATCCATTTTTCCTTGGTGGGTATTGATTTTCTTGAAGTTTTTTGTTAGATTTAGTTGATTAGTATACTACTTTTACTAACACATTCTGAGCAATTTTTAGAGATTTGTTATCCATTTTGCCAGGTGGGTTTTGTTTTTCTTGGTTTTTTTTGTCAGATTTAATTGAGTAGTATAGTAGTTTGCAAAATCAATAATTTGAGCTTATATACAGCAATTTATAGAGATTTACTAGTGGGATTGAGTTTTTCATCCATTTTTCTTAGGTGGGTATTGATTTTCTTGAACCTTTTTGTTACATTCAGTTGAGTTGTATACTACTTTAACCAACACATTATGAGCAATTTGTAGGGATTTGTTATCCAGTTTGCCAGGTGGGTTTTGTTTTTCTTGGAGTTTTTTGTTAGATTTAATTGAGTAGTATAGTAGTTTAACTGCAAAATCAACAATTTGAGTTTCACTTTTAGTGGTGTAGTATAGTAGTTCATCCATACATATATACAACAATTTGTAGAGATTTGTTAGTGGAATCGAGTTTTTCATCCATTTCCCCGGGTGGGCATTGATTTTCTTGAAGTTTTTTGTTAGATTTAATTGAGTAGTATAGTAGTTTAACTGCAAAATCAACAATGTGAGTTTCACTTTTAATGGTGTAGTGCAGTAGTTTATCCATATTTATACAACAATTTATTAGTGGAATTGAGTTTTTCGTCCATTTTCTCAGGTGGATTCTGATTTTGTTGAAGTTTTTTGTTAGATTTAGTTGATTAGTTTAGCAGTTTAACTGCAAAATCATCAAGTTGGGTTCACTTATAGTGGTGTAGTATAGTAGTTTGATTTTCTTGAAGTTTTTTGTTAGATTTAACTGCAAAATCAACAATTTGAGTTTCACTTTAAGTGGTGTAGTATAGTAGTTTATCCATATATATACAACAATTTGTAGAGATTTAAGTGGAATTGAGTTTTTCATCCATTTTTTCCTGGTGGGTATTGATTTTCTTGAAGTTTTTTGTTAGATTCAGTTGAGTTGTATACTACTTTAACCAATACGTTCTGTAGGAATTTGTAGATTTTTCAAGGAAATTGAGTTTTTCCTTCGTTTTCCCAAGTGGGTTTTGTTCGATTTCTTGTAAGTTTTTCATTAGGTTCAATTGAGTGCTGATTTGGTAGTGATAGAGATCTGAGTTTTGCTGCTAAATAAACAAAGAAAGTAAGGGATTTGCTAGTCACTGTTCATTTCATAGTATGCTCACTTTATACTTCAACCATTTTTTTCATTTCCGTGGTCATTCCAGTTGTGTAGTATACTTTATCCATGTATCTACAACAATTTATATAGACTTATTAAGCAAACTGAGTTTTCTCAAGTGGGTCTTGGATCTTTTACGTTTTTTTGTTAGATTCAACGGAGTAATTTAGTACTTTAACCAATTACATTCTACACTCTATAGCAGTTTATATATTTGCTAAGTGGGTTTTTCCTCCATTTTCCCAAGTGGGGTTTGAATCTTTTTTACGTTTTTCGTTAGATTCAATTGAGTAGTATAGATGCATTTTTGTGCTTGGATTTGCTGCACTTGAGCTGAGGGTCTTACGGGAGCAGCTTCTCTACCTCCACGAGGTAGTGGTAAGGTCTGCATACACTTAAGGGAATCGAGGTTTTCCTTCATTTTGCCGAGTGGGTCTTGAATCTTTTACATTTTTTCGTTAGATTCAATTGAGTAGTATAGTAGTTTAACCAATACATTCTATAGTATTGTAGATTTACTAAGGGAGTTGAGTTTTTCCTTCGTTTCCCAAGTGCGTCTTGTTCAATTTCTTGTACGTTTTTCGTTATGTTCACTTGAGTACATATTTGGTGTAGTTTGTGCTGAAGGAGATTTGAGTTTTGCTGCTAATAAGCGAAGAAGGAAGGGATTAACGGGAGTAGTGACGGAAGATGAAACTGAGAAGCCGGTTTTGTTCTTGTTGCTAGTCACCGTTCTGGCTTTTTGAGGCTGGTTTCATGGTATGTTCACTTCCTCGTATTTTTACTTCGACCACTTTCTCATTTGTGGCAGAGTACAGTACTTTAACCATACGCTATACAAAAAGTTTATCGAGATTTATTAAGGGAATTGAGTATTTTTTTTTCATTTCTCCAACTGTGGCTTAATTGTGTTACGTTTTTTTGTTAGGTTAAATTGAATACCAATATTTGTGCTGAAGGAGATCTCGGGTTTTGCTGCTAATAATCTGAGAAGGAATTAAAGGGGGCGTAGTGATGAAGATGAAACTGAGGAAACCGGTTTTGTTTTTGTTGCTAGTCACTGTTCTTGCCCCTATAGTCCTCTACACTGACACTCTTGGGGCTTATTTCACTTCTCCTTCTTCATGTAAGTTCGTTGATTTTTTCTCTGTTTCTTAAAATGGACGTAGCCCATCGAGGATACTGTTTGATGTGTTGGCATTATGTGATTGTTTCTGCAGCAAGGGCTGAATTCGTTGAAGATCTGTCCTCCTTTGTAAGTCAAATTTTGGATCTATCCACTTCATTGTTTAGTGTCTTTTATGTGTTTTGTTAAAGCATGAATAAGGAGTATTTTGTTTACGATTTCTGATTCCATGATGTAGACTTTTGGTGGTGACGTCCGGCCTCTAAATGTGCTGCCTCAGGTATCAATTGTGATTCTAATCTGTCGAATTGTGTAATCTCTTAGATTGAGCAATATTTTGTTTCAGTTCTTAACTTTCCATGTGTATTAATACTGATAGGAGTCATCCACATCTCTCAAAGAACCACGGGGCGATGTATATTCAGAAAATTCAAGCCATTCCCTTTCGAATGCCTCAGACACCTTAAGCAGCGACGATGCTCGGAAAACAAGACAGCTAACTGAAGGTTTTTGTTCATTTATGTCTATCTATATTTCGAACTTGGAGGTCTGGAATGTCGTTAAGCATGAAGACTACCTGATCAAGTTTCATGTTGCTTCCGTAGTTTTTGAACTGACTATCTAGAACATGTCATCTTCATTCAGCAGAATCGTTGAAGCATCAAACTGTCACTGGAAGCAGCAATGATGGAGTAGAAGTAGCGACAAATGAAAATCACATAATTCAGGTTACAGATAGGTTGCGTGAACCACAACAAACAGACAAAGATTCACCGAAACTTGTGTCAGCTGGGAAAAATGAAAGCAAAGCAATGGAAACCAGCTCAAAGAAAAAGACGAGTCCAACAGATTCTAACACCCTGGATTCCACATCCACGAAAACGGTAATTACCCTACCTATTTTCTGCTTTTGCATGAGTTATATGAATTTTCAACCTGGAGCTATTTGAATGTTTTGTGGTATTTTCTGTTCTTTGTCTCAAACTGTTATGTGGTCCCTCAATCGTGGATTTGGTATTTATGTGGTCTTGGTAGTTTCTCACCTCATGAGCTAGTATTTGGAGTTGAGTTAGGCCCAAGGTCCATGTCTTTGTATGGTATCGGTGTCGGACTCATCCGACTTTTTGTTTACCTGTTGTTGGGGCGCCATATGACGTTGTCCATGCTCTAGTTGATAAGCATGGGCGTGCAGGGGGTGTTGAGTTGTCCGCATCGGTTCTGATTGTGGATATGGCATTTGGTCTCCTTATATGGTCTTGGGGTTGAATTAGGCCCGATATTCTTTTCTTTACACTAACTTTTGTATGTTGACATTGTAATCATTTTTTTTACTGTCATAATTCGATCTATTAGGTGCTCTATGGCCCTTCTCTTGGAATACTTGAGTTAAATAGAGAAGGTTAGATACACGGATTCATATAGCTGATCCTACTAATTTAATTTTTGATTGTGTTACAAGGGATAATCTTCTTTATTCTGTAAAAATTTGTGATTCCCGTGGTCTGCATTTATTGGTTGATCTGCAATAATTATCTCGGAATCCCTAGATAATGTTGATAAACATGAATTGAACTTGCTTATTTTTGGATTGGTATTAGGAAATAAGACATGATAAACGCTCTGTTCAAGCCAATGGTAGAGTTGTATCTGAAGAGACAGCAAGGGGCAAAGTTGAAGAGCAGAATGCACAAGTAGCCCCCCATGATGCTCGTGTTCGCCAGCTCAAGGATCAGCTCATTAGGGCAAAGGTCTACCTTTCACTCTCAGCAACACGAAACAATGCCCACTTCATTAGAGAACTTCGCTTGCAGATAAGGGAAGTAACACGAACACTTGGTACGGCCACTAAGGATTCTGATCTGTCTAGGAAGTAAGTCTTATTTAGACTATTATTTTCATCTTATTCCTATCAAAATGGCATTGAGACGTTCCCGAGTCCTGCCTTACCCAGTGATTTTGTCATTTCGTTGCATGGTGTCTACTAGCTTGATCCATGTTATTGATTTATCGTCCAATACAAATATGATTTCTTTATATAGTGCCAATGATAAGATGAAGGCAATGGAGCAAACATTGGCCAAAGGGAAGCAAATTCAAGATGATTGTGCTGCTGTTGTGAAGAAGCTTCGTGCCATGCTTCACTCAGCAGAAGAGCAGCTCCGCGTCAACAAGAAGCAAACATTGTATTTAACACACTTAACTGCTAAGACACTTCCAAAGGGTCTTCATTGTCTTCCTTTGCGCCTTTCGACAGAGTATTTCAAGTTAAATTCTTCCCAACAGCATTTTCCACGTCAAGAAAATTTAGAAGATCCCAAGTTGTACCACTATGCACTCTTCTCGGACAACATATTAGCAGCTGCCGTCGTCGTAAACTCAACTGTTTCACATGCAAAGGTAAATGAGCTATTGTTCGGAACTTTGTTGTATATCGAGATTGCATCTTGCTCAGAATAATATAGTTCGCTTTATCTTTTCCAACTCTTTTCCTATATGATTATGGAGAAAACATTGGTTATCAAAAAAAGATGATTATGCACATGCATATCTGCATGTTTAAGTTTATAATAATATCTCGATCTTATGTCTCTTCAGGGACATCCTTTTTTTTTAGAGAATATCCACCTTCATGTATAACTTTTTCTTCATATGCTGGCAGGATCCGTCAAAGCATGTTTTCCATATAGTAACTGACAGGCTTAATTTTGCTGCAATGAGAATGTGGTTTTTGGCAAATCCACCGCAGCATTGTACAATAGATGTTCAGAATGTAGAGGAATTCACCTGGCTAAATTCAAGTTATAGTCCAGTTCTGAAGCAATTGAGTTCTCGGTCCATGATAGATTATTACTTCAGATCTCGTGCTGATTCTGATCCGAATGTGAAGTTTCGGAATCCAAAGTACCTTTCAATCATGAATCACTTACGCTTTTACTTGCCGGAGATCTTCCCAAAGCTGGATAAGGTTCTCTTCTTGGATGATGATATTGTTGTGCAAAAGGATCTTACTGGCCTTTGGTCGCTTGATCTTAAGGGTAAGGTGATTGGTGTGGTTGAGACTTGTGGAGAAAGCTTTCATCGGTTTGATCGCTACCTCAACTTCTCAAATCCTCTGATCTCCAAAAATTTTGATCCTCGTGCTTGTGGTTGGGCATTCGGAATGAACATCTTTGATCTTAACGAGTGGAGACGGCAAAACATCACAGAGGTGTACCACACATGGCAAAATCTGGTACGAATAAATTCTTTTCACTTATTTGTGTCTGGATTAGCATGCTCATTTAGCCATAATTTTGCGTTCAGTAAGAATAAACATGAATTGTCATGTCGATGTGGTTTTGTTCCTAAAAAATGTCAACATATACTTCAGCGATTTTCATGCGTAATAAAGTTACTAAAACAAGTCGTGAAATTTGATCTGCACAGAATCACGAAAGACAACTTTGGAAGTTGGGTACCTTACCACCTGGTTTGATAACCTTTTGGAAGCGCACGTATGCCCTTGACCGATCATGGCATGTCCTTGGGCTTGGCTACAATCCAAATGTTAGCCGTAAGGACATTCAACGAGCGGCGGTCATACATTACAATGGAAACTTGAAACCGTGGCTTGAAATAAGCATACCTAAGTTCCGAGACTACTGGTCAAAATTTATCGACTATGATAAGGTATTTTTGCGAGAGTGTAATATCAACAAATTGGGCGGTTCATGAAGTGTTCTCTGCACATATTCTGAAATACAGCGAGCATTAGTTTACACGTCCGTCCTTAATAATTGTATGATTTTGTTCTTGTTCTCTACGTCAGGTATATATATATATGTCGAGTGGTGTATTAGAGCGATCATCGTGTATTTCATTTATTCTTGACATCCATTGTTGGATGACAAAAGAGGTCCAGATTTGTTGTAAATTCTTGACATCCTTTGAATTTCTCTGTTGTTATTTTTTGGATTGTTGTATATTAAATGACTTCCACTGTCGAGGGCGTTTGTGGATTTTCCGCTACTCGGTTGTCTTCGATGGCTGTTCGTTTTGAGTTCATGTAAAACCATTGCATACACTCGGTACTGTTGTAAACTAGATATATGACCCTCATGATATACTGATTTTATTTCTACTTTGTTCCTTGTGAGTACGGAACCACTTGTTAAAAAAAGGGACCTTACCTTGCATTTCTGTTAGAGACTGTTTCCAAGGCTATTGGCTATTTGAATAACTTGGCCGTCCCAGTAGTTGGTATTTCATTTCCATTTGCCCATATACCGGTCAAGTATGTTGTTATTGTTACAACTTGTCAAGAATGATGAGGTAAGGTCTGCGTGCACTCTATCTATCCGGGTGTCTTAGTACATTTGAACGCGGGGTTCTATCTGGGTGCGCGGGGAAGACCTTCTATAGTCGCATAATATTTTTTGCTTACATGACCAACATAAAAAAGATAAGTAACAAATTTATTTATTTTTCTAAAAAAATGTTTTTTAAAAAATCATTATTCATAGAAAACATTTTCCTTCCTACCAAACACACCCCAAGTCTTAGGCAGTGAAATACCTTAAGGGATCGTTTGGTAGAAAGAATAAGAAAAATAATCTTGGAATAAAATTTGGAATTAACTTTATTTCGTGTTTGGTATAAGGTATTACTTAATCCCGAAACTATTTTATTCCACCATTTGTATTGAAATGATTGGATTACTATCCCGTGGAAGGGAGGGATAAAATAATCTCATGGGATATCCTTAGTTATCTTATTCAGTGTACCAAACGATCCTTAAGTGAGGTCGAAAAGGGTACAATGCATTCAGATCCTACACAATCTCGAAGAGGTAGATAGGTTGTTTCCAAAAATTTGGAACCTTCATCTATATCAATTATTAACAAAAGAGTATTGACATCCTTTTAATGAAATAATGCCAATACCCAATATTCCAAAGTTCTTTTTTAATTATATATATATAACTAAGGTAATACACCTTTTCAATTAGTTGGAATAGGACAAATAAACTCTGATTCATTTCTTTTTGTTTCATTCATCTTTAACTTTTTTTTTTTTTTTTTTTGCTAAAGTGAATACAACAAGATTTTTTTTTTTGACATATGTTTCAATAAAATATGTCCTTGTTTTTACTCCCCTTTTTATTTTTTTAAGTAAAAAAGTAAGTTAAAGGTAAAGTGAAAGAAATCACCCAAGACATGCCTATAAAGTACTAAAAAAATATGCTAAGCCATGGACCCCTCTTTGTCTCCCATCTTTGTCACATGCAAAATCTTTCATACATTATAAGATAGGGACCATAAAATTCAATCATTTTGATTTTCTGTACTTATATACATGTGAACTTTTCCTCCGCCGAGAGTCTATTGAAAACAACCTCAACCTCTCTACTTTATTGTAAATTTTTTTTTTAGTCGATGGTCTATTGAAAATAACCTCTCTACTTTATTTAAGATAGTGATATGAACGGTATAAAATTCAAGCATTTTGATTTTGTGTACTTATATACATATGGATTTTTTCCTGAGCCGAGGGTCTGTTGAAAATAACCTCATATGAACAGCATAAAATTCAATCATTTTGATTTTGTGTACTTATATACATGTGGACTTTTCCGGAGTCGAGAGTTTATTGGAAACAACCTCACTATTTAATCCGAGGTAGTAATATGAACGGTATAAAATTCAATCATTTTGATTTTTTGTACTTATATACATGTGAACTTTTCCTGAGCCGAGGGTCTATTGAAAACAACCTCACTATTTAATCCGAGGTAGTAATATGAACGGTATAAAATTCAATCATTTTGATTTTTTGTACTTATATACATGTGAACTTTTCCTGAGCCGAGGGTCTATTGAAAACAACCTCTCTACTTCATCGTGGACTTTTTCCTGAGCCGATGGTCTATTGGAAACAACCTCTTTACTTCATTTAAGATAGTGATATGAACAGTACTTTTCCTGAGCCGATGGTCCATTGGAAACAACCTCTCTACTTCATTTGAGATAGTGATATGAACGGTATAAAATTCAAGCATTTTGATTTTGTGTACTTATATACATATGGACTTTTTCCTGAGCCGAGGGTCTGTTGAAAACAACCTCTTTACTTTATCGTGGATTTTTACCTGAGCCGATGATCTATTGGAAACAACCTCTCTACTTCATTTGAGATAGTGATATGAACGGTATAAGATTCAATCATTTTGATTTTGTGTACTTATATACATGTGAACTTTTCCTGAGCCGAGAGTCTATTGAAAACAACCTCTCTACTTCATCGTGGACTTTTTTCTGAGCCGAGGGTCTATTGGAAACAACCTTTCTACTTCATTTGAGATAGTGATATGAACGGTATAAAATTCAATCATTTTGATTTTGTGTACTTATATAAATGTGGACTTTTCCAGAGTCGTGGGTCTATTGGAAACAACCTCATATGAACAACATAAAATTCAATCATTTTGATTTTGTGTACTTATATACATGTGCACTTTTCCGGAGTCGAGGGTTTATTGGAAAAAACCTCTCTACTTCATTTGAGGTAGTAATATGAACGGTATAAAATTCAATCATTTTGATTTTCTGTACTTATATACATGTGAACTTTTCCTGAGCCAAGGGTCTATTGAAAACAACCTCTCTACTTCATCGTGGACTTTTTCCTGAGCCGATGGTTTATTGAAAATAACCTCTTTACTTCATTTGAGATAGTGATATGAACGGTATAAGATTCAATCATTTTGATTTTGTGTACTTATATACATGTGAACTTTTCCTGAGCCGAGAGTCTATTGAAAACAACCTCTCTACTTCATCGTGGACTTTTTTCTGAGCCGAGGGTCTATTGGAAACAACCTCTCTACTTCATTTGAGATAGTGATATGAACGGTATAAAATTCAATCATTTTGATTTTGTGTACTTATATAAATGTGGACTTTTCCAGAGTCGTGGGTCTATTGGAAACAACCTCATATGAACAACATAAAATTCAATCATTTTGATTTTGTGTACTTATATACATGTGCACTTTTCCGGAGTCGAGGGTTTATTGGAAAAAACCTCTCTACTTCATTCGAGGTAGTAATATGAACGGTATAAAATTCAATCATTTTGATTTTCTGTACTTATATACATGTGAACTTTTCCTGAGCCAAGGGTCTATTGAAAACAACCTCTCTACTTCATCGTGGACTTTTTCCTGAGCCGATGGTTTATTGAAAACAACCTCTTTACTTCATTTGAGATAGTGATATGAACGGTATAACTTTACTTCATTTGAGGTAGTGATATGAACGGTATAAAGTTCAATCATTTTGATTTTGTGTACTTATATACATGTGGACTTTTTCCTGAGCCGAGGGTCTGTTGAAAACAACCTCTTTACTTTATCGTGGATTTTTTCCTGAGCCGATGATCTATTGGAAACAACCTCTCTACTTTATTTGAGATAGTGATATGAGCAGTATAAAATTCAATCATTTTGATTTTGTGTACTTATATACACTGGGACTTTTTCCGAGCCGAGGGTCTATTGGAAACAGTCTCTCTACTTCATATGAAATAGTTATATGAACAACATAAAATTCTATGATTTTGATTTTGTGTACCTATATACATGTGGACTTTTCCTGAGTCGAGGATCTATTGAAAACAGTCTCTCTACTCCATCTGAGGTAGTAGTATGAACGGTATAAAATTCAATCATTTTGATTTTGTGTACTTATATACATTTGGACTTTTCCCCGAGCCGGGAATCTATCAGAAACAACCTTTCTATTTCATCCAAGGTAATGATATGAACAACATAAAATTCAATCATTATACATTTGGACTTTTTCCTGAGCCGGGGATCTATCGGAAACAACCTCTCTACTTCATCTGAGGTAGTAGCGATATGAACAACATAAAATTCAATCATTATACATTTGGACTTTTTCTTTAGCCGGGATCTATTGGAAACAACCTCTCTACTTCATCCGAGGTAGTGATATGAACAACATAAAATTCAATCATTTTGATTTTGTGTACTTATATGCATGTGGAGCTTTCCTGAGCTGAGGTCTATCGAAAACAACCTGTTAATTTCATCTGAGGCAGCGGAATGAACTGCGTATACTTTATCTTCCCCAACTCAACTTTATGAAAATTCACTGAGTATGTTGCTGTTGTATATATGTGTGAAGTTTTAAAAATATACGTATTTCGTTTATTGGTTTGACGTGAACACTTAAAAGTCGTTTCGGCTAGCAGAATGAGACAAACAAGGATATTTCCATCTTTCATTTGAACCGGATTAGTAATTTCACCATTTTAATATAAAATTTATTCTTCGACTAAGTAATACTCATAATCAAATGAAAAATAATAAAATCTGTTTTATCCTGAAATTATTATTCCTTATCCCACCAATCAGACGAAACTTCAAGGTGATTGATAGCTTTATATGGTCAAATTTTCTTTGATTAGTTCACATGTTGAAACATAATAATAATAATAATAATAATAATAATAATAATAATAATAATAATAATAATAATAATAATATTTCATGAGACAATAATTTTAAATTTCAAATTCAAACTTTAAATTCAAAATTGTTATCAATCTTTTTGGGTCTTCTCAATAGTTCAGCTTTTGTTTATTTTCTTTTGAACTTTTTGAAAAATAAGCTAATTCCCTTTTATTATAATTTTTTTTTTTACTTCATTTGGTTATTTCAATGTATTACTATTACAATTTCTTTTATGGGGTCCTACTAGGTGTAAATGGCTCGATTTCTTTCGAGTTTCGAATCAGTATTTGCTACGATACACTTCAACTTTACGAGATTTCTGTTACCTCAAACTAAATTTTAGCGTATTTTTTACCAACCTCTTTAGCTGATGTGACACCTTTTTCGCTGACATAACACCTTTGATGCCACATCAGCACAAAAGGGTGATGAAAATACGTTAAAATTAAGTTTAAGGAATAATAGGAACTCTGTGAAGTTGAGGTGTGTCGTAGCAATTTTGATCATAGTTCAAGAGGCTACTAAATGCTTATCTCAAAACAAAGTGCTTAATTTTAGTAGAAGTAAACTTTATTTATTTATGGGAAAATGCTCTATTTCCACCTTGAACTACACGCAAAAAGGCTGACACACCCGTACTTTAGGAGGATCCTCTTACCCCTGGACTAATTAAAATCGTATTTTTGACAACCTTAGTACCAACGTGGACCCTTCAGTGTGTTGTGCCACATAGGCACTAAGATTGTCAAAAATACGATTTTAATTAGTCCAGGAGGTAATAGAACCCTTCTAAAGTTCAGTTAAAATGACGGTTTTAATTAGTTCAGAGGTAACAGAAGGTGTGTCTCAACCTTTTTACGTATAGTTCAAGTGAAAATAGAGCATTTTCTCTCATTTATTTATTTGGTACAAGAAGAGAAAAAAAATATCCAAAAATATACATTTGGATTAACTTGAAATTAAAGGAACTCTCTATAAAAAGAATGATATTCAAAATTATGCTTGGTAGTCAAAAAATAAATTATTGGAAACTGTTACATCTGTCTACTTTTTTAAAACTTCAAAGTCCTTTATCACATTTCTCTGATTAAACAATAACCATAATAATATATTAGTTGTTACGATACACTATAACTTCACATGAATCCTATTACTTCCAACCTTATTTTTAGCATATTTTTGACGTTTTTTTTGTTAACGTGATATCTTTATTACATGAAATAAGATCCACGTCAAAGATGTCACGTCAGTTAAAAAGTTGACAATAGGTGTCATGTCAGCACAAAAGGATGACAAAAATGCACTCAAATTGAGTTCAGGAAGGTAATAGGACCCCGTGAAGTTAGAGTACGTGTAGCAAATTTGGTCATAGTTGTGTATGAAGTCAACGATGTGTGTACGTTGTTTTATCCCTACCTTATGAAGGTAGAAATGATATATCGATAGACTCTAGTCTAAAATAATAAATAGTTAAATACGATTAATTGAGATGATAAAAAAGGTGATACATATTAAGTGATTAACTTATAAACATAATAATAATAGAGAATGCACATAATTTTTTTTTTTTAATTTAGTAAATATAAGTATGGTAGCGAAAAGAATAATATATACTTATAGAGTTATCTGATATTTGTTTCTGATAGAAGATAACAAATGACTCATGAAATTAATTGAGGTGCGCCAAAGCCAAAGTTAAGAGATGATATATATTAGATGATTAACTTATAAATGTAATAATAATAGAGAATGCACATAATTTTTTTAATTAAGTAAAAGTATGTTACCAAAAAAGAATAATATACACAGAATTATTTGATATTTATTATTGATAGAAAATGATAAGTATCTAATGAAATTAGTTGTGATTCGCAAAAATTGAAATTTTTTTGGGGGCATGAGCTAAAGGAAAAGTACAAAATAAAATAAATAGTGGGGTAACACTTGCAAACAATAATACTACAACTTACCCAAAAGAAAAAAATGACACAAGAGCCAAAGAAAAAAAGTGAGTGAGGACTGAACAGTGAGCAGAACCTTATGTTTGACTGAAATATATATACACGGAGACGGAGACAGATTCAGAATTTAAAGTTTATGAGTCTGATATTTTTGGTAGTTAGTATATAATATAATTAAATATTTAAATTTGATTCAGAATTTAAAGTTTGTGAGTCTGATATTTTCGTTGGTTAGTATAACATAATTAAACATTTAAATTTGGCCGTTCAACTCGTCCTTACTCTGTCAGTCGAGAGCTTCGATTTGCAAAACGTTCATCTAAACACCTTTCAAAATTTATGTATCTCGTCACCATCGATTGTGAGTAAAAACAAGTAAAAGTGTTTAGTTGTCGGTTGATATGATCAAAGTCGGAGTACTTACTTGTCAGATGAAGCCAAATTTAAAATACTCATTTGTTTATATATGTCATTCTTTCCATCCAATATCTTCGTACATGCATTTGAGCCCGACTAATTTGAGTTCGTAATGAAAAGTGCCAAAATCGACTCAATATTCAAAGCTATCAAAATTACTGAGTTGGATCAAAACCGTAACGAAAACTAGCTCTACTCAATGGGGACACAACACAACAAAGTAAAGCAATATTCATAATAGTTGTTGTTGAGTCTCTGTGTATGATAGAGACAGTAAAGGGGACTCACTGACCCCCCATTATTGAAAAACTGGCAATTCCCAACTTTTCTTTTTAACTAATCGGTAAAGTTGTTGTCAAGTAATCAGAAGAGCGCGTATTTAAGTCGTGGAAACAGTTTTTTCGCAAATGCAAGATAAGCTTAGTACAATAGTGGGAACTTTTCTTTTAACGCCTTTAGTTTCTTGTTCTCCTTTCTCTCGGACGAATAACCGGTAAAGTTACTGTCATGCAACGAGAGCGTTAGTGCAGAGAAGTGTACGTTTATTCTCTCTCTCTTTCTTTGTTTGTCTGTCTACTGTTACTGTTAGTGGCTATAAGCTTTCCCATTTGGTTTTTGTGAGATTTACCCTAATTATAAATATACAGTGAATAATTTTACATGCCGGTAATGGGTATTTTTGCCGGAGAATCATCATTGTCGTATTCAGGGAAGCTGAAGAAAGTAGCTAAAAGGATTCTTGTTCAGACATGTAACTCATTCTTTTGTGGATATCAAAACTCTCCTCCTTCTTCTGTTCCTAACAACAACAACAACACCTCTGTAAGTTTGCTGGTGTTTTTTTTTGGTTTTCTACTTGATGTTCGGTATCTGTATTGAGGTAGACTTAAGTCCTACATTGAGTGTAAAATGTTACTTAGGACTTGAAGTCGAGATGTCTGGTTAAGGACAAAGTAGTATGATTCCATTATAGTTTCCCATCTGGTGGTGTCTGGTACTTGCATCGAGGCTCAACTAACTTGTTAAGGATAAAGTAGTACTATCCCATCATAGTTTTACGCTCGGTGTTTGCTACTTGCATCGAAGCTCAAATAAATTCGGATTTTGGAGAGTCCCACATTTAGGATAAAATGTTAGCTAGGACTCCAATTCGAGATGTCTAGTTAAAGATAAAGTAGTACCATCCATTCACAATTTCCAACCGGTGTCTAGTACCTGCATTGAGGCTCAACTAAATCCGAATTATGGGAAGTTCCACATTGAGGATAAAATGTTACCCAAGAATCGAACTCGAGATCTCGTGTTAAGGATAATGTAGTATCGTCCGATAAAGGTTTCTCACCCGGTGTCTGGTACTTACGTTAAGGCTCAACTAACTCCGGGTTGTGAAAAGTCCAACGCTGAGTCTAAAATGTTACCTAGTACTCTGAATTCGAGATCTTTGGTCAAGGATGAAGTAGTACTATCATGCCACGTTGAGTTCTTTTTCTTCGTAAAATTTCATGCATTTGATGATTTGTTTTGTGCAGGAGTTTCCATATCAGGCGAATAATCTCGAGGTGTTGAACCATACTACTGTAATTAAAACCTCACGATTAGATTCGACCACTAACACACCTTCTAACAAGGTACCTTCTTTTCTGCATTCTCAATTTACTACTTGTCATCGTGATTGCTGTGCTGCAAACTCCAAATTGTTCTTGCTTCAGGATTGTGGTTCCGGTAAAGTTAGCTGCGCTTAGCTAGCGCTCGTTGGTCTTTCATGATAGAGACCATGCCATCCATTTTGAGCCAATGTGGGAACTCAACACTCCCGTACACCTAGGCCTGACATTGGATACACCAAGAACTGGGATGAACCTGACTCTGATACCAAAATGAACCTTGGACCTAACTCAACCGCAAAAGTTAGCCCATAAACATTTATTCCCAACAATGCACCTAGTATAATGCCACAAGTGGGGTCTGGGTAGGGTGGCGTGTAAGCAGACGTCCCCTATCTTGTGCAGGTAGAGAGGCTGTTTCCGATAGACCGTCTGCTCAAGTAAAGCATGTTTTATTACAAGTACTAGAGGTTACACTTAAGTAATCCCTTATTGTCAACTGGGAAGAAAGATAAATATAAAGAAACCTATGTTACTCGGACTCTTCAAAAATGCCAACGAGTGCGTATCGGATTCCCCAAAACTAGTGTATTTTTGGAGAATCCGACAAGGGTGCGGCATCAAAAGTGAAGGGTCCGTGCAACTTAGAAAGAAACATACCTGGGGGAAGGGGGCTTGGCACACTAAAGTGTATCTTATGAGATTTTCCTTGTTCGATAACTTTTTCAAAGAAATTCTTCTTGCCGGAAAAAAACACAGTTAGTCTTTTCTTTTAAAAAATCTGGAATTTTCGTTTTCTTGTGTTTTAAGAACTCGTTTGTTTCTTTTTGGCATCGATATGTTCAATGTTGCTTGTATGGAAATTGTTATTTTGTATATACTAGTCACTTTCTGTTGATATTACGCTCACCTCTTCCCGTTATCTAACCATTTGATGTACAAAGAATCTGATGCTTCTCTTTCTATTATCTGGCAGAACTTTTGTCCGATATGTCTGGATCCGTTGAGCTACAGCTGCGATAGCAGTCCAGGACAGGCTATATTCACAGCTCAATGCTCTCATGCTTTCCATTTTGCTTGTATATCATCCAACATCCGCCACGGCAATGTTACTTGTCCTGTTTGCCGTGCACATTGGACTCAGTTACCTCGGACGTTGAAGCTTCATTATACTCCTCACAGTAATCAAGCTGATCCCATTCTCCAGATTCTTGATGAATCAATTGCTACTTCTCGGGTACATAGGCGTTCCTTTTTACGCTCTGCTCGTTATGATGATGATGATCCTGTCGAGCCTGACCGCACATCAGATATTCACCGTTTGCATCTGTCTTTATCACCTGACCCTCACAGTACCTCCGTGTTTGATCCTTGCCCGAATCAAAAGTCCGGCTTTAGCTCATGCCCTTACCCTCAGCATTGTCTATGTAGTTCTTCTTTAGAATCTTCACAGACAGCAGCACGGCATTTTGTAGAAACTACGCAGTCCCCCGTTGTTAGCAGCTCGTCTAGGAGTGCTTATCTTTGCTTAAAATTGGCACATCAGCCAGCCACCGACTTAATCTTAGTGGCAAGCCCAAATGGACCTCACCTTAGGCTTATGAAACAAGCCATGGCGTTTGTGGTATTTTCATTGCGGCCTATAGACCGGTTGGCTATTGTTACCTACTCTTCTGCCGCAGCACGGATCTTCCCGCTCAAGTGTATGACCTCTTATGGGAAGCGCACGGCACTTCAAGTGATTGATCGACTGTTCTATATGGGCCAAGCTGATCCAGCAGAAGGACTCAAGAAAGGAGTAAAGATACTACGAGAGCGCTCCCACCAAAATACTCATTCATTTATTCTACATCTTTCCGACAATCCAACAAGATCCTTCCACGGGTTTCACTTGGAACTTCCGATCACCATCCATAAGTTCCATGTCGGATTTGGATTTGGCACTTCAAATGGATTCGTAATGCACGAATTCGAGAGATTTCTTGCTAAGATACTATGTGGTGCAGTTAGAGATATTGCATTGAGGATCGGAGAGGATACAAGGATCGTGAGGCTTGGAGAATTGCGAGGGGGTGAGGAGAGGAGAATTCCATTACTTTTGGAAGAAATGGACAAAGTACGCGTGGTATATACCTACATTGATTGCATGATGGACGACACTGTTAAAACAGGTGAAGTTGTAGTCGGCATTGGCGATAGGAAAGAAATGACAGATGATGTTGACGTTGTTGAGAGCACCGGTGGAAGGAGTAGTAGCGTCGAGGGCTGGGAGTATCATGATCCCTTCATGGCTAGACGATGGGCTAAGCGTTTACACGGCTATCGGATATGATGCTCTTGGCATTGCTTCTTGACACTGATATCTGAGATGATCTCTATTAAATGAACAAACATTTTTTCTAAGAATTTGCATTATAGGTGTAAAAGGGCAGCCCGGTGCACTAAAGCTACCGCTATGCGCGGTGTCCGGGGAAGGGCCCCACCACAAAGGTGTATTGTACACAGCCTTACCTTACATTTCTGCCAGAGGCTGTTTCCGAAATTTGCATTATAGGGTGTGATGTTGAAAATACATGAAGATAGTTTCTTGTATATCTATGTTCCTAATTTTTTGTATTAAAGAATCTAATACTATTATTGAATGAGATGTTATGAAGTGTTTAAGATAGGAGCACTTACATGTTACTCCCTCCGTCCATCAATAGTTGTTCACTATTGACCCGACACAGATATCAAAAAATAGTAAATGATAACGGTAATTTTATCATATCACTCTTTAAATATAATAAGTTTAATGCTTTGGAAATTGAGTAATGAATTTTATTTGATACTAAAGGTAAAATGGATAGAAATTGGGTAAATTATCCGTTGATTTTCCAAATTGGATAAGTATTGTTGGACATTTATTTTTAAAATAGTGGACAAGTAAAATTGGACAAAAAATCCCCAAATCCGGCTATATTTTGTTCATATGTCTTGTAAAAAAACTCCATTCGTACTTTCAAAGGAACACGATCCACTTAGTAGGTTGTCACGAGTGGACCAAAAAAGTTTCACCCAAACGCATTTGGATGCCCCCATCAATCCATAGGCTAGCGCACACAAAAGATCGCAAAAAATCATTTAGTCTCGCTCATATGTCTTAAATAAAGCGTTATCTGCCTCTCCAAAGAAACACAATTCATTTAATAGGTTGTCACGAAAGGACCTGAGAATTTTTGCGCAAAACATATTAGAACGCCCGTCCCCCAATCAATCCATAGCCTAACAGACATGAAAAATTGTAAAAACCCGCAATTCCTACCGTTTTGCCTGTTTGACTTGAAAAATGGCTCCCACCAACCCCGCCAAACTAACCAGATCCACTCAATAGGCTGCAGGGCAACTGCTCGAGAATTTTCGCCCAATTTCGATCCTGAGGCCCGAGCCCATCCCCGAACCGTGGACAAACACCTACCGAAAGTTGTAAAAACCCACAATTTCAACCAATCAGATCCACTTAATAGGCTGTTAGGGGACCGCCCGAGAAGTTTCGCCCAATATCGATCCTGGGGCCCAAGCTCACCGCCCGAAACGTAGGCTAACATCCACTGAAAGTCGCAAAATAACCCGCAATTTCTGCCGTTTCGCTGTTTAACTTGAAAAATGAATCTAATGGCCCCGCCAAACCAACCAAATCTACTCAATAGACCGCCAAACCAACCAAAGACCTGCTTTGATCCACAAGTTTGATATATGGAATTTTTCAGAATACAAAACTCTTCTTCTCTTAAAAATATTCTGTGTGATCATTCAAACCGTTGAGTGCATTCGTGGAATTCAATTATTTGAGGTACCGCTATAATTGGATTGAAGACCCTTTTATCCTAGGAGGAAAATTCCATAACATCGGGTACAGTGAGGGAGATTATTCCTTAAGAACACTCTGTGAACTCGGGGAACTTGGTCTAAAAATTTCTGTTTCATCTATTTTCTGATATCTAATACACTATTAGTAATAATCTTGTGTTGAAGGTGTTAAAGAACTTCAAAATTGTACTTGTTCATACGTGAACTTGTTATGAAGTTGTTGTTGTATTAATACAGATTCTAGTACCCGTAAAAGGAATATAACAAATTCATTCCGATGTACATATCTGCAAAAATTCATATGCTAACACACATGAAAAAAATCAAAATAAACTGCAATTCCTGTTTTTTCATTCTTTGTCCTAAAACAGGCTACGTCTATTTCTTCGAAGCAGTCCTTATCATTTAATAGATCACCGCACACATAACCATGAGTTTACGATAAAAAATCATTTCGACACACCTATCCCCAGAAATTCATAATAACACACATATCTCAGATTATTAACCCACTTCACCGACCACTGTACCACTACCTTGGGTGCGCGAGACAAAAATACCATTTCTTCCCATAACATTTGCTCTAATTTTGATAGATAGAGTTACTTGATATGTGAGACGTATCCACGATATTAACAACATGCCAGTAAATTTGTCCGAACACCATAGTTATTAATGAAAAAAAAGAGTAAAACATCTAGTGCCTTGAACTATGTCCAAATTTATTACGATCCACTCCCATTTTACAGGGTCCTATTATGTCGGAACTCAATTATAACTATTTTTATCACCACTTTTAATTATGGTGATACCTTCTTGGCTGACGTGACATTTGACTTTGGTTACACAATTTACTAAATGCTTGTGTGAAGAAAAAAATCAATCTTGGTTACACAATTTAAACATCAAGAACCCCCGGGTAATAAGACTTCATCATTTCATTCTTGACTTTGGGGGTTGGCAAAAACTACTTTTTTTTTACTTACCCTTTGTTAGAATTTGATTAAAGAAGCAAAGGGTGTGATTCAATGTATCCAAGATTGATTCAGTCTGGACAAGAAGATGAGTATATACAACATCATGGGTGTGATGTTAATGTTGTTGGGATTCATCATCAAAGGGTAAATGCAGGAGACCCTTGTCTTGTTCTAACTTCAGATCCTAAACCTCGTCTCAGATGGACTGCTGATCTTCATGAACGATTTGTTGATGCTGTTACTCAACTTGGGGGTCCAAGTAGTTAGTATTTCTTTCTTTCTCATTTGCCCCTTTGTTGATTTTTGTTCTTTTGTGGTTGAAGTTATCAAGAATGTGGTTGTTGAGCTTATCAAGATTGTTGGTGTTGTTGAACTTATCAAGAATGGTTTTGTTTTTGTCGTTGAGCTTCTTAAGAATGTTGTAGTTGTTGTTGAGCTTCGTAAGAATGTTGTTGTTGTTGTTGAATGTTGTTGTTGTTGTTGTTGAGCTTCTCAAGAATGTTGTTATTGCTGTTGAGCTTCCTAAGAATGTTGTTGTTGTTGTTGAGCTTATCAAGAATGTTGTTGTTGAGCTTATCAAGAATGTTGTTGTTGTTGTTGAGCTTTGTAAGAATGTTGTTATTGTTGTTGAGCTTCGTAAGAATGTTGTTGTTGTTGATGTTGAGCTTCTTAAGGATGTTGTTGTTGTTGTTGAGTTTCTTAAGAGTGATGTTATTGTTGTTGAGCTCATCAATAATGTTGTTGTTGCTGTTGTTGAGCTTCTTAAGAATGTTGTAGTTGTTGTTGAGCTTCTTAAGAATGTTGTAGTTGTTGTTGAGCTTCTTAAGAATGATGTTGTTGTTGTTGAGCTTATCAATAATGTTGTTGTTGAGCTTATCAGTAATGTTGTTGTTGTTGAACTTATTAAGAATGTTGTTGTTGCTGTTGTTGTTGAGCTTCCTAAGAATGTTGTTGTTGTTGTTGTTGTTGAACTTCTTAAGAATGTTGTTGTTGAACTTATATGAAGGATTTGTTGATGTTGTTGCTCAACTTCGCGGTCCTAGTAGTTACGATTTCTCTTTTAATATTTGCCCTCTAACAATTTTTATGTTTTGTTTTTGTTGAACTTATCAAGAATGTTGTTGTTGGGCTTCTTAAGTATGTGTTGTTGTTGAGCTTCTCAAAAATGTTGTTGTTTGAGCTTCTTAAGAATCTATGTTGCTCGGACTCTTCAAAAATGTCATCAGGTGCATATCGGATCCCTTCAAAGTAGTATTTTTGGAGGATCCGACATGGGTGCGGCAACACTATTGGAGAGTCCGAGCAACTTAGTTAAGAATGTTGCTGTAGTTGTTGAGCTTCTCAAGAATGTTGGTGTTGTTGAACTTATCGGGAATGTTGTTGTTGTTGAGCTTCTTAAGAATGTTGAGGTAAGGTCTGGGCACACTCTACCCTCCCCAGACCCACTTGTAAGATTACACAGTGTATGTTGTTATTGTTGTTGTTGAACTCAAGAACGTTGAGGATCTCTATGCTGCTGTGTATCGTGTTCTAGTTTTTGCATTTACACCCTCGGTTTCAATTTGTTTGTCTGGTTTCGACTTAACACAGGGTTAAGAAAGTAAAGATTGAATCTTGTGGTCTTAAATTGAAGATATGTAGAATGTATCAAAATGAGGCTATTGTGTTGTGTTATATTTGCAATAGACAAGAGAGGGTTGCTCGGATGTTACTGGAGGGGTGAAAAGAAAAAGAGACACTATTTCACCAATCGAGGGTCTTAAACTGAAGATCTGTAGAATTTGTCAAAATGGTGTTGTTGTGTTGTGTTATATTTAGCAATAGAGAGGAGGAGGTTGCTCGGATGCTAATGATACGAAAACAAGGGAAAACAACGGAAAACGAGACAAACAAGTAAAGGATAAAAGAGATAGATAGATTGACACAAATTGATAAAGAGAGGACAACCGAAGGGTATATTAAACCCTAAGACCTTCCTATCAATTAACAATAAACACCAACCTCTTACGAGGACCTCACGGGAATGGAATCCCGAGCAACCCACGTTTCTCACAAATCCGTAAGCTCCCAACAAGCTTAAAATAAACACTCGCAAGTGTAACTTAATTCATCATTCATCCATTGTGTCTATCTATTACTTGAGTGCCCAGAGGAGCAAGAATGTTGAGGATCTCTATGCTGCTGCGTATTGTGTTATATTTCTAGCATTTACTCCTTCTGTTTCAATTTGTTTGTCTTGTTTCGACTTGGCACAGAGTTTAAGAGAGTTAAGATTGAATCTTGTGGTCTTAAACTGAAGATACATGTCACATTTAGTGTTTACATGTTTATTTGTTTCTTGTTTGGCTGAGAAAATGAGGTAGTGCACTCGGGGGCGGAGCTGGGGCTTCGTCAGAAAAGTACATTGTATATGCAAGGTCAAATATGATATTTGTTTATATATTGCGTACCGAACCCCCTCGACACAACTGAGAATCTACTTCGAACCCCCTTGGTGAAAATCCCTCCGTTGCCACCTAGTGAACTATTGGTTCGCCAACTGTTTGTGTAGATTTCGAATGGCGAGCATTTGCATCTATGGAGGGTTGCGACTTGACAGTTAAAAACCTACAACTAAGAAGAGTTTTAATCGGAACAAAGCCTTTAGCAAGAACGGGAAAAAATTTAAATAAGTAAAACCCCAATCTCAATTACCATAGTTAATGCATGCAAGGGTGTAGCCTAGTGGTCAATGAAGTGGGTTGAGCACCATGAGGTCTCAGGTGACTTCTCAGTAGAGACAAAAAACATCGGTGATGTCTTCCCATTTGTTCTAGCTTTGGTGGACGGACAGAGTTGTCTGGTACTTATTGCCGGTGTGGGGTATCCCGTGGAATTAGTCAAGGTGCCCGCAAGCTAAACTGCAAACGCAATTCCAATCAGGAGGCATTGAAGAGAAAAAGAAGAATTACATCGGAATATGTAAAGGGAAAATTACTGGGCTCGCAATGAATCATTATAAAAGCCTGGAGTTGTTTTTATTAACTCAAGATACATTCATTCATTAGTCCTTATTTGTGAGGTTACGCGATGATAAAGTCCTTTTCCTACCCTCTTTGGAAATCTTGTTTAATATGCAATCGAAACAAGATAGGCGAGTAGTGTCTGACATCATATTTCAAGTTAAGTTCAGATGTACTTATCGAGGAAAGAACCAAGTGTTCCTAGAGATCTACATATTCGCATTCCTTTTATTGGCTTTTTTTTTCCAGGGGTGACTTTGTATTACTCTACTTGTCGTTGTAAATATAATGGTTGCGCAGTTGATATCTGCTCCAAAATCCTTAAGTTTGGCTGGAATCCGAGCTTTTCTCATGCATATGCTTTCGATTTCACTTGCAGAAGCTACCCCAAAGGCGATAATGCGGACAATGGGTGTCAAGGGACTAACTCTTTTCCACCTAAAGAGTCACCTTCAGGTCTGTTAGAACACGTTATATTTCTAATTGCCTTACAAGCCACTCCACATACTTTTTCTCTATTTTGTTCGATTTGTAAATATGATGTTGTCTTTGTTCATTGCAGAAATATCGACTAGGTAAGCAATCTCAGAAAGATCTTGATGAGGCTTCGAAAGATGGTAGGTATAGTTGACTCCCGTTTTCCTATAACTGGAAACATGGTTGCTCCTGTAGTTTCACAAGTCTCTTGGCGTATAACCTTCCATTTCAACAATAACAACAACAACAAACCCAGTGTATTCCTACCTAGTGGGGTCTGGGAAGGGTAGAATGTATGTAGTTCATACCACTACCTCCGAAGAAGTAGAGATAACCTTCCATTTCAAAAAATGAAAAAAAAAGTCCCTTGGCATATATGTGCTAATTAACCTTCAAAACTTGCCGAGTAGCTGAGATATAAATCTTTCTGCTTCCTTACGGTTGATGTAAATAGCTCGTTCACAGTCTTCCTATTCGCTTTTGTTGTTTATTGTTAAGTATCCCACATCGGAAGAGGAAAGGGTCCTTGGTCTCCTTATAAGGCTTGGACAATCCTCCTCCTCATGAGCTAGCTTTTGGGGTGTGAGTTAGGTTCAAGACCAATTTTAACTTTTATGATTCTATCTTCGTGTTCCTTTTTTTAAAACATGTAAGGAATAGCTCAGGAAGAATATCATAAACTTGGGCAATGACGTATGAAGCTTACAGAATAGCCAAGAAGACACTGTGATGTTTATGTGTGAGAACGAATCAGTTCAGGAAGAAGCTGTTTTTGAATTTTTCTTATAATTTGAAACTGGGTTCTTGTTCTTCATTGAAGGACTTACAGCTACGTATTCGTTAGAAAGCCCTTGTTCTGGTGGTACTACTCAGCAATTGCCTGCATCGGACTTGAATGAGTAAGGCTTCATCGCATAAACTAAGACAGTTTAACTACTTTATTTGCTTGAAATGCGCCGTTTAGTTTAAGTATTGAGTAATGTCCGTCTTCAGAGGTTTTGAAGTCAAGGAGGCATTGAGAGCTCAAATGGAAGTGCAAAGTAAATTGCACCTGCAAGTTGAAGTAAGCTTTCTGCATTACCGATGAGTATATTGCTTTTGAATGTTTCTCAAAGTACATACATGAAGTTAGTCCTTTTCGTAAAAAGGTTGTTTAGATAAACATGTTCTTGGTCTGGCGAATGGCCAAATGAGTTCTGGCCGATAATACCTTATGTTTTTTGTTTTACAGGCCGAGAAACACTTGCAAATTCGTCAGGATGCTGAACAAAGATATATTACCATGCTGGAGAAGGCCTGTAAAATGCTTGCTGATCAATTCATCGGTGATGTAGTTACTGAAAATCATCAAGAGACTTACCAAGGATTAGGAACAAAGACACAACTTAGTCCTTTATGTAATCCAAACGGATTGTGTCCCTCGGATTCTGCTGACCTTATTGGAGTCCATTGTCCGGAAGAAGTTTCCCCCAGAATCCATCCACAGCGCACGGATTGCTCCACTGAAAGCTGCTTAACTTCACATGAGAGCCCAGCTGGACTTCCTCTAGAAGGATCTTCACCTGGAGGGAAAAAACGAGGGCTAAGCGGAGATTCAACACATGCATCCTATGTTTGGGGTGAAGCTGATATGAGATCATCAGGTGTTCACGCGATACAGGTTAATTGCTTCGGGTTTACGGGCTCTAACGTTCAAAATGTCTCGAATTAAGAGATTAGGCCAAGTTCGTCTGCGGTCGTTGATTTGCACATTGCAGTTTCTGGATATTCCAATGAGCTCAACTTAAAGCTGTGTAAATCTAAGCTGATGTTAGTCCAACTCTTTACTGCATCTTTTGTGAAATCTTTGATCCTAAAGAAAGGGAAGAAAATTGAGATATCAGTTGTTCTTTTCATGCTTTGAGTTTCTCAATTTACTTTGTTGTCCTGTTTTTATGAAGTCGCACCGGGAGATAGTGCTAACAACAACATACTCAGTGTGTTCTCACAAAGTGGGGTCGGGGTGATTAAAGTGTACGCAGTCCATACCACTACCTCAGATGATGTAGAGAGCTTGTTTCAGATAGACCCCCGGCTACCGAGAGCTAGTGCTGAAAGAATTGCTGATGCTTCTTTGGCGATTGTGAAGTCATCGAATGAATTGCCAAGTAAACAGAGCGGACCATGTAATTTTAAATTGACTTCACAAGAAAAGTCCGCCCGGTGCACTAAGCTCCCGTTATGCGCGGGGTCAAGGAAAAGACTGAACCTTAAGGGTCTATCGTATGCAGCCTTACATTGCATTTCTGTAAAAGGCTATTTCCATGGCTAGAACCCGTGACCACCTCACCACATGACGACAACTTTACCAGTTACGTTAAGGCTCCACTTCTAAAAGCCAAACATTTTAAAGTAAAGGGAAACAAGAAGGTTTAACAGGAATTGGATTTTCCTTGAACCAATTGCAACAAATTGAACATTATAAGGAGAGTTAAAATTAGTTACATAAACCTAAGCTATTGCTAGACATACAAAAGAGCCACTAAAGAAAAAGTTGTCAACTTCTCCATTTATGGTACAGAGCTTGTCAATAGCATTGTGTAGCAAAAGATGGTTAGGAGGAACTGTATCTCCTATGGTTAATCCTCTTCTGAAAACAAAGCCGTAAACGCTGGCTAAGAGCTTCCAACTTTTCAAACTTCTCGCGCTTAGACTTCTTTGTGTTTTCTGCAGCTTTCTTTTTTCTGTCATTCTTTGATGAGTCCAGCGGTTGGCTACCGCGAAGAGGGGTCGCAAGCACATCTACAGTAATCTGCAACTCAAGCAGAAACATGCAACTGTTATACCAGTAAAGCAAAAATACAAGTATGGCAATGTGGACTCAGATCTGATTATCGGAGTGGAGCAGAAGCACAATACCTGCTTGCTACTGGCGGCGCCTACAAAATCTGTGGAAATCTCACCATCACTTCCTAGAGAAGAGCACCTTCCCCAACTCTCGCGATTTGAGCTTGTGCAAGAGTAACAGTCATCATTTTCGCCACTTTGCTTGTCCTGAGAATCAGAATATATCTGAAGTTTCGGCCAATAGAGAAGTAACAACTAAAACCAGAAGAATATTCCATTTCTAAAACACTTAAAACTGCCATCAATTTAATATTCCGTCCTTCTAAAAACAAAGGTCCATGTTTCAAGAGCGAACAGATTTTTCTCGTAATATTTTTTGATATCTAGACTAGACTATTCCCCCGTATAGAATGGCTCCGGTTGAGTTAACCTTAAGCCGACGTCCACCGTCTTCAAGCAAAATTGATCGGGTCTTGAGGTGACAAAGGAAAAGTTAAACCCTAAGCCGACGTGAATATTTACATCCGAGCCATAAGGGTTCTTGAGTTGAATTCAACATTTCGTAAAATTTGGTAGCACAAGTGTTTGAAAGCACTACAAGTGGGGCTTGGACTTAGACGAGAGAATAGAATTTTTTTTTTTCCTCCAAAAGGGAATAACAGATTTCGAATAAAGGAAGAAAGGGAAAAAAAAGTTGCATCAGATATGGAGAAAGCCAAAGAAAGAAAGAGAATACCAGTTGCACGACAATAAATGGACCGCAGCAGGTTCAGACTCTTTGATCCTTAACCAGTGCATCACAGTACAATTACCTTACTGGGTGCCTACACCATTTGTAAGGTCTTAAGAATAGCATACAACACTAGACACAATCTAGGAGAGGGACCATAGATTCACGTGAAACCAGACACATATATGTGGGTCCGTTAGTAAGGGTAGAAGCAGGGAATGGAAGATGGGAAAAGGGTAGAATACGCATGGTGAATAGTAAAGGGGCAGCCCAGTGCACTAAACATGGCGAGTGGTGCACAAAACAAATGGACATTGGGCAGATTTAGACTTAAACTATCTTAGGCTAGGATGTAAGTAGAGGGCAACAAAAGGAAATGAGATCCGAGAAAATCTTTAAGAGAACTTATCAATGTTGGTATGTTGATAGTCCTCCAGCCTCCGGGAACGGTATTTCAACAATTTTTGGTATACTAACAGTTCCCTAACATTATATTTATTATTTTTCAAATATTTTACACCAAACTAATAGATATGAATCATTCACTTCATTATGCTTTTGGGTGAGCACAATAAAATAGGACTCTTCTCAATGAACCTACCTGGTAGAAGTGCTCTATCATTCCTTCACATCACCGCAAGAAATATCGCAAACAATGATGAATGAATACCATCGTGAATCCACCTGTGATGTTTATCCGATTCTGTTTTTCACTGCCTACTCCACCTCCTCCCTTTCAAAAGATTTCTCGGATGGAGTTGGTATTCAACTCTCCCTTTATGTGTAGAGGCGCTTGTAAAATTGTACTACTCCGTTAATTTCGTCCTCCTAAGTCAACATTATATAAGGCTAAGGATCTGTAAACTACTTCCACAGAGGACACCCCGTTTATTTTGTTGACAGCAAAAAAATAACAAACTTTTTGCAAGTTGAATTCTCTGGAAACTAAGAGCTACATAATATTGCAAGTTGATGCCCAGACGTGATTTAATCTTTTCATCGATGAGTCAACACATTTAAGAAAACTGTGCAGAAGCAGAGGTTTACATACCTCTCTTTGTGGAGTGGCATGACCGTTAAGTTCTTCTCCTTCATTAATTAATGGATCCTACAATTAAGTAAAAAAATCAATCAACTTATAGTAAAGCAACTAATCGAGAAAAACTCATTGGGGAAGAGATAGGGGTGGAAGAACATGGAACTTATCAGTTAAGGAGAATTCCTACATTTAGACTAGCAATTGGGGCAATCTCAGCAAGGAGTTCGCCGGCAGACTTCGCTGTTGAAATGCTAGGTGGCACAGCTGAAGAGCTTGCAGTATCAGAAGTAACATTCCGAAGAGTTGCAATTATCTCATACAAGAGATTCTAGGAATAGATCACCGGCAATAAAACTTTCATCAGATTGCATGATTTAAAACAACACAAAAGTAAATATATATAGTTAACAATCACGTCAAATAGACAAGGAACTACTAGTAACTATACACAGTCGTGTGAAGAATTTACGATCGCTAAGTTAGTCATTGAATTAGTTCCAATTACTTCTCGACGAATGAAGTGATTGCAGTGCAGAAGTTCTAGAGCATGTAAGCAATGTACCCATTTTCTTGTTCTCAAAAATATCCATTTGCTGGCTATTTCTATAAAACTTCACATTACTTATCAAAATTAAAAATAAATTATTAACTTCTTGATCAAATAGAATTTTCTTCTCCTTGCTAGTTCATTAGGAATATAATCTTTTTCTTCATTTGACATAAAAGGTAATACGTTTTGACATTGAACTCAACAACAACAACAACAACAACAACAAAAAAAAAAACAGTGTATTCCCACAAAGTGGGGTCTGGGGAGGGTAAAATGTACGCAGTCCATACCGCTACCTCCAAAGAAGTAGAGAGGCTGTTTCCGATAGACCCCCGGCTCAAGATATAGAATAGTAAACAAGGTCGTAATGGAACATGAAACACAATGGATGGGCTACTGAACTCAAAGAGTAAATATAATTTATTTTTTTGAAAAAAAAAAAACCAAACTTCAAATCTAGGATAATTAATGAGTTATTTAATCACGTCTAGAAGTATAATTGCAACTGTGAAAAATTACCTCATCCATTCCAGCACTGACCTTGATGTCCCCTAAATCATAATACTTCTCTATTTTACTTTTAGTTGGTGAAATCCCAGGAGGGTGTAGGACATTGTAGAAGAAAATGGACACTGAATCATAATAAAATTGAGGTCGGGAGGAATTGTGGTCACCATCAAACTTGATAATATTTTTATCACCCTGTGCAAAGAAAAATAATAGATTACGCACAATTCACCACATCGTAACTTACTCTAAATATATCCAAAAAATTCTGTACCGCATATGATTTATAAATGAGATCAGAGTGATGAGGCTGAACGAACTTATCATCTTTAGCATGTCCAAAGAGAGCAGGAATATATGTTTTAGGAGCAACCTGACAGAATCGGTAAAATTTTGGTACATCAAGATTAATACCCAATCAATCCAAATCATGTACATATCACGGTTGAAAAAACTTAAACCTGTTGAAATACTCATCTTAGTTATATTATATAGGGGGCAGTGGGGTGCACTAAAGCTCCTGCTATGCACGGGGTCCAGGGAAGGTCCGGACCATAAAGGTCTATTGTACGCAGCCATACCCTGGCCTACATTTCTGCAGGAGGCTGTTTCCACGGCTTGAACCCGTGACTTCCTGGTCACATGGAAGCAACTTTACCGGTTACTTGGTTATAGTATATGTTTTCCCTAAATTAAATGCATTATAAAACATATTAACTACGTGAAATAAATAAAGCTTTTATCAATTTCAAAGGACAAATTGATTAGACTCGAGACAACCATGAGCTCAGGCACCTGTAAGCAATTAAGTCTCATGATATCAAACTTTGCCTTCTTCTGAATGACACGTCGCATATACTGCACAGCAACCTTTATCTGTAGAAACAAAGAGAGAAAGATCTCACTGCCGGTGTGCGCAAGTACTACCAGACTACCTTAAAACTTTCTTAAGACTACTAATACTATACTTCTTGCCTTCTCCTTATGTTTGATATACAACAGAGAGTTTTGTCAAATAATGCAATTTTTAGCTAGAAGCGACACAAATGAAGCAGAATATATGCAGCATGTTTCATAGTTTTCAGCGAATTATCCAGTAGATCCAGCAGTCATATTCTTGCCTTTGATCTTGGGCTAGAAGAGCCAACTGATGAGCTAACTACATTAAACCCTTTCCGCCAAGAAAATAGTGAATGTGCCAAAGAAAAAAATCATTTTGAACCCATAATTTGGTCCTCTTCTTTCCTCATGTATCTGTAGGACAAACTAAACCTGGAAAAACCACATTTCACATGCAAAACAAATTGACCAAGTGAATATATACAAAATATAACGGCATAAAACCCACAAGATAGTAATGCATACACAAATTGATGTCACACCAAATGATTTCTTTTTAACCTCCATTTCTAAGAAACAATTTTTAAGTATGCAAGTACTTGTTTAAGATCATGTTATAGATGTCCATCTACAGAAAAGAAGGGGATCCATACAGTGAATTTAGGAAGTCTGATTTTGTAGACATCTACAAGCTCCATCATTAGATCAAATAAGTTAGAGAAAGCACTGTCCAAGACCATTCCAGCAATAGAAGGATCTTCCGCTCCATATAGAAGGCTGGTACATTAAAAAGAGTTACTAAAATTGTGATCATGGAATTATTTAGAAAAAAAAAAAAATCAAAATCACAGTCAAACAGTCTTGCTAGGGCATGTGGGAGGGGCGTAGTTAGTAATTAGGGGAGCGTCGGGGTGGGGGGTATGAGGGTGGGGGGTGCCTTTGGTTCGTTAGCGTAGGGTATTACTTTATGGGTGTCTTGTTTCTGTGGTTCCATCTTGTTTCATGTTTTTATTATGAATTTGTTTATTACTCATTGTCTTGAGCCAGGGGTCTATCGGAAACAACCTTGCTACTTCTCCGGAGGTAGTGGTATGGACTACGTACATCTTACCCTCCCCAGACCCCACACTGGGTTTGTTGTTATTGTTGTTGTTGTACAGTCAAACAGTCGGCTAAAATGTAACTTGTCTTTTCCAGAAGAACTTGGACTGAAAATTATGAGCAAATGAGGAATGCAAAGTGAAAATACCTCGTAACTGCACCCATAGATCGCCCCCATAGACCTATGCGTGATACTTTCAGGTTGCTTCTCAGATGTGACACAATTACCTTGAGGTCATCTTTCTGATACGTAAACAAAGAGTTTTTCATATATCACAAGCACAACAAGAACAATGCATGCAAGACAAGGAAAAGGCAGTACCTCATGCCAACCAAGACTAACGTAATCACCATCTGACAAGCCTGAACCCGAAAAGTCAAGGGTTAATACAGTGATGTTTGATGAAAGAAGTATTACAGCTGCCTCATTTGCATCAGCCCTACAGCCGCTGCAGGATCCAGAAAGGAAGTAAAAACTCAGCCTTGAGATTAATACATTACAAAATATGATGCATTTCGTAAATATTAATTAAATACTTAACATACTGTAATCTCCTCACTCGTGGGCTTACACTAGGTTCTTGTTGCTGCTGTCATTGCCTTAACATACTATAATGTATTTGACTATACGAAAGGTGTACAGTCTAACAAGATTAGCGGAACACATAATTATTAAGTACCTAATATACTATATAAAGTATTGAATCTTCATAAGATGCTCACAACCTAAGAATATTAGTGTTCACGTCAATGAACTAAAAGTCATAGATGCAAACAGTAAACCTGTTTCCATGGCAGTATATAACACAAGGAAGAGGAGCACCATCAGGAAATGATGATGGAGTATAATGACTGCATCGCAAGTTATGGCCTCTTTCATTCTTAAGCTGCAAGAAAATAAATATATCAAACAAAGATAATCCAATTAATTAGAAGACGATGACTACACAAACAAGCAAGCGTGACCACTTTAGGTAAGAGGTGACCATACTTGCCTCAAAGTCTTCTCTTTTGTACTTTCTGCCCCCAAGACTGAACTCTTTCTCCCATAAAAACTGATCTGGATTGTAATCTGCCCTGTAATACGATAGGGAGCAGTTGACAAACCTCTCAAGAACTATCAAACAACTCAAAAGACTCAGACGATAGATTGACGCTTTATAACATGAGGTTAGAGGCTATTGCATCAAAGACCAAACAAAAAAATGGAGTGGTGATTATACCATAAATCAAGCTGGAGACCTAGTTAAGAGAATTGGGTAAATAATTAGAGAACACGTGGACCTAGGAAAACAGTGGCAAACATACTGCAGTCATATCTAAATGAATAGTAGTGTACATCTTCATTTTTTTTTTATAACCAAAAAGTCCTTGAGAGCCAGTGGTGCATTGATTGAAACTCGATTTATATCTCCAGGCGACCATGCAACAATGTCTAAGAAGTCCCAAAACAAAAAGCGGGAAAAGGAATATTTGACATTTGAGTAGCAAATTTGCTAAGGTAAAATCATTACAGTTGCTGAAGTGACAATGTCCAGTTCCTACGTTCAAAAGGTGAGATTAACGAGGTCTATTCTTGCTGCTCAAATGAGTTTACAACTAATTAAATACATGCCTTGCAAACATGACCAAACACTAAAATCTTGGACAGCAAGCGGAGGGTTGATAGACCAATGATGCAAAACTAGCCTTGCTGCACAGAAGGTCAAGGGACTAAACACTCCCCAGCACCCAGCACCCCCCACCCCCCTCCCCCCACCCATCCTCCCGTACAATTGTATACAATCAGACTTCATGCATGGAAGGTCAAGGAACTAACGTTCCTCAAAACCATCCCTTGCATCCCATGATATATAGTTCAAGAGAGCAAGAGAAGAAAGATAACTCCCTTGGTAACATGAATAGACTGGAAAAAGCTTAGAACAAGATAATAAGCTGATTTCAGAACCTATTCGTGGCTCTAAATATCATGATCACTTGTCTGTGAAACGATCTCCATTCTAAGCAGGCAGATATACGAATATCTACACAGCATGGAAATCATACCTACTCTCTCAGTGTATCTTTCTTTCATTCATTTTGCACAACTTTTGACAACAAATGCTTCAACTGGTTCAGCAGGAACAACAAAAAATTCGGCTTCGTAAAATAAGAAGGTCCCCATCTTTGATAGTCTGTTACTGGTTCAGCAGGAACAACCAAACATTCGGCTTCGTAAAATAAGAAGGTCCCCATCTTTGATAGTCTGTCTTTCTTTATTTTTGAAATTAAAAGAAATCTTCTGATACAGTTAAATATACTACAATGTACCCAGTGTAATCCCATAAAGTAGGGTTTGGGTAGGGTAAGGTGTATGCAGACCTTACCCCGACCTAGGAGGTAGACAGGCTGTCTTAAATAGACCCTCAACTAGAGAATAAAAGTAGTTTGAAGCATTTCCGAAAAGGAAATAACAAAAAGGAAAAAACCAAGACAAAATACTATAGAAAACATGGAACAGTAACTACAACAAAGAATACGATGACTGGAGTACAAGAAGTGACACATAGTAATAATAGTTTAGTTTTTTCAATAGTCTGGAGTACAATGATTTATAAAACTCGATCTTTTACCAATTCAAAGTCAACCCAATCTGAGGTCTATCCGAAACAGTCTCTCTACCTCCCAAAGTAAGGGTAATGTTTGCATACACGCTACCCTCCCCTGACTACGCGGGGTATATTATCGTTGTTGTTGTTGTTGTATAGTTTGATCAAATGCAAGGGGGGGATATTGGAAAAAAAGGGCACCCCGATACACTAAAGCTCCCTCTCTACACAGGATCCGGGGAAACGGCCAGACCACAAAGGTCTATTATACGCAGTCTTACCCCACATTTCTACAACAGACTGTTCCCATTCCTTGAACCCGTAACCTCCTGGTCACATGACTAAAGCTTTACCAATGACGCCAAGGCTTGGGGGGGGGGGGGGTACTAATACGGCATAGACTATGCAATACAAACCTACATTACCCAATTAAGCATACAAACAAAGAATCAACAAGAAGTAAAACTAAAACACACAACAATTAAAGCAAAAATTCAATTAATCCTCAAAACAATTATTATACTCACCTTGGTGGACGAATAACAAAATTGATAAACTGATCAATCATACTTCAAAAATCCAACTTTTTTCTCCTCACTCCCCCCCAGGAAAAAAACACTGCAACTCAATGATTTCAAAGTTGACCCATTACTCCTTTTACTAAGTCCTTGTTGTTCAATGCAAAAAACCCCACAAAAAATGGTCAAAAACACAATCTTTATCTTCTTGAAAACCTTTGTATTAGTTCTTGAAAATGGCTAAAATTTGAACTGAATCTGTATCAATTCTTGAGATTTTTGGAAATGGGGTTCTTTGGTAGGAGGTTAGAATGTTGATTTTCACAAGTTTATGGGATCCATTGTTGGGAAAAATGAGTGAAAATTGAAGGACAAAAAGGAAAAAAGGTGGAATCTTTTTTGGAAATATTTTAGGATGTGATTCTAAAAGCAAGAAGCTTGGTGTGTTGGGAGTGGGGGTGGGGTGCCAGGTGGGGTGTCTTGGGATAGTTCAAGGAGTTCACTACATCTAGGTAATTGCGTTTTTTCTTTTTCTTGACTCCGAGGTATGTCAAAAACAACTTTTGTATTTGAAAAATCGATCACATCAGAATGTTTACGAGTTCAAATACACTTTGAATTTGATAAATGCATTGCTTTGTGAAGTATGTGTTGTGTGTGTATGTCCTTTAGATTTACCCGTTGCTAATTGAATGTTGGAAAATGATATTCAAAAGAAACAGTTGGTTAATTTTACAGTATTGATTTTGAAATCTGTATATTTTGTGGTATATGGACTGCGTGCGCTTACCCTCTTCACACTTCATTTTATGAGAATATACTGGGTATGTTGTTGTTGTTGTTGTTGTTTCAATAGCTCGAAAATCATGCGAGAGATGTAAATTCAACTGAGATGACAAGTCAGTTGCAACTAGTAATAGCTCGAAAATCATACGAGAGATGTAAATTCAACTGAGAAGGCAAGTCAGTTGCAACGAGTAATAGCTCGAAAATCATATGAGAAATGTAAATTCGACCGAGAAGGCAAGTCATTTGCAACGAGTTTGTCTAAGAGCGCGTTGACGAAGAGATGATTTCTGCCTTTTTTTTTTATGAGATACCATTTGTTGCATCAACTTAATAACTCGTATCGTATTTGTTACCGACTGTGAAATTTAAATAATTCGCACGTTCAGTTTCACTTATTACATTTGGATTTGACACGCTATTAAGAAAACAATGATTGATATAATTATTTTACCATATTATTTCTATTAATTGATGTTTAGTATTAGATCTTGAAAAATAAATTTAAAGAATAAGTAATTAAAGATAAAGATAAAACATGAAAAACATAATTATCGTTTTTTTTTAGATGCTAAAAGTGACAAGTAAAATTAAAAATATATATTTGAAATAGTAGATATTTTTAAATAGTATTTTGATTATTGTTAGACTTTTGGTTTAACATTATCCTATTTATTAGGAAATATCTAGGAGGCATAGTACACAAACATGTTTTTTAATTTGAACTTAGAGCCTGCATAAGTAGACGCTTAAACTTATATATAGTTAAGCAAGTAGACACATGCATATACTCGAAATGATTTGTATTATACCACGTAGAATACGTGTTTACTTGTTCAATTTTGTAGAAGCTTAAGTTTACAGCTTTAGTTTATTGAATTAAAAATGAGATATGTGTGACACAATATATAGTATATATTTAATTTTGTATTTTAGATATTAGATAAATAAATATGAATGGACCAAAATTGGCCAATTTCTCATGGTACAAAAGTGAGATTGTTTTATTTGATTTTAATAATTAAAGCACCGCATTGTAATCCAAGGCTGTGTACAATAGACCCTTATGATCTGACACTTTAACGGACTCCATGTATAGCGAAAACTTTAGTGCATCGGTCTGACATTTTTGCGGACTCCGTATATTGCAAAAACTTTAGTGCACTGGGCAGCCCTTTTAACCAGAAAAATATGCAAGTCCCCAAAAAGGTCTTAGCTTTTGGCCAAATTCAACAACAATATCAGGTACAATCTCCCAATGTGGGGTTTGCGGAGGGCAGAACGTATGTAGACCTTATTCCTACCTAGTGTTGTGCACCAAAAATCGAACGAGGCATGCCAAGGAGGTTGGGGATCGTCCCAGTGTGATCTGTTTAAATTTTCGTGGCTATTTGGGTAGACAAACGGCACAAACGATGCATTTTTGGGCCAAATCGGTGTGCTATAGCCCACGGTTTCGGGGGTGAGCCCGGGGTCCTGGCGTGCTGTAGGCCAAAAATCATCCGGGGCATGCCAGGGAGGTTAGGGATCAGCTCAGTGTGGTCCTTCTAAATTTTAGTGGCCATTTGGGTCGACAAACGGCGAAATGGTGCGAACGGGCATTTTCGAGCCAAATCGGTGTGCTATAGCCCATGATTTTGGGGGTGGGCCGAAAATCAATTGGACTGTTCCAGGGAGGTTGGAGATCGTTCCAGTGTGGTTCGTTTAAATTTTCGTGGCCATTCATGCGGACAAACGGGCAAAACGGCTGGAACGGGAAGTTTTCAGTGTAAATTGATATGCTATAGCCTACGGTTTTGGGGGTGGGCTCGAGGTCCAGGCGTGCTGAGGGCCAAAAATCAATCGGACATGCCAGAGAGGTTGGGGATCATTCCGGTGTGGTCCGTTTAAATTTTCGTGGCCATTCGGGTGGACAAATGGGCAAAACGGCGCGAACAGGGCATTTTCAAGCCAAATCGTTGTGCTATAGCCCACGATTTTGGGGGTGGGTCCAGGGTACGGGCGTACTGTGGGATGAAAATTGATCGGGGCGTGCTAGAGAGGTTGGGGATAGTCCTAGTGTGGTCCATTTAAATTTTCGTGGCCATTCGAGTGGACAAACAGGCAAAATAGTGCAAACGAGGCATTTTCTAGCCAAGTCAGTGTGCTATAGCCGACGGTTTTGGGGGTGGGATGGGGTCCGGGCTTACTATGGGCCGAAAATAGATCGAGGCGTGCCAGGGAGGTTGGGGATCATTCCAGTGTGGTTTGTTTAAATTTTCGTGGCCATTTGGGTGGACAAACGGGAGTAATGGCACGAACGGGGCATTTTCAGGTCAAATCGATGTGCTATAGCCCACAGTTTCAGGGATGGGCTCGAGGTCCGGGTGTGCTGTGGGCCGATAATCGATATTTGGCCTATTATATGCCTATATTTATGTGTCGAGAGTTATGATGATACATTGATACCCGGCAAGGCCGGAGGATATTATGATGATATTGATACCCGATTCGAGTCCGGAGGATACTATTGAGATAATATTGATACCCGACAAGGCCGGAGGATATTATGATGATATTGATACCTGGTTCGAGTCCGGAGGATACTATTGAGATGATATTGATACCCGGCAAGGACGGAGGATATTATGATTATATTGATATCCGATTCGAGTTCGGAGGATACTATTGAGATAATATTGATACCCAGTAAGGCCGGAAGATATTATGATGATATTGATACCTGGTTCGAGTTTGGAGGATACTATTGAGATGATATTGATACCCGACAAGGACGGAGGATATTATGATGATATTGATATCCGCTTTGAGTCCGAAGGATACTATTGAGATGTTATTGATACCGGCAAAGCTGGAGGATATTATGATGATATTGATACCTGGTTCGAGTCCGGAGGTTACTATTGAGATGATATTGATACCCGGCAAGGACGGAGGATATTATGATGATATTGATATCCGCTTTGAGTCCGAAGGATACTATTGAGATGGTATTGATACCGGCAAAGCTGGAGGATATTGTGATAATATTGATACTTGGTTTGAGTCCGGAGGATACTATTGAGATGATATTGATATCTGGTGAAGCCGGAGGTTGATGACGATGATGATGGTCCTGATGAGGACAGTTATGATACATTGTGATTTTGATGGTTATTTTGCATTCATTTCTGCATGTGCATCGCCTATCACCAGTATGCACCTATGTCTATCAGCCGGTATAGGACGGTTACATAGATATAGGTGAAGAATATATCTTGTGTTATTGTTTGTTGATTGAACCTTCCGAGTCTGTGGCAGTGGGGGTACGCATAGGCTCAGCTAGGTATTTGGTTGTCCGGAGTAGCCGATTATTTATGATGTTATTGATATTGTTATTATTATGGTTATGATCATTATTATGACTAGCTTATGACAGATTGGTCATGGACCTGGTACTGGGATTGAGGTACGTCTTCGACCTTTGCTATCTTATGATTACATTACTATGCACGATTATTCTATGTCTAGCCATATGGATTAGAAATCCTGAGTATGTTGGTATTGAATCCTGATAGTATTATAATGAGGTCTTAAAATGAGAACATGACTATTTAGGTTATGTTTGAGATAACCTCCTGTTTATATATATATATATATATATATATGTCTAGCTATATGAAGCCATGGTACTATCGGATATCCCTTCATTCATTGTTCATATTGTATAGTTTTTCTTTCGCCTTGTATATTAAAATATATCTTTCTTTCGCTCTTTACTTGTATATTGACCTGGGATATACGATATAGCATTGACATATATTGAATGTAGCCGGAATAGGATAGTTCACCTTAATTCTTCCTTAGTCTTCTTATTTTAGACTTTTGGAAATAAATATGATAGTTGTCCCTTGTTATTCTCATTGACTTATTATATGATTTATGGACTTTTGGTTGTAGTTTCCATTCTGTTTATATGTTGTATATATCTACTTTATCTTTGGAGCTCAGTTGACAGTTGCCTACTGAGTACCATTCGTTTGGTACTCATACTACACCTCTATAGCCTACAGATCATAGTACGAGTTATTGCCGTTGATGTGTGCATCGTGTAGAGTATCCCTGATTCAGAGACTTAGAGTGAGTTCCTGACGTTCGGAGTATTACTTATCTCTCTCCTATGTATTAGAATAGCATCTAAGTTATATTCAGAGGTAATTTGAATTAGTGTATTTCTCCTTGATATCTCACTTTTGTACTCTTATTATGTTTAGAAGCTCTTGTACTGATACCACTAGGTTTTGGGATTCATCTATCTATTGATCTTTATCTCATATATTCCGCATTCTTTTTCTTATGTTATTAAGTAGTCCGTTACTAGCCGTTCCGGACTACAGGTTGGCTTGCATACCGGTGGGTTATGGTAGGCGCCATCATGACCTGAAAAGTTGGGTCGTGACATTTGTTGTGGGCTAAAAATTGATCGGGGCGTGCCAGGGAGGTTAGGGATCGTCCCAGTGTGGTTCGTTTAAATTTTCGTGGCCATTTGGGTAGACAAACGGGCAAAATAGTGCAAACAAGGCATTTTCTAGCCAAGTCGGTGTGCTATAGCCGACGGTTTCGGGGGTGGGCTGGGGTCCGGGCTTACTATGGGCCAAAAATAGATCGAGGCGTGCCAGGGAGGTTGGGGATCATTCCAGTGTGGTTTGTTTAAATTTTCGTGGCCATTTGGGTGGACAAACGGGAGTAATGGCACGAACGGGGCATTTTCAGGTCAAATCGGTGTGCTATAGCCCACAGTTTCAGGGGTGGGCTCGAGGTTCGGGCGTGCTATGGGTCGATAATCGATCAGGGCATGCCAGGGAGGTTGGAGATCATCCCAATATGGTCCGTTTAAATTTTCGTGGCCATTTGGGTAGACAAATGGGATAAACGACGCAAATGGGGCATTTTTTGGCCAAATTGGTGTGCTATAGCCCATGGTTTTGGGGGTGGGCATGGGGTTCAGGGGTGCTGTGGGCCAAAAATTGATCGGGGCATGCCATGGAGATTGGGGATCGTCCCAGTGTGGTTCGTTTAAATTTTTGTGGCCATTTGGATGGAAAAACGGGCAAAACGGCGTGAACCGGGCATTTTCGGTGTGCTATAGCCCACGATTTCAGGGGTGGACCCGGGGTCCGGGCGTGCTGGGGGCTGAAAATCGATCGGCGCGTTCCAGGTAAGTTGAGGATCGTCCTAGTATGGTCTGTTTGTCCACCCAAATGGCCATGAAAATTTAAACAGGATATACTAGGACGATCCCCATCCTCCCTGGCACGCCCCGGTCGATTTCCCTGAAACAGTAGGCTATAGCACACCGATTTAGCCAAAAAATACCCCGTTCATGCCATTTCGTTTGTTTTTCTACCCAAATGGACACGAAAATTTAAACGAACCACACTGGGATGATCACTAACCTCCCTAGCACGCCCCGGTCGATTTTTGGGCCACAGCTCGCGCAGATCCCAAGCCCACCCCTAAAATCGTGGGCGCACACCGATTTGGTAAGAAAAAACCCTATTCGTGCCATTTCGCCTATTTCTCCACCCAAATAACCACGAAATTTAAATGGACCACACTGGGACGATCCCCAACCTCTCTGGCACGCCTCGGTCGATTTTTGGCCTATAGCACACCCGGACCCCAAGCCCACCCCAAAATATATCATACTGGGACGATCCCTAACCTTTCTGGCATGCCTCGGTCAATTTTTGGTCCACAAAACTCCCAAACCCCGGGCCCACCCTCGAAACCATGGGCTATAGCACACTGATTTGACCCGAAAATGTTCTGTTCCCGCTGTGTCGCCCGTTTGTCCACCTAAATGGCCACAAACATTTAAACGAACCACACTCGGATAATCACCAACTTCCCTGGCACACCTCGGTCGATTTTTGGCCCACAGAACGCCCAGACCCCAGGCCCACCCCTGAAACCGGGGGCTATAGTGCATCGATTTTTCCAGAAAATGCCCCGTTCGCGCCGTTTCGCCCGTTTTTCCACCTAAATGGCCACGAAAATTTAAAAAGACAACACTGGGATGATCCAAACCTCCCTGGCACGCCCCGATCAATTTTTGGCCCACAGCATGCCCGAACCCCAGGCCCACCCCCAAAACTGTGGACTATAGCACACCGATTTGGCCAGAAAATGCCCCGTTCGGACCGCTTCGCTTGTTTGTCCACCCAAATGGCCACTGAAATTTAAACGGACTATATTGGGACGATCCCCAACCTCCCTAGCATGCCCCGATCATTTTTTAGCCCACAATTTGCTCGTACCCTGGGCCTACCCTCAAAACCATGGGCGATAGCACAATAATTTGGCCCAAAAATGCCCTGTTTGTGCCATTTCGCCCGTTTGTCCACCTAAATGGCCACGAAAATTTAAACGAACCATACTGGGATGATTTCAAACCTCCCTGGCATGCCTGATCAATTTTTAGCACATAGCACGCCCGAACCCCGAGCCCACCCCCAAAATCGTGGGCTATAGCACATCAATTTGGCCCGAAAATGCCTCGTTCATGCCGTTTCAAGCGTTTTTCCTCCCAAATGGCCATGAAAATTTAAACAGATCATACTGGGACGATCCTCAACCTCTATGCCATGCCTCGATCGATTTTTAGCCCACAACACGCCCAAACCCCGGGCTCAACCCTGAAATCGTGGGCTATAGCATATCAATTTGTCCCGAAAATGCTCCGTTCACCCTGTTTCGTCCGTTTGTCCACCCAAATGGCCACAAAATTTTAAACGAACTATATTGGCATAATCTAACTTTCCTGGCATACCCTAGTTGATTATTGGCTGATAGCGTGCTTAGACCCCAGGACCACCCCTGACACCGGGGGCTATAGCACACCGATTTTGCAAGAAAATGCCTCGTTCACATTGTTTCGCCCTTTTTCCCACCCAAATAGCCACGAAAATTTAAACGGACAAGACTGAGACATCCCAAACCTCTCTGGCAAGCGCCCGATCAATTTTTGGCCCACAGCACGCCCGGACCCCGGGCCTACCCCCAAAATCATGGGCTGTAGCACACTGATTAGGCTCAAAAATGCCTCACTCACACCGCTTCGCCTATTTGTCCACCCAAATAGCCACGAAAATTTAAACGAACCATACTAGGATAATCCCCAACATCCCCAGCACGCCCCAGTCATTTTTCGGCCCACAACATTCCCAGACCCCGGGCCCACCCTCGAAACCATGGGCTAGCACAACGATTTGGCTTGAAAATGCCCCGTTCGCATCGTTTCACCCGTTTGTCCACCCAAATAGCCACGAAAATTTAAACGAACCGTACTAGGACGATCTCCAACCTCCCTGGCATGCCCCGGTTGATATTTGTCCCACATCACGCCCGTACCCTAGGCCCCCCCCCCCCAAAATAGTGGGCTATAGCACACCGATTTGGCCCGAAAATGCTTAGTTCGCGCCATTTCTCCCATTTGTCCTCCCAAATGGCGACCAAAATTTAAACGAACCACACTGGGATGATCCCCAATCTCCCTGTTATGCCCCAATCGATGTTTGGCCCATAACTCACTCGAACCCCGAGCCCACCCCCAAAATTGTGTGTTGTAGCACACCGATTTAGCCCAAAAATGCTCCGTTCGTGTTGTTTCGCCCGTTTGTCCACCCAAATAGCCACAAAAATTTAAACAGACCACACTCAGATGACCCCGAACCTCCCTGACACACCTCGGTTGATTTTTGACCTATAATATGCTCGGACCCCAGGCCCACCCCCAAATCTGTGGGCTATAGCACACCAATCTGCCCGAAAATGCCCCGTTCGCGCCGTTTCACCCGTTTTTCCACCCAAATGGCCACAAAAATTTAAACGGACCACACTGGGATGATTCTCAATCTCTCTGGCATGCCCTAGTCAATTTTCAGCCCACAACATACCTAAACCCCTAGCCCACCCAACAACTGTGGGGTATAGCACATCGATTTGGCTTGAAAATGCTCTATTCACGTCGTTTCTCCCATTTGTCCAGCCAAATAGCCACGAAAATTTAAAAGGACTACAATGGGACGATCCCCAACCTCCCTGGCACGCCTCGGTTAATTTTTAGCCCTCAGCACGCCTGGACCCTAGGACCACCCATGAAACTGTGGGCTATAGCACATCGATTTGGCTAAAAAATGCCCCGTTCGCGCCGTTTCACCCGTTGTCTACCCTAATGGCCACTACAATTTAAACTGACCATAATGGGACGATCCCCAACCTCCTTGGCATGCTTCGATCGATTTTCAGCCCACAGCACGTCTGGACCCCTGGCCCACCCCTAAAAGCTTAGGATATAGCGCACCGATTTCGCCTGAAAATTCCCCATTTTTGCGGTATCGCCCGTTTGTCCATCCAAATAGCCATAAAAATTTAAACGGACCATACTGGGACGATCCCCAAGCTCCCTGGCATGCCCCGGTCAATTTTTGGCCCATAGCCCACCCGAACCCTGGTCCTACCACCAAAATCGTGGGCTATAGCACACCGATTTGGTCTGCAAATGCCCCGTTCACGTTGTTTCGCCCGTTTGTGCACCCAAATTGCCATGAAAATTTAAACGGACCATACTGGGATGATCCCTAACCCCCTTGGCATGCCCCGATTGATTTTTGGTCCACAGTACATTTGGACCCTAGGCCAACCCCATAAATCGTGGGCTATAGAACACCGATTTGGCTCTAAAATGCCCTGTTCGTGCCGTTTTGCCCGTTTGTCCACCCAAATGGCAATGAAAGTTTAAACGAACAACACTGGGACAATCCCCAACCTCCATGGCATGCCTTGATTGATTTTTGATCCACAGAACGATCCGACCTCGGGCCCACCCCCAAAACTGTGGGTTATAGCACACCGATGCGGTCCAAAAATGCCCCATTCGTGCCGTTTCACCTGTTTTTCCAACCAAATAGCCCCAAAAATTTAACCGGACCACACTGGGATGATCCCCAACCTCCCTGGCATACCCCAGTCGATTTTCAGCCCATAGCAGGCCCGAACATCAGGCCCAACTCCTAAACCGTAGGCTATAGCATACCAATTTAACCTAAAAATGCCCCGTTCATGCCGTTTAGCCCATTTGTCAACCCAAATGGCCACAAAAATTTAGACGGACTATACTGGGATGATTTCCAACTTCCCTGCTATGCCCCGGTCGATTTTCAGCCCACAGCACACCTGGACCCTGAGCCCACCCCCAAAACCGTGGGCTATAGCACATTGATTTAGCATAAAAATTCTCCATTCGCGCTGTTTCGCCCGTTTGTCTACAAAAATTTATTCGGACCATAGTGGGATGATCCATAACCTCCCTGGCATACCTCAGTCAATTTTTAGTCCACAGAATGCTCGGACCCCGGGCCCACCCCCAAATTTGTGGGCTATAGCACATCAATTTGGCCAAAAAATGCCACATTTACGGTGTTTTGCCCATTTTTTCCACTTAATTGGCCATGAAAATTTAAACGGAGCATACTGGGATGATCCCCGACCTCCCTGCTATGCCCCAATCAATTTTTGGCCCTTAGAATTCCCGTACCCCGAGCCCACCCTCAAAACTGTGGGCTATAGCACACTGATTTGGCCTGAAAATGCCCCGTTCACGCCGTTTTGCCCGTTTGTCCACCCAAATAGCCACAAAAATTTAAACGGACCATACTGGGATAATCCCCAACCTCCTTCTCATGCCCCGGCCAATATTTGACCCACAACACACCCAGACCCAGGCCCACCCCCAAAACTGTGAGCTATAACACATCGATTTGGCCCAAAAATTCCCTGTTTGCGTTATTTCGCCCATTTCCCCACACAAATGGCCACAAAAATTTAAACGGACCATACTGGATGATTCCCAACCTCCTGGCATGCCTCGATCAATTTTCGGCCAATAACACGCCTGGACCCCGGGCACACCATCAAAACCATGGGCTATAGCACACCAAATTGGCCCAAAAATGTCCCGTTCATGCCGTTTCACCCCTTTGTCCACCTAAATGACCACAAAAATTTAAACGTATCACACTGGGACGATCTCCAACCATCTTGACATGCCCTGGTCAATTTTTGACCTACAACACGCCAAACCCCGGGTCCACCCCTAAAACCGTGGGCTATAGCACACTGATTTAGCTCAAAAATACCCTGTTTGCGCTGTTTCGCCCGTTTGTCCACCCAAATGGCCACGAAAATTTAAACGGACCACACTGGGATGATCACCAACCTCCCTAGCATGCCTTATTTAATTTTTCGCCCACAACACGCCCGAACCCCAGGTGCACCCCTAAAACCGTGGGCTATAGCACACTTATTTGGCCTAAAAATTCCCCGTTCGCGCCGTTTCGCCCGTTTGTCCTCCCAAATGGCCATGAAAATTTAAATGGACCACACTGGGATGATCCCCAATCTCCTGGCATGCCCCAATTAATTTTTGGTCTGTAGCACGCCCGGAACCTGAGCCCACCCCAAAATCATGGGCTATAACGCACCGATTTAGTCTGAAAATGCCCCGTTCACACCGCTTCGCCCGTTTGTACACCCAAGTAGCCACGAAAATTTAAACGGACCATACTGGAATAATCCCCAACCTTCCTGGAATGCCTCGGTCGATTTGCGACCCACAACACTCTCGAACCCCAGGCCCATCCCTGAAATTGTGGTCTATAGCATACCGATTGTGCTCGAAAATGCCCTATTCGCACTATTTCAGTCGTTTATCCACACAAATGGCCATAAATATTTGAACGGACCAGACAGGGATGATCCCAAACATCCCTGGTATGCCTCAGTCGATTTTTTGCCCTCAGCACACCCATTACCAGGCCCACCCCCAAAACCATGGACTATAGCATACCAATTTGGCTAAAAAATGCCCCGTCCGTGCCGTTTCGCCCATTTGTCCACCCAAATAGCCATGAAATTTAAATAGACCATACTGGGACGATCTCCAATCTCCCTGGTATGCCCCTATCGATTTTTGGCCCACAGCACGCCTGAACCCTGGGCCCACCCCCAAAACAATTGGCTATAACACACCGATTTGGCCCAAAAATGCCTCGTTTGCACCGTTTTGCCTGCTTATCCACCCAAATGGCCACAAAAATTTAAACGAACCATATTGGGAGTATCACCAATGATATAAGTACAACTATGAAGATCAATATGTGTAAAAGTGCAGCAAAGTATCATTCTAGGAAGTTCAATGTTGAGACGTGAGAAGGATCAAAGACACACCAAAGCCTCCCTATTTGCTCATTTATTACACTAGAGGGGCGCCCTCTTTTATTTAAGGGTCCTTTAGTCATTTCATATTTTATGTAATAAGGAGACTATATATAGTTTAGTATTAGGGATTTTCACGACTTAGTTGATTATTGTTGTAAGTCTTGACATTTGAAACACCAAAGTACTTTCTCTACTTGAGGCAAACCGAAACTTGTAACTAGGATAGCAATTCAAGGGTGGAATCTCTTGAGTGGTGGAATCCTCTCTTGTGTCATCGTAAGAGTTAGGTGATCGTGTGTGGAGGTGTTAGGGGTATTAGAGTTTTATGTACTCTTTGGTCACTAGGATTTACACCACCTTTGTCTAACTATCTATCCTTTTATTTGTTTTCATCTTGTAGTAGTTTATATCTTGTGTTGTAAGCCGTGTGGTGTTGTCTTGTTATAACATTGTCGTTGTTCTTCGTTGTTCATTATATTGTGTTGTAACTTAGATTGGTTGGCTGATTTTGGTGTCACCAACACCTTGTTAACTTGTGAAACTCGTATTCTTGTTCTTGGCCGAAACTAGCTCTCAAAGGGTCCTCGATTTGTGCCTTGTTGAGTGGACTATTTTGGTGTCATTTCGTGAGTTCCTAGTCTCTTCCGTATCATTTGGTATCAGAGCAAGGCTGGTTGTGTTCCTACACTACCAATCTTGGACTCTCTTAGTTGAAAAATAATTTTTTAAAAAAAGAGTTGAAGTGTTCTTGTTCTTGGCCGAGTGTTCTTGTTGTTGTTATTGTGTTTGGTCGAGATTTGTGTCTAGATTTGAGTGTATTTTGTTGTCTTAGTTTGTTTCTAGTTATGGTTCTCTTTCTCCTCAACACTTATTAAGTCTACCACCCAAGTTCTTAGGCAAGATTCCGGTTGTGTTGTGGTGTTAAGTGGACGGTTTCTTGTTGTTGTTATTGGTGTTCATCTTGTGTTCTTGTGTTGTATTGAAGAAGTTGTTGTTTGATCTCGAAGAGAGAAAAGAAGTATAAGACTTTGAGTTTGTCTTGAAAACAATTACAAGACAACACCAAAGTAGTAAAAGAAAAAGAGACATTCAAAAAGCATACTTACCAAAAAGGAGTAACAACACTTTTCAAGAATAGACAAAAGAGGAAAGATACAAGGCTACTCCAAAAGGATGTTTTGCCAAAAGAGTGCAAGTTGGTGAAAAGTTGGTAGAAGAATTTTTCACTCTTGAAAAGAGAGTCTAAAATCTTGTCCAGCTACACCATAGCCAAAATATCTTCCTCAAAGGTGTAGTATTGAACATCAAAGTCTTGGAACAATTTTTCTTTAACAACAACGTGTGTTTTGTCTTGTTACCGTTTGTGTGGTGTTGTTGCTTGCGGTTCAAAGACTTGAAACTTTGTTGGTGTGTTGTGTGTGACATTGTGGACTGTTTTTTTTTTGGTGCTATGGAACCCTAGACCTTACACTCTCAACCCACGGGTGAACACAATGCTACTAGTATCATTTTGGCTCGCCTTGAAGCTATGTCCCGAGACATGGCTAGGATGACCGCGGGTATTGAAAAACTAGACTCGGATGTGGTATCAATGAAGGGTAAAGTATCAATAATGGGTGGGATATTGGAGAGAGTGGAAAGCCAAAGAAACCGACCTTCTACCCCTCGACATATTTCACCAACTAGTACTCCCGAGGCTATGCACCAAATGCTATATCCACCTATTACAACAAATCAAACCAACCCTCACTCCCAAATCCGAGATCATGATAGGCCAATCCACCCTCTACTTCACCAATTCCAACAAGAAGGACTTGGAACCCAAATACCACCACCAAACCCAAGCCCTCCCATCTAAAATCCACTTGACCAAAGACCTCACTATCCAAATCCAATTCCGCCGCTACAAGCTCCACTTAACCTAAATAAACCCGTCCATATTGAGGGGTATGGTAGTGGATAACAATATGCTAGTTATGGACCACATTATGATGTTTACATAAGACGGGAGGAGATGAGGGGTAGGCAAGGTGATCCAAGGGAAGTCCACAACCGAGACGGAAGAGTTGGTCTTTGGAACCAACAAGGGAACCAAAACCGTAATGTAGGTTTAAATACCATAAAGGTGGGGCTTCCAACATTCAAAGGTGAGAGTGATACAGAAGAATTTCTAGCTTGGGAGTCCACTTATGAGAGAATCTTCCAAGTTAATGACCTTACCGAGGAGAAAAAGAGTTGTTATGCGATTGCACATTTTGAGGGTTATGCTACTACGTGGTGGGAGTATGTGAAGCGATTTGGCAATGTTTTGATTGAGGGGCAGCCCCCTCCTTGGTTTAGGTTAAGGTACCTCATGAGACAAAGTTACTTACCCGAGAGTTACCATTAAGATCTCCTTGCTAAGTTGTATAACTTGAGGCAAGGGAACAAAAGCATCGTGGCTTACTATGATGAATTCCAACAACTCATTTTAAAACTTGATCACCGAGGGGAGCAAGTAATCCATGACATTGTTTGATTCAAGGTGGGGTTGAATAGGGACATTGCCTCACAGTTGATACTTCACAAGTTTGACACCATTGATTCCATCTTCGAAGCCACCTTGGAAGTTAAGAAGGAATTACAGAAGAAACCGAGTGTCAAGCTCAAAGGGAAATCTCCCTCGGGTTGGAAAAAGGACAAAAATGACCCATCAAATGTGGATAAAACCGAGGAAAAGGCTGCACAAGCTGAAAACAAGGCTTACCAAAGGTACCTTCCGAGAAATGAAGGTAAACCGTATTTCTCTTCTAGTTCTAAAGGCTTTCAATGTTTTAAATGCCAAGGTTTGGGACACAAGGCTAACAAGTGTCCAAATAGGAGAAATATGATCCTAAGTGAGGGAAAATTCTACTTTCTTGGGAAGGAGGTGGGACTTGAACCGAAGGAGATTGATGATCAATCTCAAGATGGAGAGAAGGTAGACCCGAGCCAAATGAGGGGGATGAGAAAGATGTTTGGTAGTGTGAAGGTGAGATTGTAGTGCCTATGTATATGGCAAGGAAAGTCATAATTAGTGAGGGTATGGAAGAAGAAGCCGAGATTGAGGAAGATGAATAAGGAGAGAAGCCGAGAGTTGGGATTGTGGGATTTGCCCACAAGGACTCTTTGCTGATTACTAACCGAGATACTAGCACTTTTCTTAGTATCAAAGCTTCTTATGTGCAGATTGTAGAACATATAAATCCAAGGAGCATGCTTGATGATATCATGGGACCCTTGGTTGAAAAATACTTACCTTAGGAAGATCAATGAAGAGATGATGAAAAGAGGAGAGCTTGCCGGTGACGATTGCTTGAATTTGAGGGCAAATTCCTCTCAAGATGGAGAGGATGAAAGTGCGACTATGAAGATCAACGTGTGTACAAGTGCAGCAAAGTATAATCCTAGGAAGTTCAATGTTGAGATGTGATAAGGATCAAAGACGCACCAAAGCCGCCCCATTTGCTTATTTATTACACTAGAGGGGCGCCCCCTTTTCATTAAGGGTCTTTTGGTCATTTTATATTTTATGTACTAAGGAGACTATATATAGCTTAGTATTAGGGATTTTCACGACTTAGTTGATTATTGTTGTAAGTCTTGACATTTGAAACACCAAAGTCCTTTCTCTACTTGAGGCAAACCGAAACTTGTAACTAGGATAGCAATTCAAGGGTGGAATCTCTTGTAATTGCTTGTTTTTAAGAAACCTTGGCGCTTGAGTGGTGGAATCCTCTCTTGTATCATCGTAATAGTTAGTTGATCGTGTGTGGAGGTGTTAGGGGTCTTAGAGTTTTATTTACTCTTTGGTTACTAGGATTTACACCACCTTTGTCTAACTATCTATCCTTTTGTTTGTTTTCATCTTGTAGTAGTTTGTATCTTGTGTTGTAAGCCGTGTGGTGTTGTCTTATTATAACATTGTCATTGTTCTTCGTTTTTCATTATATTGTGTTGTAACTTAGATTGGTTGGCTGATTTTGTTGTCACCAACACCTTGTTAACTTGAGAAACTCGTATTCTTGTTCTTGGCTGAAACTAGCTCTCAAAGGGTCCTCGGTTTGTGCCTTGTTGAGTGGACTGTTTTGGTGTCATTTCGTGAGTTCCTAGTCTCTTACATATCAACCAAACTCCCTAGCATGCCCCGATCTATTTTTGGCCCACAGCACACTCAGACCTCAGGACCACCCCTGAAACCGTAGGCTATAGCACACCGATTTGGCAAGAAAATGCCCCGTTCGCGTCGTTTCGCTCGTTTGTCAACCCAAATAGCCACAAAAATTTAAACAGACCACACTAGGATGATCCCCAACCTCCCTGACATGCCTCAGTTGATTTTCAGCCAACAGTATACCCGAACCACGAGCCCGCCCATAAAACCGTGGGCTATAGCATACTGATTTGACCGGAAAATATCCCGTTAGCGTCGATTCGGCCGTTTGTCCACCCAAATCGTTATGAAAATTTAAACAAAATATACTGGGATGATCCCCAACCTCCCTAGAATGCCCCGGTTGATTTTTCGCCCACAGCATGCCCGGACCCTGGGCCCATCCCCACAACCGTGGGCTATAGCATATCGATTTAGCCCGAAAATGCCCCGTTCATGTTATTTTGCCCGATTGTCCACCCAAATGGCCACAAAAATTTAAACGAACCACATTGGGATGATCACCAACTTCGCTGGCATGCCTCGATCGAATTTTGGCCCACAGCATGCCCGAACCCCGGGCCCACCCCCGAAACCGTATGCTGTAGCACACCGATTTAGCTCGAAAATGCTCTGTTCGCGCCGTTTCATCCGTTTGTCCACCCAAATGAGCATAAAAATATAAACGAACCATACTGGAACTATCCCCAACCTCACTGGCACTAGGGGTGTTCATAGGTCGGTTTGGGTCGGTTATTGATCAAAACCATAACCAAACCAACTTAGTCGGTTTTTAAATTTGTAAAACCAAACCAAACCAAATAAAAAATAACTGTTGGTTTGGTTCTTATCTGTTTAGTTCAGTTTGATTCAATTTTTTCGATTTATTACTTTATCTAAAGATAAAAGTTGAAAGTTTAAAAAAAAAAGAAATCCAATCTGACATATGAGATGTTAACCGAGTGTTGTATCTCAATCTTGAAACTAAGATGTCAACTGAGTGTTATACTTCGGCAAAGCTATGAACAACACCATATGGACGCTTCTAAAAAATATTTTAAAACTACATTTAATAGAATGATAAATCCCCCAAAAGGTGAACACATAAACATCTTGCTCAACAACGCTCAAAAAGAAAGTTAAAATTAATGATTCTCTATAGTCAAATGAAACTCAGCTATAAATTTCAATATACAACAAGATATTATTTTCACAATTAGTATCATTTGTCATTCAATGTGCGAAATTCACTTAGAATCTCATAAGGTACTATCAGCTAGATGAAGAAATGACTTAATGTGTTGCGACTAAAGTTAAATCATGATTAAAATATAAAATGTAACAAATATTTATATTGTATTTATGAATAATTCATAAATAATTATATGTATATATATATATATATAGGTTCGGTTTGGTTATTTTGTTGGTTATTTAAGAGTAAAATCAAACCAAACCAAATCAGTATCGGTTTTTTAAAATTCAAAACCAAACCAAACCAAACCTAACCAAATATCGGTTTTTTTAATCGGTTTGGTTTGGATCGTGGTTCGGTTTGGTTAAAAACCAAACCATGAACACCCTTAAGTGGCATCCCCGATCAATTTTCGTCCCACAGCATGCCCGGACACCGGGCTCACCCCCAAAATTGTAGGCTATAGCACACCGATTGTGCTCGAAAATGCCCTGTTCGCGCCATTTTGCCCTTTTGTCCACCCAAATGGCCACGAAAATTTAAACGCACCACTCTGGGACGATCGCCAACCTCCCTGGCATGACCCGATCAATTTTTGGACAACAACTAGCCCGGACCCCACGTCCACCCCCAAAACCGTGTGCTGCAGCACACCGATTTAACTTTAAAATGCTCCGTTCACACCGTTTTGCCTGTTTGTCCATCCAAATGGGCACGGACATTTAAACGAACAGTACTGGGATGATCCCAAACCTCAATGGCACACCCCGATCAATTTTTGGCCAACAGCACACCCGGACCACGGGCCCACCCCCAAAATTGTGGGCTATAACACACCGATTTGGCAAAAAAATGCCCTATTCATGCTATTTCGCTCGTTTGTCCGCCTAAATAACCACGAAAATTTAAACGCACCACACTGGGACGATCCCCAACCTCCCTGGCATGCCCCATCAATTTTTAGACCATAACTCACTCGTACCCCGGGCCCACCCCCAAAACCGTGTGTTGTAGCATACCGTTTTAGCCCAAAAATGCTTTGTTAGCACTGTTTCGCCCGTTTGTCCACCCATATGGCCACGAAAATTTGAACGGACCAGACTGGGATGATACCCAACCTCCCTGGCATGCCCTGATCTATTTTTGACTTACTGTAAGCTCGGACCCCAGGCCCACCCCCAAAACCGTGGGCTATAGCTCACTGATTTGGCCCAAAAATGCCCCGTTCACGCTGTTTTGCCCGTTCACCCAAATGGCCACAAAAAATTTAATGGATCATACTGGAACAATCCTCAACCTCCCTGGCATGCCCCGATCGATTTTTGGCTAACAGCACGCTCGTACCCCGGGCCCACCTCCAAAACTGTGGGCTATAGCACACCAATTTGATCAAAAAATGTCCCGTTCGCATCATTTCACCCATTTGTCCACCAAAATGGTCACAAAAATTTAAACGGACCACACTAGGACGATCCCCAACCTCCCTGACATGCCCTGATCGATTTTCAACCCATAGCACGCCCGAACCCCAGGTCCACCCCGAAACCGTGGGCTATAGCACACTGATTTAGTCCGAAAATGCCCCCATTCACTCCGTTTTACCCGTTTGTCCACCCAAATAGCCACAAAAATTTAAACGGACCACACTAGGATGATCCCCAACCTCCCTGACAAACCTCGATCAATTTTTGACCCACAGCACGCCCGGAACCTGGGCTCACCCCAAAAATCGTGGGCTATAACAAACTAATTTGGCTCGAAAACTTCCCGTTTGCACAGTTTCGCCCGTTCATCCTCCCAAATGGCCACAAAAATTTAAACGAACTACACTGGATGATCCCAACCTCCCTGGCATGACCCGATCAATTTTTGGCGTACAAAATGCACAGTCCCTAGGACCACCCCCAAAACCGTGGGCTATAGCACACCAATTTATCTCAAAAATCCCTATTCCTATCGTTTCGCCCGTATGTTCACCAAAATAGCCATGAGAATTTAAGCGGATCACACTGGGAATATTCCTAACATCCCTAGCACACTCCGATCGATTTTTAGCCCACAGCACGCCCAGACAACTGTTCCACCCTTGAAATCGTGGGCTATAGCACACCAATTTGGCCCGAAAATGCCCCGTTTGCATCGTTTCGCCCGTTTATCCATCCAAATAGCCACAAAAATTTAAACGGAAAATACTAGGACAATCCCCAACCTCCATGGAACTCCCCAATCAATTTTTGGCCCACAACATACCCAGATCCCGGGCTCACCCCCAAAACCGTGGGCTATAGCTCATCGATTTCGTCCGAAAACACTCCATTCGCGTTGTTTTACCCATTTGTCTACCCAAATGCAACAAAAATTTGAATGGACCATACTCGAACGATCCCTAACCTCCCTGGTATGCCCTAGTTAATTTTTGGCCTACAGCATGCCCGGACCCTGGGCTCACTCCTGAAACCGTGGGCTATAGCACACCGATTTGGCTCGAAATCGCCCTATTCATGCATTTTTGCTTATTTGTCCACCCAAATGGCTACAAAAATTTAAACAGACCACACTGAGACGATCCCCAATCTCCCTGCCATGCCTTTGTCAATTTTTAGCCTGCAGCACGCCCGTACCCCAGGACCACTCCCAAAATCGTGGGCTGTAGCGCACTGATTTCGCCCAAAAATGCTTCATTCGTGCCGTTTTGCACATTTGTCCAACCAAATAGCCACAAAAATTTAGAGGGACCGCACTGGGATGATCCCCAATCTCCCCGGCATGACCCGATCAATTTTTGGCCTACAGTAGGCTCGGATCCCGAGCCCACCCCCAATATCTTGGGGTATAGCACACCGATTTGGCCCGAAAAAGCCCCGTTCGAGTTGTTTTTTCCCATTTGTTCAACCAAATGACCAATAAAATTTAAACGGACCACACAGGGACTATCCCCAAACTTGCTGGCATGCCCTGGTCAATTTTCAACCCCACAACACGCCCAGACCATGTTCTCACCCCAAAAATCATAGGTTATAGCACACCGATTTGGACCGAAAATGCCCCGTTCGCGCTATTTTGCACACTCAACCACCCAAATGGCCACAAATATTTAAATGGACAACACTGGGATGATCCCCAACCTCCCTGGCACACCCCAATCAATTATCGACCCACACCACGCCTCGAACCCGAGCTCACCCCCGAAACTGTTTGCTATAGCACACCGATTTGGCTCGAAAATGCCCCGTTTGCACCGTTTCGCCCATTTGTCCACCTAAATGGCCAGGAAAATTTAAATGGACCATACTCAGACGATCCCCAATCTCCCTGGCATGCCGCGATCAATTTTCAGCACACTGCACGCTTGGACCCCGAGCCCACCCCCAAAACCATGGGCTATAGCACACTGTATTTGCCTAAAAATGCCCTGTTCGTACCGCTTCGCCTGTTTGTCAGCCAAAATAGCCACAAAAATTTAAACAAACCATACTGGGATGATCCCAACCTCCTTGGCATGTCCCAATTGATTTTTGGCCCACAGCACGCATGGACCCCTGGCCCAACCTTGCAACCGTGGGCTATAGCACACAGATTTTGCCCGAAATCACCCCATTTGCGTCGTTTTGCCCATTTGTCCACGCAAATAGCCACAAAAATTTAAATGGACCATACTCGAACGATCTTTAACCTCTCTGGCATGCCCTGATCGATTTTTGGCCCACAGCATGCCCAGACCCGGGCCCATCCCTAAAACCGTGGGCTATAGCACACTTATTTAGCTCGAAATAACCTGTTCATGCCATTTCGTTCGTTTGTCTACCCAAATGGCCACAAAAATTTAAACGAACCACACTGGGATGATCCCCAACCTCCTTAGCACGCCTCGGTTAATTTTTAGTCCACAGCACACTCGTACCCTGAGTCTACCCCCAAAACCGTAGGCTATGGCACACCGATTTGGTTCAAAAATGCTCTGTTTGCACCGTTTCGCCTGTTTGTCAACCCAAATGGCCACAAAAATTTGAACGGATCATATTGGGGTGATAACCAACCTCCATAGAATACCACGATCAATTTTAGACCCACAGTATGATCGTAAACCGGGCCAACCCTAAAAACCGTGGGCTATAGCACATCAATTTGGCCTAAAAATACCCCATTCGCGTCGTTTTGCCCGTTTATCCACTTAAATAGCCACAAAAATTTAAATAGACTACACTGGGATGATCCCCAACCTCTCTGACATACCCCGATTGATTTTTATCCCACAGCACGCCCGGGCCCACCCATAAAATCGTGGGCTATATCAATTCGATTTGACTCAAAAATGCCCCATTTGCGCTATTTCACCCATTTTTCCAACCAAATGACCATAAAAATTTAAACGGACCATACTGGGATGATCCCTTACCTCCATGGCATGCCCTGGTCGATTTTCATCCCATAACACGTCCGAACCCCAGGCCCACCCACGAAACCGTGGGCTATAGCATTTCGATTTTGCCTGAAAATGCTTCGTTCGTGCCGTTTCTCCCTTTTGTCCACCGAAATAGCAACAAAAATTGAAAAGGATCATATTGTGACGATCACCAACCTCCCTGGCACACCCCGGTCAATTTTTGGCCCACAAAATGTCCGAACCCTGGGCCCACCTCCAAAATCGTGGTCTATAGCACACTGATTTTACTCGAAAATGCCTTGATCCCGCTGTTTCACCTATTTGTCCACCACCTAAATGGCCATAAAAATTTAAACGGACTGCACTGGGATGATCCCCAACCTCACTGGCATGCCCCAGCCAATTTTTGGCCCACAGCACGCTAGGGCCCGGGCCCATCCCCAAAATCGTGCGCTATTGCACGCCAATTTGGCCTGAAAATGCCTCATTCACGCTGTTTTGCCCGTTTATCCACCCAAATGGCCACAAAAATTTAAACGGACCACATTGGGACAATCCTCAACCTACCTAGCATGCCTCAATCAATGTTTTGCCTACAGCACGCCCGAACTCCGGGCCCACCCCCAAAACTGCAGGCTATAGCACACTGATTTGACCCAAAAATGCCCATTCACATCGTTTCATTCTTTTCTCCACCTAAATGTCCACAAAAATTTAAATGGACCCCACTGGGATGATCCCCAACCTCCCTGACACGCCCTTTTTGATTTTCGTCCCATAGCACACCGGACCCCGAACCCACCCCCAAAACCATGGGCTATAGCATACCACTTTGGCCCGGAAATGCCCCGTTTGCGCTGTTTCACCTGTTTGTCCACCCAAATAGCCAAGAAAATTTAAATGGATCACATTGGGATGATCCTCAACCTCCCTGTCATGTCCCGATCAATTTTTGGACCGCATCACGCCTGGACCCCGGGCCCACCCCAAAGCCATTTGCTGTAGCATAATAATTTGGCCCAAAAATACCTCGTTCGCACCGTTTCGCCCGCTTGTCCACCCAAATGGCCACAAGAATTTAAACGGACCATACTGAGATGATCTCCAACCTCCCTGGCATGCCCCGATAAATTATTAGCCCACAGCACGCTAAGAACCTGGGCCCACCCCCAAAACCGTGGGCTATAGCACACCTACTTGTCACAAAAATTCCCTATTTATGCTGTTTTGCCCATTTATCTACTCAAATGGCCACAAAAATTTAAACGGACTGTACTGTGATGATCCCCAACCTTCTTGGCATGCCTCGGTTAATTTTTAGCCCACAACACGGCCAGACCTTGGGCCTACCCCCAAAATCATGGGCTATAGCGCATCAATTTGGCCCAAAAATGCGCCGTTTACTCTGTTTTGTCCATTTGTCCACCCAAATGGTCACGAAAACTTTAACAAACCACACTGGGATGATCTCCAACCTCCCTAGCATGCCTTAGTTTATTTTCGGCCTATAACACGATGGACCATGGGCCCACTCTTGAAATCGTGGGCTATAGCACACCAATTTAGCTCAAAAACCCCCCAATCGCACCGTTTTGCCCATTTGTCCACCCAAATGACCATGAAAATTTAAACGAACCACACTAGGATGATCCCCAACCTCCTTGTCATGCCCAGTTTAATTTTTTAGCCCACAACATGCCCAGACCCTGGGCCCACCCCCTAAACAGTGGGCTATAGCACACCGATTTGGCACAATAATGCTCTATTCACACCATTTTGCTCGTTTGTCGATCCAAATGACCACAAAATTTTAAACGGACCATACTAAGATGATCCCTAACTTCCCTAGAATGCCTCGATCAATTTTCTGCCCATAACATGCCCCGAACCTAGGCCCATACCTAAAATCATAGGCTATAGCACACCGATTCTGTTCGAAATTGCCCCGTTTTGCCCGTTTGTCCAACCAAATGGCCTCAAAAAGTTAAACGAACCACACTAGGATGGTCCCCAACATCCCTAGCACGTACCAATCAATTTTCGATCCACAGCACATCCGAACCCCGGCATACCCCTAAAACTGTGGGCTATATGACACCTTTTTGGCCCAAAAATGCCCGTTCGTGCCGTTTCTCCCGTTTGGCCACCCATATAGCAATGAAAATTTAAAAGAACCACATTGGGATAATCCCCAACCTCCCTAACATAAGCCCATTAATTTTTGGACCACAGAATGCCTGGACCCCAGGCAAACCCCTGAAACTGGGGGCTATAGCACACTTATTTGGCCTGAAAATGCCCTGTTTGCTTCGTTCAGCCCGTTTGTCCGCCTAAATGACCATGAAGTTTTAAACGGAACACAGAGGGATTATCCCTAACCACCTTGGCAAGCCTCAGTCAATTTTTGTCCCACAGCATGCCCGAACTCGGGCCCACCCCCGAAATCATGGGCTATAGCAAACCGTTTAGGCCCGAAAATGCCCCGTTCGCACTGTTTTGCCCGTTTGTCCACCCAAATGGCTAAAGAGATTAAAACGGACCATGCTGGGACGATCTCCAACCTCCCTGACATGCCCCAATTGAATTTTGGCCCGTAAATAACTCGTTTGCATCGTTTCGCACATTTGTTCACCCAAATGGCCACAAAAAATTAAATAGACCACACTCGGGCGATCCCCAACCTCCCTGGCACGCTCGATCAATTTTTGGCCTTCGAAACGCCTGTCCCCCTAGCCCACTCCCGAAATCGTGGGCTATAGCACACCAATTTAGCTCAAAAATTCTCTAATCACGCCATTTCGCCCGTTTGTCTGCCCAAGTGGCCACAAAAATTTATATGGAGTAAACTGGGATGATCCCCAACCTTCCTGGCACGTCTTGGTGAATTTTTATCCCACAACACACCTGGCCCCTGGGACCAGCCCCAAAACCGTGGGGTATAACACACTGATTTGGTTTAAAAATTCCCCGTTTGCGCCGTTTCGCCCGATTGTTCACCCAAATGTCCACAAAAATTTAAACGCACCACACTGGAATGATCCCCAACCTTCCTATCATGCCCCGGCCAATTTTTAGCCCACAACACGCTCGGAGCTCAGGCCCCCCCCAAAACAGTAGGCCATAGCAAATCGATTTGGCCTAAAAATGCCTCATTCGCGCTGTTTTGCCTATTTGTCCACCCAAATGGCCACAAAAATTTAAACGGACCACACAGGGACGATTCTCAACCTCCTTGGCATACCCCGGTCAATTTTTATCCCACTGCTTGCCCTGACCCCAGTCACACCCCTAAACTGTGGGATATAGCAAAATAATTTGGCCCGAAAATGCCCCATTCACGCCGTTTCACCTGTTTGTCCACCCAAATGGCCACAAAAATTTAAACGGACCATACTGGGACTATCCCCAACTTCACTGGCATGCCCCAATAGATTTTCGTCCCACAACACACCCGAACCCCGGGCCCACCCCTAAAATAGTAGGCTATATCATACCAATTTGGCCTAAAAATGCCTCGTTTGTGTTGTTTCACCCCTTTGTCCACCCAAATAGCCACAAAAATTTGAACGAACCACACTGGGACTATTCCCAACCTCCCTGACATTTCCCGATTAATGTTTGGCCCACAGTACGCCCGGACCTCGGGCCCACCCCCAAAATCATGGTCTATAGTACATTAATTTGGCCTAAAAATGCCCCATTCATGTCGTTTCGCTCGTTATTCCACCCAAATGGACACGATAATTTAAATGGACCACACTAGGACAATCTCCAACCTCCTTAGTATGTATCGATCTATTTGTGGCCCACAGCACGCCCGAACCCAGGGCCCACCCCCATAACCATGGCCTATTGCACACCGATTTGACCTAAAAATTCTCTGTTCGTGTTATTTCACTTGTATGTCCACCTATATGTCCACAAAAATTTAAATGAACCACACTAAGACGATACCCAACCTCCCTGGCAAGCCTCAGTCGATTTTTGGCCAACAGCATTCCAAGAGCCCGAGCCCACCCCCAAAATCGTAGGCTATATAGCATACTGATTTGGCCCTAAAAGGCCCAATTCGCGCTATTTTGCCTAGTTGTTCGCCCAAATGGCCATGAAAATTTAAACGGACCACACTGGGATGGTTTCCAACCTCCCTGGCATTTCTCGATTAATTTTTGGCTGACAAAACCCCTGAACCCTGGGCCCACCATAAAATCATGGGCTATAGCATACTGATTTGGATCGAAAATGCATCATTCGCACCTTTTCACCCGTTTGGCCACCCAAATGGCCACGAAAATTTAAACGGACCACACTGGGATTTTACCGAACCTCCCTGGCATAACCCCATTGATATTCGACTTATAGAACGCCCGGACCCCTGGCCCACCCCACTAATCATGGGCTATAGCACACCAATTTGGCCCAAAATCCTCCATTTGCATCTTTTCGCCCGTTTGTCCCCCCAAATAATTACAAAAATTTAAACGAACAATACTAGGACTATTCCTAACCTCTTTGGTATGATCCGGTCGATTTTTGCTCCACAGCACGCCCGAACCTAGGGACCATCCCCTAAATCGTGGGCTATAGCAAACAGATTTGGCCCAAAAATGCCTTGATCGTGCCGTTTTGCCTATTTGTCCACCTAAATGGCCACAAGAATTTAAACGGACCATACTGGGATGATGCCCAACTTCCTTGGTATACCCCAGTTAATTTTTGGCCAACAGCACGCCAGGAACCCAGGCCCACCCCCAAAGCCCAGTAACTATTGCACACCAATTTGGCCTTAAAATACACCATTCGCGTCGTTTTGCCCGTTTGTCCACCCAAATGACCACAAAAATTTAAAAGGACCACATTGGGACAATCTCTACCTCCATGGCATGCCTCGATCAATTGTTTGCCCATAACACACTCGAAATTCGAGCCCATCCCTAAAACCGCAGGCTATAACACACTGATTTAACCCAAAAAGGCCCATTCACACTGTTTTGCCTGTTTCTCCACCCAATTGACCACAAAAATTTAAACGAACTATACTAGGATGATCCCCAACCTCCTTGGCACACCCCATTCAATTTTTGGCCCACAACAATCTGGACCCCGAGCCCACCCCCAAAACCATAGGCTATAGCAATCACTTTGGCCCGAAAATGCCTCGTTCACGTCGTTTCGCCCGTTTGTCCACCCAAATGGCCATGAAAACTTAAACGGACCATACTGCGATGATCCTCAACATATCTGGCATGCCTCGGTCAATTTTTGGCCCACAGCATGCCTGGACCCCGAGCCCACCCCTAAAACCGTTTGCTGTAGCACAACAATTTGGACCAGAAATGCCCAGTTCACGTTGTTTTACCTGTTTGTGCACCCAAACGGCCACAAAAATTTAAACAGACCACACTAAGATTATCCCCAACCTCCCTGGCATGCCCTGGTAAATTTTTGGCCTACAGCACGCTCGAACCCTGAGCCCACCCCTAAAACCGTGGGCTATAACACACCTATTTGGCCTAAAAATTCCCTGTTTGTGCTGGTTTGCCTGTTTGTCCACCCAAATAGCCACAAAAATTTAAAAAAACAACACTGGGATGATCCCCAACCTCCCTGGCATGCCTCGATCGATACTTTGCCCACAGCATGCTCAAACCCTGGGCCCTCCCCCAAAATTATAGGCTATAGAACACCAATTTGGCCTGAAAAGGCCCCGTTTGTGCCGTTTTGCCCATTTGTTTACCAAAATGGCAATGAAAATTTAAACGGACCATATTGGGATGATCTCCGACCTCCCTGGCATGCCTCGGTCAATTTTTGGCCCACAGCACGCCCGGACCAAGGGCCCACTCCTAAAACTGTAGGCTATAGTACACCGATTTAGCCCGAAAACCCCTCGTTCACACCGTTTCGCCTGTTTGTCCACCCAAATGGCCATGAAACTTTATACGGACCATACTGGGATGATCTCCAACCTCCCTGGCATGCCCTGTTTAATTTTTGGCCCACAGCACGCCCAAACCCTGAGCCCACCCCCAAAACCGTGGGTTATGGCACAACAATTTGGCCCAAAAATGCTTTGTTCGTGCTGTTTTGCCCGTTTGTCCACCCAAATGACCATGAAAATTTTAACAGACCACACTAGAATGATTCTCAACTTCCCTGGCATACCTAGATCAATTTTCGGCCCACAGCATGCCCCGAACCTAGGCCCACCCCTAAAACCGTGGGCTATAGTACACCGATTTAGCCTAAAATTGCCCTGGGACAATCCCTAACATCCCTAGCACGTCCCAATTTGATTTTCGGTCCACATTATGCCCAAACCCCGACATACCCCTAAAATCATGGGCTATATCACACCTATTTGGCCCGAAAATGCCCCGTTCGTACCGTTTTGCCCGTTTGGCCACCAAAATGTCCATAAAAATTTAAACGGACCATACTGGGATCATACCCAACCTCCCTAGCATGACCCCTTTAATTTTCAGCCCACAGTATGCCCGAAACCCGGGCACACCCCCAAAACCGGGGGCTATAACATATTTATTTGGCCCGAAAATTCCCTGTTTTCTTCGTTTTGCCCGTTTTTCCACCTAAATGGCCACTAAAATTTAAACAAAACACACTAGGACTATACCCAACCTTCATGGCATACCTCGGTCAATTTATGGACTATAGCATGCCCGGACTCGAGCCTACCCCCAAAACCATGGACTATTGCACACCGATTTGGCCCAAAAATGCCCCGTTCGTGCCATTTCGCCTATTTGTCCACCCAAAGAGCCAAGAAAATTTAAACGAACCACACTGGGACAATCTCCAACCTCCCTGGAATGCCTCAATCAATTTTCAGCCGACAGAATGCCCGAACCCTAGGTCCACCATAAAACCGTGGGCTATAGCACACTGATTTAGCCCGAAAATGCACAATTCCCACTGTTTTGCCAGTTTGGCAACCCAAATGGCAACGAAAATTTAAATGAACCACACTGGGATTATCCCCAACCTCCCTGACAAAATCCCGTCAATATTTGGCCACAGAATACTCGAATCCGTGGCCCACCCCTGAAACTGATAACGCTCAATCTACAGCTCTCGTAGGAGTGTAAAGCGGTCGTTAGCAAATATAGAACCCAACTGGGTTGGGTATCGATCCCACAGAGAATAGCTTGGTCAACAAGTAAGTAAAATTAATAGACTTTTGGTGCAAGTCTCGTAAAAAATGGGGGGATTGTAATAAGTAACAAAAGTAATAAAAGCTGAAAATAGTAAAGTAAAAAGAGAATATTTCGTAGGTTGTGAAACTATGAGAATTGAAGCGTTGGGGTTATGTCCACCTTCAGAAGTATACGTCTCTATTGGCTATGAGTGTGTAGAGTCTTGACATGCAATTGCTTATAGAGAATTGTAGTCGATGGTAAATCCAAGCGTCTCTCGACCTAAACAAGGACTATTTCACTTTAACTCTCTCGAGCTTAAAGCGTGTCTAACGGTACGAATTCTCCAAGAGGTTAGTCCAGGTACGGCACTAGCTTTTTAATAGGAAAGGGTGTCCTACTACCTTGACATTATCTCTTTTCCAGACAAATAACCTTTCTCTCGAACAAGTTAAATGTTAGACTGGCGTTGGTCTATGCGTCTTCTTTTCTAGACAAATAACCTTTCTCTCGAACAGGTTAGATGTTAGAATGGCGTGTTCTTGTGTTTGAACCGCAAAGGATGTAGATTTAAGATGAAGAGAATAATGATATAAGCAATATACGTGTCTTGAACTCACAAGCTCATAGCAATAGATAGTAACTCATTCGGCTTCCATAACCCCAACTAAGAGGTTTAGTTACCCATGAATGCGAAGGATATCACGTTTTGCATGGTGGATGGCGTGAATAGTAGGTGTTTGGCGTGTGATTTTAGTGATTCCGTAGCAAGTAACGATTCTCTTGTTGTGGAATTTAAGAATAGAAGAATGAAGAATTAAGAATGTATTGTAGGAAGATGTCTTAAGTTAAGAGTTAATTGAATTGTAAGAATGTGTTTAAAAAATCTCTAACATGATAGGGTATTTATAATACTCCTATCCTACTCCTACTAAGCTAATGAAATAAATAACCAAATCCTAATATACTAATGAAATCCTTGACCCAAATGTACTAGGGTAAGGTTACAAAATTATAATCCAAATAGAATAATGAAACACATAACCTAATTGCACTAGGTTAATGTATTATGGCAAAAATCCAGCTTTGTGTCTGTAAGTCCCCAAAGTCTTCAGAAATGCTGTTTTAGCCCGGGACAGATTTTCCATGCAGCAGATTTAGTCCTTTATGCGTCCAGCTCCTTTCCATCTCGTTTGTGAGCTTTCTTTTGCGTCAAGTAAGCCATAAATTGCTGTATTTTGCATCATTTATACCTGAAACTTTCCTAATCACATTTGTTAGCTCATTTACAGGAAAAAGGACTAAAAGTGTATGAAATAGATAATTAGTTCTCAAAACTAGGCTAAAATATGGGCAAAATATATTGATATAGGCGCGTAAATTCGCCTATCATCAGAAACCGTGGGCTATAGCACACCGATTTGGCCCAAAAATGCTCAATTCGCATCTTTTCACTCCTTTGTCCACCCAAATAACCATAAAAATTTAAACGGACCACACTAGGCCTATCCCTAACCTCCTTGGCATGCCCCAATTAATTTTTGGCCCACAGTTCACCAAAACTTAGGGCCCACCCCTGAAACCGTGGGCTATAGCACCCCAATTTAGCTCTAAAATGCCCTTTTTGTGCCGTTTCTACCGTTTGCCCACCCAAATGGCCACAAAAATTTAAACAGACTATACTGGGATGATCCCTAAATTCCCTGGCACGCCCCGATTGATTTTTGGCCCACAACATACCTGAACCTCGGGACCACCCCCAAAAATAGCGGCAATAGCACACCTATTTGTCCCGAAAATCCCTCGTTCATGCCGTTTCACCCATTTGTCCACCCAAATGGCCACAAAAATTTAAACAGTCCACACTCGCACAATCCGTAACCTCCCTGGCACACCCCGATCAATTTTGGTCTACAACACGCTTGGACCCCGGGCCCACCCCCAAAAGCGTATGCTATAGCACACCGATTTGGCCCAAAATTACCCCGTTCATGCCGTTTTGCCCATATGTCCATCCAAAGGGCCATGAAAATTTAAGCAAACCACACTGGGATGATCTCTAACCTCCCTGGCATGTATCGGTCAATTTTTGAACCACAGCACGCCCGAACCTCGGGCCCACCCCTAAAACAGTGGGCTATAGCACATTGATTTGGCCTGAAAATGCCCTATTTGCGTCGTTTTACCCGTTTGATCACCCAAATAGCCACTAAAATTTAAATGGACCATACTGTAAAGATTCCCAACCTCTCTGGCGTGCCCTGATATATTTTTGGCCCACAGCACGCTCGAACCCCGAGCCCACTTCTAAAACCGTGGGCTATAACACACTGATTTGACCCTTAAATGCCCCGTTTGCTTTGTTTTGCCCGTTTGTTCACCCAAATGGCCACGAAAATTTAAACCTACCACACTGGGATAATTTCTAAATTTCCCTGGCATGTCCCGATCAATTTTTGGCCCACAGCAGGCTCGAACCCTAGGCCCACCCCCTAAACCCTGGGCTATAGCACACCGATTTAGCCCGAAAATGCCCTATTCGTGCCGTTTCGCCCGTTTGTCTGCACAAATGGCCACAGAAATTTAAACAGACTATACTGGGATGATCCCCAAGCTCCCTGTCATGCCCCGGTCAATTTTTGGCCCACAGCATGCCCGAAGCCTAGGCCCACCCCCAAAACCGTGGGCTATAGCACATTGATCAGGCCCGAATATTCCCTGTTTGCGTCGTTTCACTCGTTTGTCCACCCAAATAGCCATGAAAATTTAAACGGATCATACTGGAATGATCCTTAACCTCCCTGGAATGCCTCGGTTGATTTTTGTCCCACCGCACGCTCGGACCCCAGGTCCACCCCCAAAACCATGGGCAATATCACACCGATTTGGCCCGAAAATGCTCCATTCACATCTTTTCGCCTTTTTGTCCACCCAAATGGCCATAAAAATTTAAACGGACCACACTAGGACTATCCATAACCTCTCTGGCATGCTCCGATCGATTTTTGGCCCACAGCAGGCCCGGACCTAGGGCCCACCCCTAAAACCGTGGGCTATAGCATACCTATTTAACTAGAAAATGCCCTTTTTGTGCCGTTTCTCCCGTTTGTCCACCCAAATGGCCACGAAAATTTAAACAAACCACACTAGGACAATCCCCAAACTCCCTGACATGCCCCAGATGATTTTTGTCCCACAACACGTGTGGACCCAAGGCCTACCCTCGAAAACGTGGGCAATAACACACCTATTTGTCCCGGAAATTCCCCGTTTGCACCGTTTCGCCCATTTGTCCACCCAAATGACCACAATAATTTAAACAGTCCACACTTGAATAATCCCCAACCTCCTTGGCACGCCTCGATCAATTTTTGGCCTACAGTATATCTGGACCTTGGGCCCACCCCCAAAATCATAGGCTATAGCACACCGATTTGGCCCAAAATTGCCCCGTTCGCATAATTTTGCCCATATGTCCACCCAAATGGCAATGAAAATTTAAACAAACCACACTAAGATGATCCTTAACCTCCCTGGCATGCCTCAGTCAATCTTTGGACCACAGCATGCCCGGATCTCTGGCCCACCCGTTAAACCGTGGGCTATAGCACATTGATTTGGCTCGAAAATGCCCCGTTTGCATCGTTTTGCTTATTTGTTCACCCAAATAGCCAAAAAATTTAAACGTACCACACTGAGATGATCCCCAACCTCTCTAGAATGGCCTAGATAATTTTCGATCCACAGGATACCCGAACCCCTAGCCCAAGCCCTAAATCATGGGCTATGGCACATCAATTTGGCCCAAAAACACTTGGTTCGCACCATTTCACCTGTTTGTCTACCCAAATAGCCACAAAAATTTAAACGGACCATACTGAGATTATTCCCAACCTCCCTGGTATGCCCCAGTAGATTTTTATCCCACAGCACGGAAGATGAAATCCAGCTTCAAAGCCATTATCTTAGCCAACAGTTGCGGCTCCTTCTTTGCTAAGGTCTCCTTGTTGATTAAGTCGACGTGCACATATTTCTTTTCTTTGTTGCTGCTGTACCATGCCTTGGCTTCTTCCTCAAGAACCCATTTGATTCCGAACATTCTGCGTGGTAGGTGTGCGGAAGATGATTCGCCTTGGTCTTTTCGGCTTCTCTTTTTGTCCTTGCGGGTCGTGGTAGCCTTCTCCTTGCCTTGCCTTGCTTTCGGTGCCATTGAACCTGAGACTAGAAATAATGTTAGATGCAGCACAATCGCACTTTAGACAATCTATATGCAAGCATTAGGGGTACCACCCCACACTTAATCTTGTTGGCACAAATCGGTGAAGTGAACGTGGTCGAGTACTCAGACGTCGTCGACATACATCTTAGGATTGTATTCCGACAAGAAAATCAGTATTACATCACTCATGAGCAGCCATTTGGACGACTTTCATGGTAGATATAGCAACACTATGACATAGGGGTTACCACATGGAATAGTTATTCTTACAACAAGCACAACCTCCTAAATCGATAGGTACTATAATCTCATCCCGATGGCCGGGATAGTCTAACATGTAAGCATCCAAACAACACTCTTAAGCAATATTCATAGCCATATCAATTCAGCAAATATCATAACAATGCTATTGAAACCAAATTCAAGTCGGAAATAAGTCAAGAATTCCCTACGTATATAATCAATCACACGATTTTGCAACAATTATCCACACACATGAACATCACCACCAATCTCTCATGAGTTAGCATTTTATAATAAGCATAGTAAAGTAGTACTTACGATAGATGAAGAATAAGAGAGCACTTACTTGCTTGAAGATTGTGGAGAAGTTGTTGTGGATTGGAAGAACAAAGGAAGAAAAATTTGAGAGGATTTGGGATGATATGCGGCGCCTTTAGGGTTACTTCTAATGTGTTTGTGATAAAAAACCAAGTCCCCTTTATATAGGAGGAGTATGGGTCGGGTTATGACCCATTTACAATCGGATTTGGGGACAAAATCACCCTATATGCGGCGCATATCCCTCGGCATATCACATGTATATGCGGCGCATTGTCCATGGCATAATGGGACATATGCGCCGCACATAGTATGGCATATATAGGCATATGCGGCGCATATGGTATGGCATTTGGTCTCAGTATCTCAAATGCCATAGCATAGGCGGCGCATAGTCAAAAGCACACCTAGGAATAGGCGGCGCATAGTGTATTGCACACTAGATTCCGAGTCCTTAGGCGATAGAATAGGTTGTGCATCGTTCGTGGCCTATTTTTACCAAGGCCTAGCCTTTCTCGAAGCCTATTATGACGTGAGAAAGGCTCAATCCATAGCCTTATGCATCACCATTCCTAACTTACCGACTTTACCATACAATGCGACCAAATCGTCAGTTGAAATCAATCTCCTCGTTGCATACTTCTTACACCTATATTTGCTCAAACAAATGAAAACGATTAGTACGATGGGTTGCCTCCCACCAAGCGCCTTAGTTTTGGTCGTGGCACGACTCTTATTTTTCGATTTTCATTTATCAAAAAGAAAAAATACTAAAACGACAAAACGATAAAACAATAAAACGAAGGGTTGCCTCCCATCTAGCGCCTTATTTATTGTCGTGGCTCGACGTAGTAATCTCGAGTACTTAGACTTCGTCGAGATAAGTGATGGCCATGTCATTCATCGAGTCAAGAGGACCGATATATGGCTTAACACGTTGGCCATTCACCTTGAAGATAACACCCTCATTATTTTCCAATTCGACTACTCCAGACGAGTAGACGTGGGTGACTTTAAATGGACCAGACCACTTTGATTTTAACTTACCTGGGAAGAGCTTGAATCTGGAGTTAAAGAGTAGTACCATGTCACCTTTTTGGAAGTGTCGTCGAACAATCCGCTGATCGTGATACTTCTTCATCCGCTCCTTGTATAAATCTGATCTTTCATATGCATGGAGACGGAATTCATCTAGCTCGTTCAGCTGCTCCAACCTCAGGTTCTTTACATCATCCCAATTCAGATTCAAGTGCTTCAATGCCCATAATGCCTTGTATTCAAGCTCGATGGGTAGATGACAAGCCTTCCCATAAACTAGCTGATAAGGTGACATGCCAATGGGTGTCTTGAATGCAGTCCTATACGCCCATAGTGCATCATCTAGCTTCCGAGACCAATCCTTTCGATTCGCATTGACCGTCTTGGCAAGGATTTGCTTGATCTCACGATTGGAAACCTCTACTTGTCCACTAGTTTGGGGATGATAAGGCGTAGCTACCTTGTGTTGCTTGACTCCATACTTGGCCAATACAGATTTGAATAGCTTGTTGCAGAAGTGAGATCCTCCATCACTTATGATAGTACGAGGTACCCCAAAGCGAGAGAAGATATTCTTCTTTAAAAACGCTACAACACGCTTTCCTTCATTATCGGCCAATGCTACAGCTTCAACCCATTTCGACACATAATCCACAGCAACCAAGATGTACTTCATTCCAAACGAATTCACGAATGGTCCCATGAAATCAATACCCCATACATCAAAGAGTTCTACCTCCAGAATTTTGGACATGGGCATTTCATGGTGTTTTGAAATAGCACCTTGACGTTGGCATTGGTCACACCTTCTCACATAGTCGTGTGCATCTCTTAATATTGTAGGCCAATAATAACCACTTTGCAAGACTTTTCTTGCTGTTCGATTCCCTGCATGATGGCCTCCAACTTGCGAAGTGTGGCATGCTTCTAATATAGTGGGCACTTCTTCATGGGATATACATCGTCGAATGATACCATCCGCGCATCTTCGAAACAAATAAGGCTCATCCCAATAATAGTGCTGAACGTCATGCATAAACTTCCTCCTCTGGTGGTAAGATAAATTGGAAGGTAACACATTACTCACCACGAAATTTGCAAAGTCGGCATACCATGGTAAGTTCTCCATTGTTGTCGCTAGTATCTCCTCGTCAGGGAATGCATCGCCAATCTGATTTTCTGATTGCGCCACATACTCATTCTCAAGTCTAGATAGGTGATCAGCCACTTGGTTCTCGCAACCTCTTCTATCTTTGACTTCAAAATCAAACTCTTGCAGCAGCAACACCCATCGAATCAGCCTTGGTTTTGCATCCTTCTTTGTCATTAGATACCTAAGAGCTGCATGGTCTGTATGAACGATCACTTTAGTACCTAATAGGTAGGCGCGGAACTTCTCAAACGCATACACAACCGCTAATAGCTCTTGTTCAGTAACGGTGTAGTTCCTTTGGGCTTCATTGAGGACCTTACTCGCATAGTAGATAGGATGAAATAATTTCTCCTTTCTCTGTCCAAGAACAGCACCAACGGCTACACCACTAGCATCACACATGACTTCGAACGGGAGCGTCCAATCTGGTGTTACCATGATAGGGGCTTCAATGAGTTTTTCTTTAAGGCATTCAAATGCCTTTAAGCAATCATCATTAAAGTCAAACTTCGCATCTTTCTCCAATAGCTTGCATAATGGACTAGAAATTTTGGAGAAGTCTTTGATGAATCTACGATAAAACCCAGCATGGCCAAGAAAACTACGAACTCCCTTCACCGAAATTGGAGGTGGTAGCTTCTCAATTACCTCTATTTTGGCGCGATCAACCTCTATTCCTCTTTCGGAGATCTTGTGCCCAAGAACAATTCCTTCTTTTACCATGAAGTGGCACTTCTCCCAATTCAGCACAAGGTTGAACTCTACACATCTTTGTAATGCCATGCTTAAATTCACCAAACATGCTTCGAAAGACTCCCCAACAACTGAAAAGTCGTCCATAAATACCTCCAAAGTGTCTTCTACCATATCAGAGAAAATAGACATCATACATCGCTGAAAGGTGGCTGGTGCATTACATAACCCGAATGGCATACGTTTGAAGGCAAACGTACCATATGGGCATGTAAACGTTGTCTTCTCTTGGTCTTCTGGTGCAATAAAAATCTGATTATAACCTGAATAACCATCAAGAAAGCAAAACCATCCTTTTCCCGCTAATCGATCTAGCATTTGGTCCATAAATGGCATGGGGAAGTGATCCTTGAGAGTCCAAGAATTCAGCTTGCGGTAGTCCATGCATACTCTCCATCCAGTGACGGGCCTGAGTGGAATAAGCTCATTCTTTGCATTCGCAACCACCGTCATACCTCCTTTCTTGGGAACACATTGTACTGGGCTTACCCATGTACTATCAGAAATAGGATACACAACTCCTGCGTCTAACCACTTGATAATCTCCTTCTTCACCACCTCTTGCATTGGTGGGTTTAGACGTCTTTGGTGTTCGATGGTGGGTGTGCACTTTTCTTGGAGCTGAATTTTATGAGTGCAAATCCCAGGTGGAATACCAAGGATATCCGCAATGGTCCATCCAATAGCTCTAATATACTTGCGTAAAATTGCAATAAGAGCTGCAACTTGTTGCTCACCTAAATCGGCTGCCACTATGACTGGAAGAGTGTTTCCGCTTCCTAAGAATGCATACTTCAAATGGCTTGGCAGCTCCTTTAATTCTAATGTGGGTGGTTCTTCAATAGATGGCTTAGCTGGTGGTGTGGGTCGATTCTTGAGATCAAGATCCAGCTTCTTAGGAGGATAGCGATATGCTCCTAATCCCGATAGAGCACAAATATCATCTTCAGAAATTTCAGCATCATCATCATCTTCTTCCATGAGCAAAACCTCCAAAGGATCATCAAGAATTTGCTCTTCAGCAAGTAACTCATCCTCGTCATCAACGACAACATCAGCCACAGAAAATACACTTAGATCTTTGGGTTGCTTCATTGATTTGCAAACATCAAAGCGCACCACTTCATCATTTATTCGGAATGAAAGCTCATTAGCTCTCAAATCTATGAGCACACTTCCCGTAGCAAGGAAAGGGCGTCCCAAGATTATGGGAACCTCTGAATCTGCTTCGCAATCCAAGATGACAAAGTCTGCTGGAAATATGAATGAAGATACCTTCACCAAGACATCGCATAGAATACCAACCGGTCGTTTTACCGACCTATCCGCCATAACAAGCTTCATATTAGTTGGTGTAGGATCTCCTAACCCCAACTTCTTGTAGATTGATAATGGCATCAAGTTGATGCTGGCTCCTAAGTCACATAATGCTTTAGCAAAGTCCAAAGATCCGACGGTGCAAGGAATAGTGAAAGCTCCGGGGTCGGCCTTCTTCTGAACTATGGATCGGGTAGCTATTGCACTACAATGATGCACATCTTCTTCCAGCTCATAGCTTGCTGCCCTCTTTTTAGTCAAAAGATCTTTCATAAACTTCGCATACCCAGGCATTTGTTCAAGTGCCTCTACCAATGGGACATTAATAGTTAGCTGCTTCAACATGGTCATAAATTTGCTGAACTTAGTGTCATCGGCCACCTTCTTCAATCTTTGTGGAAAAGGTGGTGGTGGGTATGGAAGTGTTCTTTCCATGGCTTTCTTCTCCTCTTGCTTCCGTTTATTATTTTTTTCAGGCTGCACGTCACTAGGCAACACGTCCTTGACGTTGGAAGTGGATATTGCGGCGTCTTCCCTAGTGGCGTCACTAGGCGTGGCGTCCATGTCTGCTGTTCTGTCAACTACTTGCTTGCCTTCTGCTGAAGTTTCCAGCACCTTACCACTCCTCGTAGTGATGGCCATGCATGACCCATCAGTCCTTGGATTTTGCACAGTATCGCTAGGCAAGGTGCCGGCTTTTCTTTGGTTGAGTGCTGCTGAAAGTTGACTGAATTGCTGCTCTAGTTGCTTGATAGAAGTGGAATGAGAATCAACTAATTACTTCATGGAGGCCAAATCGTCAATCACCTCCTTAACTCCCGCGCTCGTCGCTTCCACTCCTTTCAATAACTTAGCCATCATGTCTTCCATAGAATTAGATGTGGTGGTATCACGTCTACCAGGGGGAACGTACAAACCACTATTTTCATTATTTTTCTTCCAACTACCTTGGTCTTTACCTCCAGATTTATCATAATATTTCCGACCTTGGTTTCCTTGGGCATTCCCACGGAAACCACCCTGATTGTTCAAGTAGTTGGCCTCCTCTTCTGAATCAGATTCGTCTCTTCCTTTTGACGCAATAGATTTCACTTTTTCAGTCTTCCCTAATAGATGCTTTGTAAGAAGATCCATTTGGGTTTTCATGTGCGCCATATCTTGATCACGTTCTTCTTCTCTCCTTCTTTGATCTACAGACATGCCAATAGATAAAGTGGGGCTTGCTACCTCAGAATCCCTGGTATGCCAAGCTCTACTTTGTTTCGTCATACGATCTAGCATGTTGCTTGCTTGACCAAAGGTGAGGTCCATAAAAGAACCTCCAGCTGCGTTGTCCACCACTGGTTTAGTTACTGAATTCAAGGCTCTATATAAGATCTCCATGAGGTGAACATTAGTCATGTGATGGTTTGGGCATCTCGCTAGCTTTGTCTTGAACCTCTCCCATGTTTCGTGAAGAGCTTCAGAGGGAAGCTGACGAAAGTTGCTGATTTCATCTCTCAATTGAGCCCTCTTGGATGGCGGAAAGAATCTTTCTAGGAAAGCGTCTCTCAATTGCCTCCAATTTGTAATAGAATCAGGAGTCAGCCCATTCAACCATAATGTTGCCTCCCCAGACAGAGACAATGGAAATAGACGTAATCGAATAGCATTCTGACCAACTCCAGGATTGTCAAAAGACTTGCATGTAGAAATAAAGTTGATGAGATGCATATTCGGATCATCGCCTGCTAGTCCACCAAATAATCCCTTGAGTTGCAATAACTGAATCATGGTGCTAGTGATGTTGAACTTGGCTCCGGGCGCTAATGGTGGTGGAATTATAGCTCCAGTGGCTCCGGCACCATCAAGATCATCATCATCATCGTCGAAAGCTGGTTGCAAAGGTTGGCGATCATATCTGTACCGAGCTTGTCGACCTCGTCTGTTGGCAGGTGTTGCCATTTCAGCGCCATGCCTTGGGTTGATCAACTCGTCATCTCCTAAATCTTCATCGTCAGGATTTGTTGCTCGTCCAGGATTATCAATGTTTTGTTGTTGGACTTGAGCAGCGGCAAGAGCAGCTAATCTTGCTTGCTCGTGTTGAGCAGCCATCCTGTCGATTTCCGCTTGTGCTTCCATTCTTCTAATTCGTTGTGGTTCCGGATTGATTGGTAATAACGGTTGACCAGAACTTCTAGTATGGGGCATGCACTAAAAGAAAAACCTGCAATAAACAAAAACAAAAACTAAACGTAAAAGTACGAGAATCTTTGACCAAAGGGTCTAGTAATTTTCACGAACTTGATTGACACTTGTATTCCCCGGCAACGGCGCCAATTTTTGATAACGCTCAATCTACAGCTCTCGTAGGAGTGTAAAGCGGTCGTTAGCAAATATAGAACCCAACTGGGTTGGGTATCGATCCCACAGAGAATAGCTTGGTCAACAAGTAAGTAAAATTAATAGACTTTTGGTGCAAGTCTCGTAAAAAATGGGGGGATTGTAATAAGTAACAAAAGTAATAAAAGCTGAAAATAGTAAAGTAAAAAGAGAATATTTCGTAGGTTGTAAAACTATGAGAATTGAAGCGTTGGGGTTATGTCCACCTTCAGAAGTATACGTCTCTATTGGCTATGAGTGTGTAGAGTCTTGACATGCAATTGCTTATAGAGAATTGTAGTCGATGGTAAATCCAAGCGTCTCTCGACCTAAACAAGGACTATTTCACTTTAACTCTCTCGAGCTTAAAGCGTGTCTAACGGTACGAATTCTCCAAGAGGTTAGTCCAGGTACGGCACTAGCTTTTTAATAGGAAAGGGTGTCCTACTACCTTGACATTATCTCTTTTCCAGACAAATAACCTTTCTCTCGAACAAGTTAAATGTTAGACTGGCGTTGGTCTATGCGTCTTCTTTTCTAGACAAATAACCTTTCTCTCAAACAGGTTAGATGTTAGAATGGCGTGTTCTTGTGTTTGAACCGCAAAGGATGTAGATTTAAGATGAAGAGAATAATGATATAAGCAATATACGTGTCTTGAACTCACAAGCTCATAGCAATAGATAGTAACTCATTCGGCTTCCATAACCCCAACTAAGAGGTTTAGTTACCCATGAATGCGAAGGATATCACGTTTTGCATGGTGGATGGCGTGAATAGTAGGTGTTTGGCGTGTGATTTTAGTGATTCCGTAGCAAGTAACGATTCTCTTGTTGTGGAATTTAAGAATAGAAGAATGAAGAATTAAGAATGTATTGTAGGAAGATGTCTTAAGTTAAGAGTTAATTGAATTGTAAGAATGTGTTTAAAAAATCTCTAACATGATAGGGTATTTATAATACTCCTATCCTACTCCTACTAAGCTAATGAAATAAATAACCAAATCCTAATATACTAATGAAATCCTTGACCCAAATGTACTAGGGTAAGGTTACAAAATTATAATCCAAATAGAATAATGAAACACATAACCTAATTGCACTAGGTTAATGTATTATGGCAAAAATCCAGCTTTGTGTCTGTAAGTCCCCAAAGTCTTCAGAAATGCTGTTTTAGCCCGGGACAGATTTTCCATGCAGCAGATTTAGTCCTTTATGCGTCCAGCTCCTTTCCATCTCGTTTGTGAGCTTTCTTTTGCGTCAAGTAAGCCATAAATTGCTGTATTTTGCATCATTTATACCTGAAACTTTCCTAATCACATTTGTTAGCTCATTTACAGGAAAAAGGACTAAAAGTGTATGAAATAGATAATTAGTTCTCAAAACTAGGCTAAAATATGGGCAAAATATATTGATATAGGCGCGTAAATTCGCCTATCATCAGAAACCGTGGGCTATAGCACACCGATTTGGCCCAAAAATGCTCAATTCGCATCTTTTCACTCCTTTGTCCACCCAAATAACCATAAAAATTTAAACGGACCACACTAGGCCTATCCCTAACCTCCTTGGCATGCCCCAATTAATTTTTGGCCCACAGTTCACCAAAACTTAGGGCCCACCCCTGAAACCGTGGGCTATAGCACCCCAATTTAGCTCTAAAATGCCCTTTTTGTGCCGTTTCTACCGTTTGCCCACCCAAATGGCCACAAAAATTTAAACAGACTATACTGGGATGATCCCTAAATTCCCTGGCACGCCCCGATTGATTTTTGGCCCACAACATACCTGAACCTCGGGACCACCCCCAAAAATAGCGGCAATAGCACACCTATTTGTCCCGAAAATCCCTCGTTCATGCCGTTTCACCCATTTGTCCACCCAAATGGCCACAAAAATTTAAACAGTCCACACTCGCACAATCCGTAACCTCCCTGGCACACCCCGATCAATTTTGGTCTACAACACGCTTGGACCCCGGGCCCACCCCCAAAAGCGTATGCTATAGCACACCGATTTGGCCCAAAATTACCCCGTTCATGCCGTTTTGCCCATATGTCCATCCAAAGGGCCATGAAAATTTAAGCAAACCACACTGGGATGATCTCTAACCTCCCTGGCATGTATCGGTCAATTTTTGAACCACAGCACGCCCGAACCTCGGGCCCACCCCTAAAACAGTGGGCTATAGCACATTGATTTGGCCTGAAAATGCCCTATTTGCGTCGTTTTACCCGTTTGATCACCCAAATAGCCACTAAAATTTAAATGGACCATACTGTAAAGATTCCCAACCTCTCTGGCGTGCCCTGATATATTTTTGGCCCACAGCACGCTCGAACCCCGAGCCCACTTCTAAAACCGTGGGCTATAACACACTGATTTGACCCTTAAATGCCCCGTTTGCTTTGTTTTGCCCGTTTGTTCACCCAAATGGCCACGAAAATTTAAACCTACCACACTGGGATAATTTCTAAATTTCCCTGGCATGTCCCGATCAATTTTTGGCCCACAGCAGGCTCGAACCCTAGGCCCACCCCCTAAACCCTGGGCTATAGCACACCGATTTAGCCCGAAAATGCCCTATTCGTGCCGTTTCGCCCGTTTGTCTGCACAAATGGCCACAGAAATTTAAACAGACTATACTGGGATGATCCCCAAGCTCCCTGTCATGCCCCGGTCAATTTTTGGCCCACAGCATGCCCGAAGCCTAGGCCCACCCCCAAAACCGTGGGCTATAGCACATTGATCAGGCCCGAATATTCCCTGTTTGCGTCGTTTCACTCGTTTGTCCACCCAAATAGCCATGAAAATTTAAACGGATCATACTGGAATGATCCTTAACCTCCCTGGAATGCCTCGGTTGATTTTTGTCCCACCGCACGCTCGGACCCCAGGTCCACCCCCAAAACCATGGGCAATATCACACCGATTTGGCCCGAAAATGCTCCATTCACATCTTTTCGCCTTTTTGTCCACCCAAATGGCCATAAAAATTTAAACGGACCACACTAGGACTATCCATAACCTCTCTGGCATGCTCCGATCGATTTTTGGCCCACAGCAGGCCCGGACCTAGGGCCCACCCCTAAAACCGTGGGCTATAGCATACCTATTTAACTAGAAAATGCCCTTTTTGTGCCGTTTCTCCCGTTTGTCCACCCAAATGGCCACGAAAATTTAAACAAACCACACTAGGACAATCCCCAAACTCCCTGACATGCCCCAGATGATTTTTGTCCCACAACACGTGTGGACCCAAGGCCTACCCTCGAAAACGTGGGCAATAACACACCTATTTGTCCCGGAAATTCCCCGTTTGCACCGTTTCGCCCATTTGTCCACCCAAATGACCACAATAATTTAAACAGTCCACACTTGAATAATCCCCAACCTCCTTGGCACGCCTCGATCAATTTTTGGCCTACAGTATATCTGGACCTTGGGCCCACCCCCAAAATCATAGGCTATAGCACACCGATTTGGCCCAAAATTGCCCCGTTCGCATAATTTTGCCCATATGTCCACCCAAATGGCAATGAAAATTTAAACAAACCACACTAAGATGATCCTTAACCTCCCTGGCATGCCTCAGTCAATCTTTGGACCACAGCATGCCCGGATCTCTGGCCCACCCGTTAAACCGTGGGCTATAGCACATTGATTTGGCTCGAAAATGCCCCGTTTGCATCGTTTTGCTTATTTGTTCACCCAAATAGCCAAAAAATTTAAACGTACCACACTGAGATGATCCCCAACCTCTCTAGAATGGCCTAGATAATTTTCGATCCACAGGATACCCGAACCCCTAGCCCAAGCCCTAAATCATGGGCTATGGCACATCAATTTGGCCCAAAAACACTTGGTTCGCACCATTTCACCTGTTTGTCTACCCAAATAGCCACAAAAATTTAAACGGACCATACTGAGATTATTCCCAACCTCCCTGGTATGCCCCAGTAGATTTTTATCCCACAGCACGCCCGAACCCTGATCCCACCCCCAAAACTATGGGCTATAGCACACTGATTTGGCCCTAAAACACTCGTATCCTTTATTTTGCCCGTTTGTACACCTAAATGTCCAAGAAAATTTAAACGGACCACACTGGGATGATTCCTAAATTTCCCTGGCATGCCCCGATTAATTTTTGGCCTACAACAATCCTGGACCCTGGGCCCACCCCCAAACCAAGGACTCTAGCACACCGATTTAGCCCAAAAATACCCCGTTCATGCCGTTTCTCCCGTTTGTCCACACAAATGGCCACAAAAATTTAAACGAACTACACTAAGATGATCCTCAACCCCCTGACACGCCCCAGTCAATTTTAGGCCCACAGAACGTCCGGACCCTAGGCCCACCCCTAAAACCGTGGGCTATAGCATACCAATTTAGCTCAAAAATGCCCCATTCGCGCTGTTTTGCTCGTTTTTCCACCCAAATGGCCATAGAAATTTAAACGAACCATACTGAGATGATCTCCAATCTCCCTGGCATGCCCTGATTGATTTTTGGCTCACAGCAGGTTCTGAACTCGGGCCCACCCCCTAAACTGTGGGCTATAGCACACCGACTTAGCCCAAAAATGCCCCGTTCGTGCCATTTTGTCCGTTTGTCCATACAAATGGCCATAAAAATTTAAACGGAACACAATGAGATGATCCCCAAACCCCCTGGCATGCCTCGGTCAATTTTTGACCCACAACACATTCAGATCTCGGGCCCACCCTCAAAACCGTGGGCTATTGCATACTGATTAGGCCAAAAAATGCCCTGTTTGCGCCGTTTCACCCGATTGTCCACCCAAATAGCCATGAAAATTTAAACGGACCATATTGGAACGATCCTCAACCTCCCTGGCATGCCCTGGTCAATATTTATGCCACCGCACGCTGGGTCCACCACCAAAACCGTGGACTATAACAAACCGATTCAAACCAAAAATGCCCCATTCGCGCCGTTTCACTCGTTTTTCCTACCCAAATGCTTACAAAGATTTAAACGGGCTAGAATGAGACTATCCCCAACCTCTCAGGCCCAGCCCTAAAATAGTGGGCTATTGCTCACAGATTTGGCCCGAGTGTCTTGAGTGTCCACCCAAATGGCCACAAAAATTTAAACAAACCATACTGGGACTATCCCCAACCTTCGTCGCATTCCCCGATCAATGTTTGACCCATAGAACGCCTGGATCCTGAGCCCACCCCAAAAATTGAGGGCTATAGCATGCCAATTTTGCTAAAAAATGCCCCATTCACGCCATTTTTCCCATTTGTCTACCCAAATGGCCACGAAAATTTAAATGGACCACATTGGGAAAATCACAACATACCTGGCATGCCCCATTCAATTTTTGATTCATTTCATGCCCCGACCCTGGGCCCACCCCTAAAACTATGGCTATGCACACTGATTTGGCCCAAAAATGCCCCATTCACGCCGTTTCACCCATTTGTCCACCTATTTGGCCACGGAAATTTAAACGGACCATACTAAGATGATCCCCAACCTCCCTTGCAAGCCCTGGTCAATTTTCGGCACACAGCACGCCCGAACCCCTAACCCACCTCTAAAAATAAAGGCTATGCACACCGATTTGGCCCAAAAATTCACGGTTTGCATCATTTAACCCATTTTCCACCCAAATGGCCACAAAAATTTAAACGGATCACACTGGGATGATCTCTATCTCCTTGGCATGCCCTAGTTGATTTTTGGCCTAGAACACGCTCAATCCTTGGGCCCACCCCTAAAATCGTGGGCTATAGCACATCGATTTGGCTCGAAAATACCCCGTACGCGCCATTTCGCCCATTTATCCACCCAAATTGCCATGAAAATTTAAACAGACTCACTGGAATGATTCGCAACCTCCCTGGTAAGCCTCAGTCAAATTTCTGCCCACAACACACCCGAACTTCGAGCCCACCCCCAAAATTGTGGACTAAAGATCAATGATTTAACCCAAAAATGCCCCATACGCACTGTTTTGCCCATTTGTCCACCCAAATTCCCACAAAAAATTAAACGAACCATACTGGGATGATCTCTAACCTCCATGGCATGACTCAGTTGATTTTTGTCCCACAACATGCTAGGACCTGGGGCCCACCCCCAAAATCGAAGGCTATAGCACATCAATTTAGCCCAAAAATGCTCCATTCACGCCGTTTTCCCCGTTTGTCCACTGAAATGGATAAAAATTTAAACGAACCACACTAGGATAATCCTTAACCTCCTTGGCATGATTCGATCGATTTTCAGCCCACAACACGCTCGAACCCTGGATCCACCTTCAAAATTATGGGATTTAGCACACCAATTTGGCCCAAAAATGCCCCGTTAGCACCGTTTTGCCCATTTGTCCACCAAGTGGCCTCAAAAATTTTAACGGACCACAGTTGGACGATCCCCAACCTCCCTGCGATGCCTTGATAAATTTTTAACCTACAACACACCCAGACCTCGGGCCCAACCCCAAAACCGAGGGCTATTCACCTTGATATGGCCCAAAATCACCCTATTAGCATCGTTTTACCTATTTGTCCACCCAAATGGCCATAAAATTTTAAACGGACCACACTGGGATGATCCCCAACCTCTCTAGTATGCCTTGGTCAATTTTCAGACCACAGTACACCCGAAACCAGGGCCCACCCACAAAATCGTGGGCTATAGAACACTGATTTTGCTCGAAAATGCCCCATTCTCACCGTTTCTCCCGTTTGTCTACCCAACTGGCCCCAAAAATTTAAAAGGACCACATTGGGACGATCCCCAAACTCCCTAGTATGACTCAGTCAATTTTCTATCATAAAATGCTCGAGCTCCAGGCCCACCCCTAAAATCGTGGGCTATAGTACACTAATTTGGCCCAAAAATGCTCCGTTTGCGTCGTTTCGCCCATTTGTCCACCCAAATGACCACAAAAATTTAAACGGATCACACTAGGACAATCTCCAATCTCCCTGGCACACCCGATCAATTTTTGGCCCACAGCACGCCCGGGCCCACCCCCAAAACCGTTTGCTATAACATACTGATTTGGCCCAAAAAAGCCCCATTCGTGCTGTTTCGCCCGTTTGATTACCCAAATGGCCACAAAATTTAAATGAATCACACTGGGATGATCCCTAACCTCCCTGGCATGCCCTGGTCGATTTTCAGCCCACAGCACGCCCGGACCTAGGCCCACCACCAAAACTGTAGGCTGTAGCACACCGATTTGGACCGAAAATACCTCGTTTGTGCTGTTACGCCCTTTTGTCCACCTAAATAGCCACAAAAATTCAAACGAACCACACTGGAACTATTCTAAACCTCCCTGGAATGCCTAGATCAATTTTTGGGCTACAACATGCCTGGAACCCAAGCCCACCCCAAAAACCGCTGGCTAAGCACATTGATTTAGCCCAAAATCGCCCTGTTCGTGCCGTTTTGCCCATTTGTCCACCCAAATAGCCACAAAAATTTAAATGGACCACACTAGGATAATCCCTAACCTCCCTAGCATACCTCGGTTAATTTTTGGCCCACAGATAGCCCAGATCCCGTGCCCCTCAAAATCATTAGCTATAGCACACTGATTTGGCCCAAAAATTCCCCGTTCACGTTGTTTCGCCCGTTTATCCATCCTAATGGCGAAAAAAATTAAAATAGACCACATTGGGATGATCCCCAACCTCCTTGGCATGACTCAGTCGATTTTTAGCCTACAACACGCCTGAACCCCGAGTCCGCCCCCAAGACCGTAGGCTATAGCACACAGATTTGGCCCTTATGCCCCGTTCGAGTCGTTTTTCCGTTTGTCTACCCTAATGGCAACAAAAATTTAAACAGACCATACTGGGACTATCCTCTACCTCCCTGGCATGCATAGATTGATTTTCAAACTACAGAACAGTCGAACCCCGGGCCCTCCCCTAAAATCGTGGGATATAGCACACCAATTTGGCCAGAAAATGCCCCGTTCGCACCGTTTCTCCTTTTCGTCCACCCAAATGGCCATAAAAATATAAGCAGACCACACTGGGATGATTCTTAATCTCCCTGTCATGCCCTGATCAATTTTTGGCCCACAGTACACCCGAACCTCTGGCCTACCCCCAAAACTGTGGGCTATAGCATATCGATTTGGCCCAAAAATGTCCTATTTGTGCCGTTTTGTACGTTTGTCCACCCAAATGGCCACAAAAATTTAAATGGACCACACTGAGACGATCCCCAACCTCCCTAGCATACCTATTAATATTCACCCATGATGTGCTCGAACCCCAAGCCCACAGAGCACACTGGGACGATCCCTAACTCCCTGACATACCTCGGTCAATTTTTAGTCTACAGCACACCCGGACCATAGGCCCACCCCCAAAACCATGGGCTATAGCACACTAGTTTGGCCTGAAAATGCCCCGTTCGCACCATTTTGACTATTTGTCCACCCAAATGGCCACGAAAATTTAATCAGACCATACTGGGATGATCCCCAACCTTCCTGGCATGACCCGATTGATTTTCAGCCCACAGCACACTTGGACCCCAGGCCCACCCCTAAAACAATGGGAAATAACACACCAATTTGGCTAAAAAATGCCCTGTTTGCGCTGTTTCGCATGTTTATCCACCCAAACGGCCACAAAAATTTAAACGGACCATACTGGGACTATCCCCAACCTCCTTGGCATGCCCCGACCGATTTTCGGCCCATATCATGCATGGACCTTAAGCCCACCCCTAAAATCCTGGGATATAGCTCATCGATTTGGCTCGAAAATGCCCCATTCATGCTGTTTTGCCCATTTATCCACCCAAATGGCCACAAAAGTTTACACAGACCACACTGGGATGATCCCCAACCTTTCTGGCATGTACCGGTCGATTTTTGGCTGACAGCATGCTCGAACCCTGGGCCCATCCCCGAAACCATGGGATATAGCACACTGATTTGACTCAAAAATGCCCCATTGACACCGTTTTGCCTATTTGTCCCCCCAAATGGCCACAGAAATTTAAGTGAACCACACTCGGACTATCCCCAACCTCCTTAGTATGCTTCGATTAATTTTTGGCCAACAACATGCCCGGATCCATGGCCTACCCCCAAAACCGTATGCTATAGCACAACAATTTTGCTCCAAATCACCACGTTTGCACCGTTTTGTCCATTTGTCCACCGAAATAGACATGAAAAGTTAAACGGACCACATTGGTACGATCCCCAACCTCCCTGGCATGTCGCCATCAATTTTTGGACCACAGCACGTTCGGACCCCGGGCACACCCCTAAAACTGTGGGCTTATAGCACACTGACTTAACCCAAAAATGCCCCGTTCGCACCGTTTTGCTCATTTGTTCTTCTAAATGGCCACAAAAATTTAAACGGTCTAAACTGGGATGATCCCAACCTCTCTGTAATGACCCGATCTATTTTTGGCCCACAGGACGCCCTAACTCTCCCCCAAAGTCGTGGGCTATAGCATATCGATTTGGCTAAAAAATGCCCCTTCTGAGCTGTTTCATCAGTTTGTCCACCTAAATGGCCATGATAATTTAAACGAACCACACTGTGACTATCCCCAACCTTATTTACATGCCCCGATCGATTTTCAGCCAACAGCATGGTCGCACCTTAGGTCCACCCCAGAAACAGTGGGCTATAGCACACCGATTTTGCCCCAAAATGACCCATTTACGCCGTTTCGCCCGTTTGTCCACCCAAATGGCCATAAAATTTAAACGAAACTCACCGGGATAATGCCGAACCTCTGTAGCATGCCCCAGTCAATTTTGGCCAACAGCACGCTCGAATCCTGAGCCTACCCCTTAACTGTGGGCTATAGCATATCGATTTGGCCCAAAATGCCCCGTTCACGCGTTTTGCCCGTTTGTCCTCCGAAATGGCCACAAAAATTTAAACGGACCATACTAGGATGATACTAACCTCCCTGGCATACCCCAGTCGGTATTTGGCCAATAGCACACCTGGACCCAGGACACATCCCCAAAATCATAGGCTATAGCACACCAATTTAGCCCGAAAATGCCCCGTTCATGCCGTTTCGCCCGTTTGTCCACCCAAATAGCCATGAAAATTTAAACAGACCACATTGGGATGATCCCCAACCTCCCTAGCATCCCTCAATCAATTTTCGGCTTATAGAATGCTCGAACGTCGGGCCAACCCCGAAAACCGTGGGCGACAGCACACCGATTTGGCCCAAAAATGCCCCGTTCATGCAGTTTTGCCCGTTTGTCCAGCCAAATGGCTACAAAAATTTAAATGGTCCACACTGGGATGATCCCCAACCTCCCTAACAAGCCTCAATCGATTTTCGGCCCACAACACGCCCAGACCCCGAGCCCACTCCTAAAACCGTGGGTTATAGCACACCGATTTGGCCTAAAAATGCCCCGTTTGAGCTATTTTGCCCGGTTATCCACCCAAATGAACACCAAAATATAAACGGACCACACTGGGATGATCTCCAGCCTCTATGGAATGCTTTGGCCGATTTTGCCCACAAGACGTGTGGACCCTGGGCCCATCCCCAAAATAATGGGCCATAGCATACCGATTTGGCTTGAAAATGTCCGTTCGCGGTGTTTTTCCCGTTTCTCCACCCAAATGGCCACAAAAATTTAAACAGACCATAATGAGACGATACCCAACCTCCCTGACATGCCCTGATCAATTTTTGGACTATATTTCACTCAGACCCTGGGCCCACCGCCAAAACCATAGGCTATAACACACTGATTTGGCTTGAAAATGCCCCGTTCGTGCTGTTTCTCCCATTTGTGCACCCAAATGGTCACAAAAATATAAACGGACCATACTGGGACTATCTCCAACCTCTCTGGCATGCCTCGGTTGATTTTTAGCCCACAAGACGCTCGGACCCTGGGCCTACCCCCAAAAGCATGGGCTATAGCATATCGATTTGGCCTGAAATGGCCTCGATCGCATCATTTTACTAGTTTATCCACCAAAATGGCCACAAAAATTTAAACGGACTATACTGAGATGATCCCCAACCTCCCTAGCATGCCCCGGTTAATTTTTTGCCCTCAGCACGCCCGGACCCTGGGCCCACCCCTAAAACCTTGGGCTATAGCACACTGATTTGGCCTGAAAATACCCCGTTCGCACAATTCACGCATTTGTCAACCTAAATAGCCACAAAAATTTAAATCGACCACACTGGGACTATCCCCAACATCCCCAGCCTGCCCCAATCGATTTTCAGTGCACAGCACGCCCGGACCCCCGGCCCATCCCTGAAACCGTTGGCTATAGCACACCAATTTGGTATGAAAATGGCCCGATTGCACTGTTTCGCCTGTTTGTCCATCCAAATGGACATAAAAATAAAATTTTTTATGGACCATATTGGGATAATCTCCAACCTCCCTTGCATGATTCGATTGACTTTTGATCCACAGCACGCCCGGACCCCGGGCCAAACCCAAAAATCATGGTTATAGCATACCGATTTGCCTGAATATGCCTCGTTTATGTTGTTTTGCATGATTGTCCACCCAAAAGGCCATAAAAATTTAAACGGAAAGCACTGGGACTATATCTAACCTCCCTGGCATGCCCTGGTCGATTTTTGACCCACAAAATGCCTGAACCCTGAGCCCACCAATGAAATCGTGGGCTATAACACACCAATTTAGCTCGAAAATGCCCTGTTCAACCGTTTTGCCCGTTTGTCCACAGAAATAGCCACAAAAATTTAAATGGACCACACAGGGATGATCCCCAACTTCCCTGAAATACCCCAGTCAATTATCGACACACAGTATGCTCGAACCCTGGGCCCACCCCTAAAATCGTGGGTTACCGTTTGTGCTATTTCGCCCGTTTGTCCACCCAAATGGCCACGATAATATAAACGGACCATACTGGGATGATACCCATTCTTCCTAGCATGCCTCGATCAACTTTTAGCTCTCAACATACCTGGACCCTGGGCCCACCCCTAAAACCGTTGGCTATAGCACACCAATTTGGCTCGAAAATGCCCCATTTGTGCTGTTTCACCCGTTTATCCACCTAAATAGCCACGAAAATTTAAACAGATCACACTGGGATGATACCCAACTCCCTGGAACACCCCGGTTGATTTTTGGCCCACAGTATGCCCGAACCCCGGTCCCACCCCCAAAATCATGGTCTATTGCACACCGATTTGGCCGAAAAATACCCCATTTATGCCGTTTCATCAGTTTGTCCACCCAAATAGACATGAAAATTTAAATAGACTACACTGGGACTATCCACAACCTTCCTGGCATGCCCAATCAATTTTTGGCCCACAGCACGCCGAACCACGGGCCCAGCCCTAAAAACATGGGCTATAAAACATCAATTTGGCCCAAAAATGCCCCGTTCGTGCCGTTTCGCATGTTTGTCCACCCAAATGAACACCAAAATATAAACGGACCACACTGGGATGATCTCTAACCTCCATAGCACGCTTTGGCTAATTTTTGGCCCACAGGATGTGTGGGCCCTGGGCCCATCCTCAAAATAGTGGGCCATAGCACACCAATTTGGCTCGAAAATGTCCGTTCGCGGTGTTTTTCCCGTTTGTCCACCCAAATGGCCACAAAAATTTAAACGGACCATACTGAGATGATCCCCAACCTCCCTGACATGCCCCGATTGATTTTTGGCCCATACTTTGCTAAGACCCTGGGCCCACCACCTAAACCATAGGCTATAACACACTGATTTGGCTCGAAAATGCCCCGTTCGTGCTGTTTTGCACATTTGTGCACCCAAATGGCCACACAAATTTAAATGGACCATAATGGGACTATCCCCAACCTCTATAGCACGCCCTGGTTGATTTTTAGCCTACAAGATGCTCGGACCCTGGCCGCACCCCTAAAATCATGGGCTATAGCACACCGATTTGGCCTGAAATTGCCTCGATCGCATTGTTTTACCCGTTTATCCACCAAAATGGCCATAAAAATTTAAACGGACCATACTGAGATGATCCCCAACCTCCCTAGCATGCCCCGATCAATTTTTGGCCCTTTGCACGCCCGAACCCTAGGCCCACCCCTAAAAGCGTAGACTATAGCACACTGATTTGGCCTGAAAATACCCCATTTGCTCTATTCACATTTGTCCACCTAAATAGCCATAAAAATTTAAATTGACCACACTGGGACTATCCCCAACATCCCTGGCCTGCCCCAATCGATTTTCGGCACACAGCACACCCGGACCCCCGACCCACCCCTGAAACCGTGGGCTATAGCACACCGATTTGGTATGAACATGGCTCGATCGCACCATTTCGCCTGTTTGTCCATCCAAATGACCGTAAAAATAAAAATTTTAATGGACCATATTGGGATAATCCCCAACCTCCCTGGCATGATCTGATCGATTTTTGACCCACAGCACGCCCAGACCCCGGGCAAACCCCCGAAATCATGGTCTATAGCACATCGATTTGCCCGAATATGCCTCATTTATGTTGTTTTGCATGTTTGTCCACCCAAATGGCCATACAAATATCCTGTGCGCGCCGTTTCGCCCTTTTGTCCATCGAAATGACCATAAAAATTTATAAGACCACAGTGGGACGATCCCCAACCTCCTTGGCATGCCCCAGTCAATTTTCGACCCAAAGCACGCTCGAACCCTGAGCCCACCCCTGAAATCGTGGGTTATAGCACACCGATTTGGCCCAAAAATGCCCCGTTTGTGCCATTTCGCTCGTTTATGCACCCAAATGGCCACCAAAATTAAATGGACCACACTGGGACAATTTGCAATTTCCCTGGCACACCCCAGTTGATTTTTGGACCACAACACTCCCGAACCCTGAGCCCACTCATGATAGGCGAATTTACGCGCCTATATCAATATATTTTACCGATATTTTAGCCTAGTTTTGAGAACAAATTATCTATTTCATGCACTTTTAGTCCTTTTTCCTATAAATGAGCTAACGAATATGATTAGGAAAGTTTCAGGTATAAATGATGCAAAATACAACATTTTATGGCTTACTTGACGCAAAAGAAAGCTCATGAACGAAGGAGAAGGAAGTTGGACGCCTAAAGGACCAAATCTGCTGCATGGAAAATCTGTCCCGGGCTAAAACAACATTTCTGAAGACTTTGGGGACTTACAGACACAAAGCTGGATTTTGACAATGATACATTAACCTAATACAATTAGGTTATGTATTTCATTAGTTTATTTGGATTATGATAATGTTACCTTAACCTAGTACATTTGGGTTAAGTATTCCATTAGCCTATTAGGATTTGGTTATTTATTTCATTAGCTTAGTAGGAGTAGGATATGGGTATTATAAATACCCTATCATGCTAGAGATTTTTATTCATTCTTCACTTAACAATTCTACAACTCTTCTAATCTTTCCATTAATTCTATTCTTCTTCTATTATTAAATTCCACAACAAGAGAATCGTTACCAAGCTAAGGAAACACGCCACACGCCTATCACCTAAGCTACACACCATTAACCAATATTGTGATATAATAACAATGCCAATTGTGATCTCCTTCGCATTCATGGGTAACTAAACTTCTCTGTTGGGGTTATGGAAGCCGAATGAGATACTATCTATTGCTATGAGTTTGTGAGTTCAAGACACGTATATTGCTTATATCATTATTCTCTTCATCTTAATCTGCATCCTTTGCGGTTGCAAACGCAAGAATACGCCAGTCTAACATTTAACTTGTTCGAGAGAAAGGTTATTTGTCTGGAAAAGAGATAATGTCAAGGTAGTAGGACACCCTTTTCCTATTAAAAAGCTAGTGCCGTAACTGGACTAACCTCTTGGAGAATTCGTACCGTTAGACACGCTTTAAGCTCGAGAGAGTTAAAGTGAAATAGTCCTTGTTTAGGTCGAGAGACGCTTGGATTTACCATCGACTACAATTCTCTATAAGCAATTGCATGTCAAGACTCTACACACTCATAGCCAATAGAGACGTATACCTCAGAAGGTGGACATAACCCCAACGCTTCAGTTCTCATTGTTTACAACTAATGTAACAATCTCTCTCTTTTTACTTTATTATTTTCAGCTTTTGTTTACTTTACTTGCAAGACAAGAATCCCCCCTTCTTACGAGACTTGCACCAAAAGTCTATTAATTTTACTTACTTGTTGGCCAAGCTATTCCCTGTGGGATCGACACCCAACCCAGGTTGGGTTCTATATTTGCTAACGACCGCTTTACACTCAAACGAGAGCTGTAGATTGAGCGTTATCAAAAATTGGCGCCGTTGCCGGGGAATACGAGTGTCAATCAAGTTCGTAATAATTACTAGACCCTTTGGTCAAAGATTCTCGTACTTTTACATTTAGTTTTTTTGTTTTTTCTTGCAGGTTTTTACTTTAGTGCATGCCCCATACTAGAAGTTCTGGTCAACCGTTACTACCAATCAATCCGGAACCGCAACGAATTAAAAGAATGGAAGCTCAAGCTGAAATCAACAGGATGGCTGCTCAACACTAGCAGGAGAGATTAGCTGCTCTTGCCGCTACTCAAGTCCAACAACAAAACATTGATAATCCTGGGCGAGCAACAAACCCTGACGATGAGGATTTAGGTGACGACGAGTTGATAACCCCAAGGCATGTCGCTGAAACTGCAACACCTGCCAACAGAAGAGGTCGACAAGCTCGGTATAGATATGATCGCCAACCGTTGCAGCCAGCTTTTGACGATGATGATGATGATCTTGATGGTGCCGGAGCCACTGGAGCTATAATTCCACCACCATTAGCGCCCGGAGCCAAGTTCAACATCACAAGCACCATGATTCAGTTATTGCAACTCAAGGGATTATTTGGTGGACTAGCAGGCGATGATCCGAATATGCATCTCATCAACTTTATTTCTACATGCAAGTCGTTTGACAATCCTGGTGTTGGTCAGAATGCAATTCGATTACGTCTATTTCCATTGTGTCTGTCTGGGGAGGCAACACTATGGTTGAATGGGCTGACTCCTGATTCTATTACAAATTGGAGGCAATTGAGAGACACTTTCCTAGAAAGATTCTTTCTGCCATCCAAGAGGGCGCAATTGAGAGATGAAATCAGCAACTTTCGTCAGCTTCCCACTGAAGCTCTTCATGAAACATGGAAGAGGTTCAAGACAAAGCTAGCAAGGTGCCCAAACCATCACATGACCAATGTTCACCTAATGGAGATCTTGTATAGAGCCTTGAATTCAATAACTAAACCAGTGGTGGATAACGCAGCTGGAGGTTCTTTCATGGACCTCACCTTTGGTCAAGCAAGCAATATGCTAGATCGCATGACAAAGCAAAGTAGAGCTTGGCATACCAGGGATTCTGAGGTAGCAAGCCCCACTTTATCTATTGGCATGTCTGCAGACCAAAGAAGAAGAGAAGAAGAACGTGATCAAGACATGGCGCACATGAAAACACAAGTGGATCTTCTAACAAAGCATTATTATCAGGGAAGACTGAAAAAGTAAAAGCTGTGGCGCTGAAAGGAAGAGACGAATCTGATTCTGATGAGGAGGCCAACTACTTGAACAATCAGGGGGGTTTCCGCGGGAATGCCCAAGGAAACCAAGGACGGAACTATTATGATAAATCTGGAAGCAAAGACCAAGGTAGTTGGAAGAAAAATAATGAAAAGAGTGGTTTGTACGTTCCCCTTGGTAGACGTGATACCACCACATCTAATTCTATGGAAGATATGATGGCTAAGTTATTGAAAGGAGTTAAGGAGGTGATTGATGATTTGTCCTCCATGAAGCAATTAGTTGATTCTCATTCCACTTCTATCAAGCAAATAGAGCAGCAATTGAGCCAACTTTCAGCAGCATTCAATCAAAGAAAGGCTGGCACCTTACCGAGCGATACTGTGCAAAACCCAAGGAATGATGGGTCATGCATGGCCATCACTACCAGAAGTGGTAAGGTGATGGAAACTTCAGAAAAAGGCAAGCAAGTGGTTGACGAAGTTGCGGACATGGACGTTACACCTAGTGACGTTACAAAAGGAGAAGACGCCGCAACCACTACTTCCAATGTCAAGAACGCTACACCTAGTGATGTGCAGCCTGAAAAAATGGAAAAACGGAATCAAGAGGAGAAGAAAGCCACGGAAAGAACACTTTCATACCCACCACCACCTTTTCCCCAAAGATTGAAGAAGGTGGTCGATGACACTAAGTTCTGCAAATTTATGGCTATGTTGAAGCAGTTGACCATTAATGTTCCATTGGTAGAGGCACTTGAACAAATGCCTGGGTATGCGAAGTTTATGAAAGATCTTTTGACTAAAAAGAGGGCAGGAAGTTATGAGCTGAAGGATGATGTGCATCATTGTAGTGCAATTGCTACCCGATCGATAGTTCAGAAGAAGGCCGACCCCGGAGCTTTCACTATTCCTTGCACCGTCGGATCTTTGAACTTTGCCAAAGCATTGTGTGACTTAGGAGCCAGCATCAACTTGATGCCATTATCGATCTACAAGAATTTGGGGTTAGGAGATCCTACACCAACTAATATGAGGCTTGTTATGGCGGATAGGTCGGTAAAACGACCGGTTGGTATTCTATGCGATGTCTTGGTAAAGGTTTCTTCATTTATCTTTCCAGCAGACTTTGTCATCTTGGATTGTGAAGCAGATTCAAAGGTTCCCATAATCTTGGGACACCCTTTCCTTGCTACGGGAAGTGTGCTCATAGATTTGAGAGCTAATGAGCTTTCATTCTGAATAAATGACGAAGTGGTTCGCTTTGATGTTTGCAAATCAATGAAGCAACCCAAAGATCTAAGTGTATTTTCTGTGGCTGATGTTGTCTTTGATGATGAGAAAGAGTTACTTGCAGAAGAGCAAATTCTTGATGATCCTTTGGAGGTTTTGCTCATGAAAGGAGAGAATGATGATGCTGAAATTTCTGAAAATGATATTTGTGCTCTATCGGGATTAGGGACATATCGCTATACTCCCAAGAAGCTGGATCTTGATCTCAAGAATTGACCCACACCACCAGCTAAGCCATCAATTGAAGAACCACCCACGTTAGAATTGAAGGAGCTGCCAAGCCATTTGAAGTACGCATTCTTAGGAAGCGGAAATACTCTTCCAGTCATAGTGGCAGCCAATTTGGGTGAACAACAAGTTGCAGCTCTTATTGCAATCTTACGCAAGTATATTAGAGCTATTGGATGGACCATTGCGGATATTATTGGTATTCCACCTGGGATTTGCACACATAAAATTCAGCTTCAAGAAAAGTGCACACCCACCATTGAACATCAAGGGCGTTTAAACCCACCAATGCAAGAAGTGGTGAAGAAGGAGATTATCAAGTGGTTAGACGCAGGAGTTGTATATCCTATCTCTGATAGTACATGGGTAAGTCCTGTACAATGTGTTCCCAAGAAAGGAGGTATGACGGTGGTCGCGAATGCAAAGAATGAGCTTATTCCACTCAGGCCCGTTACTGGATGGAGAGTATGCATGGACTACCGCAAGCTGAATTCTTGGACGCTCAAGGATCACTTCCCCATGCCATTTATGGACCAAATGTTAGATCGATTAGCGGGGAAAGGATGGTTTTGCTTCTTGGATGGTTATTCAGGTTATAATCAGATTTGTATTGCTCCCGAAGACCAAGACAAGACAACGTTTACATGCCCATATGGTACGTTTGCCTTCAAACGCATGCCATTTGGCCTATGTAATGCCCCAGCCACCTTTCAACGTTGTATGATGTCTATTTTCTCTGATATGGTTGAAGACACTTTGGAGGTATTTATGGACGACTTTTTAGTTGTTGGTGAGTCCTTTGAAGCGTTCTTGGCAAACTTGAGCATGGCATTGCAAAGATGTGTAGAGTTTAACCTTGTGCTGAATTGGGAGAAGTGCCACTTCATGGTAAAAGAAGGAATCGTTCTTGGGCACAAGATCTCTGAAAGAGGAATAGAGGTTGATCGCGCAAAAATAGAGGTAATTGAGAAGCTACCGCCTCCAATTTCGGTGAAGGGAGTTCGTAGTTTTCTTGGCCATGCTGGGTTCTATCGTAGATTCATCAAAGACTTCTCCAAAATTTCTAGTCCATTATGCAAACTATTGGAGAAAGATGCGAAGTTTGACTTTAATGACGATTGCTTAAAAGCATTCGAATGCCTTAAAGGAAAACTCATTGAAGCCCCTATCATGGTAGCACCAGATTGGACGCTCCCGTTCGAAGTCATGTGTGATGCCAGTGGTGTAGCCGTTGGTGCTGTTCTTGGACAGAGAAAGGAGAAACTATTTCATCCTATCTATTATGCGAGTAAGGTCCTGAATGAAGCCCAAAGGAACTACACTGTTACTAAACAAGAGCTCCTAGCGGTTGTGTATGCGTTTGAGAAGTTTCGCGCCTATCTATTGGGTACTAAGGTGATCGTTCACACAGACCATGCAGCTCTTAGGTATCTAATGACGAAGAAGGATGCAAAACCAAGGTTGATTCGATGGGTGTTGCTGCTGCAAGAGTTTGATTTCAAAGTCAAAGATAGAAGGGGTTGCGAGAACCAAGTGGCTGATCACCTATCTAGACTTGAGAGTGAGCAAGTGGCGCAACCTGAAATTCAGATTGATGATGCATTCCCTAACGAGGAGATATTAGCGACAACAATGGAGAAATTACCATGGTATGCCGACTTTGCAAATTTCGTGGTGAGTAATGTGCTACCCGCTAATTTATCTTACCACCAAAGGAGGAAGTTTATGCATGACGTTCAGCACTACTATTGGGATGAGCCTTATTTTTTTCTAAGATGCGCTGATGGTATCATTCGACGATGTATATCCCATGAAGAAGTGCCTACTATATTGGAAGCATGCCACACTTCGCAAGTTGGAGGACATCATGCAGGCAATCGAACGGCAAGAAAAGTATTGCAAAGTGGATATTATTGGCCTTCGATATTCAGAGATGCATACGACTATGTGAGAAGGTATGACCAATGCCAACGTCAAGGTGCTATTTCAAAACACCATGAAATGCCCATGTCCAAAATTCTTGAGGTAGAACTCTTTGATGTGTGGGGTATTCATTTCATGGGACCATTCATGAATTCGTTTGGAATGAAGTACATCTTGGTTGCTGTGGATTATGTTTCGAAATAGGTTGAAGCTGTAGCATTGGCCGACAACGAAGGAAAGCGTGTTGTAGCGTTCTTAAAGAAGAATATCTTCTCTCGCTTTGGAGTACCTCGTACTATCATAAGTGATGGAGGATCTCACTTTTGCAACAACTTATTCAAATCTGTATTGGCCAAGTATGGTGTCAAACAACACAAGGTAGCTACGCCTTATCATCCCCAAACTAGTGGACAAGTTGAGGTTTCCAATCGTGAGATCAAGCAAATCCTTGCCAAGACAGTTAATGCAAATAGGAAGGATTGGTCTCGAAAGCTAGATGATGCACTATGGGCGTATAGGACTGCATTCAAGACACCCATTGGTATGTCACCTTATCAGCTAGTTTACGGGAAGGCTTGTCATCTACCCATTGAACTCGAGCACAAGGCATTGTGGGAACTGAAGCAATTAAACTTGAATTGGGATGACGTGAAGAATCTGAGGTTGGAGCAGCTGAATGAACTAGATGAATTCCGTCTCCATGCATATGAAAGATCAGATTTATACAAGGAGCGGATGAAGAAGTATCATGATCAGCGGATTGTTCGACGAAACTTCCAAAAGGGTGACATGGTACTACTCTTTAACTCCAGATTCAAGCTCTTCCCAGGTAAGTTAAGATCGAAGTGGTCTGGTCCATTTAAGGTTATCCATGTCTACTCGTCTGGAGTAGTCGAATTGGAAGGCAATAAGGGTGTTGTCTTCAAAGTGAATGGCCAACGTGTTAAGCCATATATCGGTCCTCTTGACTCGATGAATGACATGGCCATCACTTATCTCGACGAAGTATAAGTACTCGAGATTACTACGTCGAGCCACGACAATAAATAAGGCGCTAGATGGGAGGCAACCCATCGTTTTATCGTTTATCGTTTTTCCTTTCATCCTAGTACTTGTTTTGTTTTGCTAAATGAAAAATCCAAAAATAAGAGTCGTGCCACGACCAAAACTAAGGCGCTTGGTGGGAGGCAACCCATTGTACTAATCGTTTTCGTTTGGTTTTGAGCAAAAATAGGTGCAAGAAGTATTCAACGAGGAGATCGATTTCAATTGACGATTTGGATGCATTGTATGGTAAAGTTGGTAAGTTAGGAACGGTGATGCATAAGGCTATGGATTGAGCCTTTTCCTCGTCAAAATAGGCTTCGAGGAAGGCTAGGCCTTGGTAAAACTAGGCCACGAATGATGGACGACCTATCCTATAGCCTAAGGTCTCAGAATCTAGTGTGCTATACACTATGCACCGCCTATTCCTAGGTATGCTTTTGACTCTGCGCCGCCTATTCTATGGCATTTGGTCTCAGTATCTCATATGCCATAGACTATGCGGCGCATATGTCTACAAATGCCATAGACTATGCGGCGCATATGTCCCATTATGCCATAGGCAATGCGCCGCATATGTCATTGATATGCCGAGTATTATGCGCCGCATATGTGGTGTTTTTGTCTCCAAACCCGATTGTAAATGGGTCATAACCCGACCCATACTCTTCCTATATAAAGGGGACTTAGTTTTATAACATAACCACATTAGAAAATACCCTAAGGGCGCCGCATAACCTTCCAAATCCTCTCAAAATTTTCTTCTTTTGCTCTTCCAACTCACAACACCATCTCCACAAGCTTCAAGCAAGTAAGTACTCTCTTATTCTTCATTTATTTCTCGTAAGTACTACGTTGCTATGTTTATTATGAATTGCTAAATCATATAAGATTGTTGGTGATGTTCATGTGTTTGGATTGTTGTTGCAAAATCATGTGAGTAAACATATACGTAGGGAATTCTTGGCTTGTTTCCGACTTGAATTTGGTTTCAATAGCATTGTTATAATAATTGATGAATTGATATAGCTATGAATATTTCTTAAGATTGTTGTTTGGATGCTTACATGTTAGACTATCCCGGCCATCAGGATAAGATTATAGTGCCTATCGACTTAGGAGGTTGTGCTTGTTGTAAGAATAACGATTCCATGTGGTAACCCCTATGTTGTAGTGTTGCTATATCTACCATGAAAGTAGTCCAATGGCTGCAAATAAGAGATACAATGCTGATTTTCTTGTCGGAATACAATCCTAAAACGTATGTCGACGAAATCTGAGTACTCGACTACTTTCACCTCACTGATTTGTGTAACAAAATTAAGTGTGGGGTGGTACCCTTAGTGCTTGTATATAGATTGTATCAAGTGAGATTGTGCTACAACTTACATTATTTCTAGTCTCAGGTACAATGGCACCTAAAGCAAGGCAAGGCAAGGAGAAGGCTACCACGTCCCAAAAAGGCAAGAAGAGAAGTCGAAAAGACCAAGGAGAATCATCCTCAGCACACCTACCACGCAGAATATTCAGAATAAAATGGGTTCTTGAGGAAGAAGCCAAAGCATGGTACAACAACAATAAAGAAAGAAAGTATGTGCACGTCGACTTGATCAACAAGGAGACCTTAGCAAAGAAGGAGCCGCGAATGTTGGCAAAAATAATGGCCTTGAAGCTGGATTTCATCTTCCGAGACATGGGAGAGTGTAATCTTGATCTGACAAGAGAGTTTTATGCCAACTGGTCGCCGAACACAACAGGCAATGAAGTTAAAATTAGGGGCCAAGTGTTACAGCTCACCGCGGATTGGATCAACTCTTTTCTTGGCTTACCTTCGGTCGACACAACACCATTCAAAGAGCTGTACAGAAGGCCTCCCTATAGAGCGATACGACACACGCTTTGTGGAAGTAGATCAATGGCAAGGTGGGGCAGACATAAAGAAACAGGCCGACACAACACCTTCCCCTATGCTCCACTGAATAGGGAAGCAAGAATCTGGATGCGCATTGTCAACTCATGTCTTATTCTTGGGACTCAATACACCAAGATATCGAGAGATAGAGTGTGTTTGGTCTATGCTTTAATGACAAATGTCCCTGTCAACGTTGGGGCAATCATTAGATCTACCATGAGGAAGGCCAGACTCTACAAAAGGTCCCATTTCACATTCGGCAATTTGTTGACAGCAATGTTGCGGAAGGAGGATATCGAAGAGGAACCAGCTGACCACAAACTCCCACAGAACCCAAAGAAGGTTGACCTCACCAAGGTCAAAGATGCTGAAACAACTCATGGAGTCAACCTTACTACTGCGGAGAGACATGCTCGTGATGAGAGTTTCTTCCGTCATCTATATGGCATGACACGATTCACTATGATGAGTGGTGGACGTATTCCAACTGCTGAAGAGCTCCAACAGCTGGACCACGACTACCCAATGAACATGCATGCACGGGAGATGTGTGGAGTGGGCATATACTTTGAGGAACCTCTAGACGATGATGTGCCGACTGATGATGATAGACGCTTGCCTGATTCCGACGAGGAGGAGAACTCTGACGACGACTCTTATGATGATTCAGACGAAGGGGGTATGACCTCTGACATTGAGGAAGAGTCCGACTAACTAGGTTCTTCGTATTTATTTTCCACTGAGGGCAGTGTCCCGTTTAAGTGTGGGGTGGCGGTATTGCATGCTATACTTCTCTGTTTGCACCTATGTTTGTTTGTTTACTTTGTTTTTTTTTTTTTAAGTTTTTTTAGGAGTAAATTTTTTCTAGCTTCGCATGAAATTATTTTGATAGGCAGCATGAGATTATAACAAGAGTATGTGCTACAATTGTGACTATTGAGACGTTTAGGCTCTAGTTGTGACTCATTATGTGATATTGTGTGATTCAATTCCTTCACTTGTTGGGTCAAGAGTCTATATTACTTCCAATCAAGTCGACCATGTGCCTTGTGTGTGTGAGATAATAGTATATTCTATGTGTGTGGCTGATGCTAGAACTTGCCTGGTATGTATGCAAAGCGAAAATAAGGAGTGTAAGTTTAGGATATGATTTAGGCATTTCTTTGGCAACCTATATTTGTTTACCTTCAGTTTTACCTACCCATGGACATCATCCTAGTCAAACCTTTGAGCCTTTAGCCTATTTCTTTGACAGCCTCGTATGTAAGCCTAATCCATTTTTTTCAAGACCGTAATTTGATCCAAATTCCTAAGTGCTTTAAATTAAAAAAGTCATGTGACAACATAAGAGGAAATTGGGTGAGTATGATGCTTTAAATTGTAATGGTGCTTGAATGTGTTATGAAAAAAAAATAAAAAAAAATGCTATCATAAGAGGTATGTTGTGAAAAGAAAAAGAAAAAGAAAGCTGAAAAGTGAGTTGTTCTTAAAATTGAAAAACAAAAGAGGAGAACAAGGGTGGTAGAATAAAAGAAAGAAGAAAGGTTGAAAGAAAAAAGTGTCAATGATACAATGTGATGTATTAAAGTGCTTAGGAACTTATTCACTATTTCTGGCCAAAATAGTCCTATCCGTCCCTTAGCCTACATTACAAGCATCAAAAGACCTACTTGATCCTAATCTTAACATTCTGACATTTAGTGGAGTACTACACTAAGGGCAAGCCTATGGTCATCAGTTGCTACATATGAATTCTTTGTGAGAGCGAGAGCAAGGATATTCTGATACCCATGTTTGAAAAATATGCTATATTTGTGAGTGATTATGGGTACTATATGGTGAGACACACATGGTTGATGAGCTTTGGATAGTTGTATATGATTCTATGCACTTTAACGTTTGCATGCGAGTTGATCACCATCACGAGTCAATACTTGAGGTTAAATTGTTTCTCCTTATAATCGGAAAGCTACTCTTGGTTGATAATCGTTGTGCTTGTCTTGATAAATGTTTTGTGTTGTTGTTGTAAAAACCCTAAGTTGATGTTTAGAAGGACATGATATGTTGTTCGAGGACGAACAAAGCTTCAAGTGTGGGGTGTTGATGATAGGCGAATTTACGCGCCTATATCAATATATTTTACCGATATTTTAGCCTAATTTTGAGAACAAATTATCTATTTCATGCACTTTTAGTCCTTTTTCCTATAAATGAGCTAACGAATATGATTAGGAAAGTTTCAGGTATAAATGATGCAAAATACAGCATTTTATGGCTTACTTGACGCAAAAGAAAGCTCATGAACGAAGGAGAAGGAAGTTGGACGCCTAAAGGACCAAATCTGCTGCATGGAAAATCTGTCCCGGGCTAAAACAACATTTCTGAAGACTTTGGGACTTACAGACACAAAGCTGGATTTTGACAATGATACATTAACCTAATACAATTAGGTTATGTATTTCATTAGTTTATTTGGATTATGATAATGTTACCTTAACCTAGTACATTTGGGTTAAGTATTCCATTAGCCTATTAGGATTTGGTTATTTATTTCATTAGCTTAGTAGGAGTAGGATATGGGTATTATAAATACCCTATCATGCTAGAGATTTTTATTCATTCTTCACTTAACAATTCTACAACTCTTCTAATCTTTCCATTAATTCTATTCTTCTTCTATTCTTAAATTCCACAACAAGAGAATCGTTACCAAGCTAAGGAAACACGCCACACGCCTATCACCTAAGCTACACGCCATTAACCAATATTGTGATATAATAACAATGCCAATCGTGATCTCCTTCGCATTCATGGGTAACTAAACTTCTCTGTTGGGGTTATGGAAGCCGAATGAGATACTATCTATTGCTGTGAGTTTGTGAGTTCAAGACACGTATATTGCTTATATCATTATTCTCTTCATCTTAATCTACATCCTTTGCGGTTGCAAACGCAAGAATACGCCAGTCTAACATTTAACTTGTTCGAGAGAAAGGTTATTTGTCTGGAAAAGAGATAATGTCAAGGTAGTAGGACACCCTTTCCTATTAAAAAGCTAGTGCCGTAACTGGACTAACCTCTTGGAGAATTCGTACCGTTAGACACGCTTTAAGCTCGAGAGAGTTAAAGTGAAATAGTCCTTGTTTAGGTCGAGAGACGCTTGGATTTACCATCGACTACAATTCTCTATAAGCAATTGCATGTCAAGACTCTACACACTCATAGCCAGTAGAGACGTATACCTCAGAAGGTGGACATAACCCCAACGCTTCAATTCTCATTGTTTACAACTAATGTAACAATCTCTCTCTTTTTACTTTATTATTTTCAGCTTTCGTTTACTTTACTTGCAAGACAAGAATCCCCCCTTCTTACGAGACTTGCGCCAAAAGTCTATTAATTTTACTTACTTGTTGGCCAAGCTAATCCCTGTGGGATCGACACCCAACCTAGGTTGGGTTCTATATTTGCTAACGACCGCTTTACACTCAAACGAGAGCTGTAGATTGAGCGTTATCACCCACCCTCGTAACTATGGGCTATAACACACCAATTTAGTCCAAAAATGCCCCGTTCGTGCTATTTCGCCCGTTTGTCCTCCCAATTGGCCATGAAAATTTAAACGGACCACACTGTGACGATACCCAACTTCTCAGTCCTGCCCTGGTCGATTTTAGGCCCTCAGCACGGCCGGGCCTCTAGCCCACCCCCAAAACTGTGGGCAATAACACACCGATTTGGCCCAAAATGCCCCGTTTGCGTCGTTTCGCCTATTGGCCTACCCAAATGGCCATAAAAATTTAAACAAACCATACTAGGATGATCCCTAAACTCCTTGTCATACCTCGAGCCCAACCCCAAAACAGACTCTTTGGCACGCCTCGGTTGATTTTTGACCCACAACACTCCCAGACCTCGGGCCCACCCATAAAATCATGGGCTATAGCACGCCGATTTGGCCCCAAAATGCTCCATTCGTGCCGTTCTGCCCGTTTGTCCACCTAAATGGCTATGAAAATTTAAAATAACCACACTGGGACGATTCTCAATCCCCTGGTATGCCCCGGTCAATTTTTGGCCCATATCACGCCGATTTCTTAGACCCTGACCCAAAATCGTGGGCTATAGCACATCGATTTAGTCCGAAAATATCCGGTTCGCGCCGTTTCTCCTGTTTGTCCACCCAAATGGCTACGCAAAAATAAATGGACTACACTGGGATGATTCTCAACCTCCTTGGCACGCCCTAGTCAATTTTTGGCCAACAGCACGGTCGGACCCCAGAGCCACCCCAGAAACCGTGGGCAATAGCACACCGATTTAGCCCGAAAATACCCCATTCGCATCATTTCTCCCGTTTGTCTACGCAAATGGCCACAAAAATTTAAGCGGACCATACTGGGATGATCGCCAACCTCCCTGACATACCCCGGTCGATTTTTCGCCCACAGGACGTTCAGACCCTAGGCCCACCGCCAAAACCATAGGCTATAGCACACTGATTTGGCTAGAAAATACCCCGTCACACTGTTTCACCCGTTTGTACTCCCAAATGGCCACAAAAATTTAAACAGACCACAATGAGACTATTCCCAACCTCTCTGGCATGCCCCGATTGACTTTTTACCCACAGAACGCTCGGACCCCAGGTCCACCCCCGAACCATGGGCTATAGCACACTGATTTGGCCTGAAATGGCCTTGATCGCGTTGTTTTGCCCGTTTGTCCTTCAAAATAGCTACAAAAATTTAAACGGACCATATTGAGATTATCCCCAACCTCCCTAGCATGCCCTGATCAATTTTTGGCCATCAACATACCCGAAACTTGGGCCCACCCCTAAAACTGTAGGCTATGGCACACTGATTTGGCTTGAAAATGCCCCGTTTGCGCTATTCGCACATTAGTCCACCCAAATGGCCACAAAAATTTAAACGGACCACACTGGGACTATCCCCAACCTCTCTGGCATGCTCCGATTAATTTTTAGCCCACAACACACCTAAACCCCAGGACTACCTGCCAAATCGTGGGCTGGTCGATGTTTGGTCCACAGCACGCCCTGACCCCAGGACCACCCCTGAAATCGTGGGCTATAGCACACCGATTTGTCCCTAAAATGTCCCATTCGTACTGTTTCACCCGTTTGTCCACCCAAACGGCCACAAAATTTAAACGGACCACACTAGAATGATACCTAACCTTCCTGGTATGCTCCGGTCAATTTTTGGCCCACAGTACGCCCGGACCCTGAGCCCCCCCCAAAACCATAGGCTATAACAAATAGATTTGGCTCGAAAATGCCCCCTTCGCACCGTTTTGCCTGTTTGTCCACCCAAATAGCCACAACAATTTAAAAGGGACATACTGGGATGATCACTAACTTCCCTGGCAAGCCATAGTCAATTTTTGGCCCACATTATGCTTGGACACCGAGCCCCTAAAATTGTGGGCTATAGTACACCAATTTGGACTGAAAATGCCCCGTTCATGCCGTTTCTCCTGTTTGTCAACCAAATTGCCACGAATATTTGAACGGACTACACTAGGACTATCCCCAACCTCTGTGGTATGGTCAGAATGATTTTTGGCCCATAGAACGTCCAGACCCCGGGTTCACCACCCAAACCGTGGGCCATAACTTACTAATTTGGCCCAAAAATGCACTATTTGTGCCGTTTCATTCGTTTGTCCACCCAAATAGCTACGAAAATTTAAACGGATCACACTGGGATGATCCTCAACCTCCCTATCATGCCTCAGTCAATTTTTGGCCCACAGTATACCGATTCCCCAAGCCCTCCCCCAAAATTGAGGTCCATAGGACACCAATTTAGTTCGAAAATGCCCCATTTGTGCCGTTTCACCTGTTTGTCTGCCCAAATGGCCATAAAAATTTAAATGGACAATATTGGGTCGATCCCCAACCTACCTGGCATGCCCAGTCGATTTTTGTTTAACAGTACGATCGGACCCCGAGCCCACACCTGAAATCATGGGCTATAGCACACTGATTTGGCAAAAAAAACCCTGATCGCGCCGTTTCGCCCCTTTGTCCACCCAAATGGCCACAAAATTTAAAAGAACCACATTGGGATGATCCCCAACCTCCCTATCATGCCTCGATCGATTTTTGTCCCACAACACACCTGGACGCCGAGCCCACCCCCAGAACCGTAGGCCATAGAACACCAATTAGGCCCGATAATGCCCCGTTCGCGCTATTTTACCCATTTGTCTACTCAAATATCCACAAAAATTTAAACGAACCAAACTAGAATGATCTTTAACCTCCCTGTCATGCCCTGATTGATTTTTAGCCTACAGCACGCCCAGACCCCTGTGCTACCCCCAAAACCGTGGGCTATAGCACATTCATTTGGCTCGAAAATTCACTGTTTGCATTGTTTTGCCTATTTGTACACCCAAATGGCCGCAAAAATTTAAATGGACAACACTGCGATGATCCCCAACCTCCCTGTCTTGCCCTAGTCAATTTTTAACCCACAGTACGCTCGAACTCCTGACCCCCTAAACGTTGGGCTATAGCACACCGATTTGACCTAAAAATGCCCCATTCGCATCGTTTCACCAGTTTGTCCACCTAAATGGCCACAAAAATATAAACGGGCCATATTGGGATGATCCACAACCTCCCTGGCATGCCCCGATCGATTTTCAGCCCACAGCACGCCCGGTCCCCGGGCTCACCCCAAAACCGTGGGCTATAACATACTAATTTTTTCGGAAAATGCCCTATTCGGACCGTTTCTCCCATTTGTCAACCGAAATGGCCACATAAATTTAAACGGACTATACTGGGATGATTCTCCACCTCTCCGACATGCTTCAATCAATTTTTAGCCCACAATGCGCCAAAACCCTGAGACTACCTGCCAAAACCGTGGGCTATAGCACACCGATTTGGCCTATAATTGCCTTGTTCGTGCCGTTTTACCCGTTTGTCCACCCAAATGGCCATGAAATTTAAACGAACCATACTAGGATGATATCCAACCTCCCTGGCACGCCCGGTCAATTTTCAATCCACAGCACGCCTGGACCCTGGGACCACCCTTGAAATCGTAGGCTATAGCACACCAATTTGGACTGAAAATACCCCATTTGCACAGTTTCACCCGTTTGTCCCCCTAAATGGCCACAAAAATTTGAACGAACCATACTGGGATGATCCCTAACCTCCCTGGTATGCTTCGATAAATGTTTAGCCCATAGTATGCCCTGACCCCGAGCCTACCCCCAAACCATAGGCTATAGCAAACCGATTTGGCCCGAAAATGCCCCCTTCACACCATTTTATCCGTTGTACACCCAAATAGCCACAAAAATTTAAACGGACCATACTGGGATGATCACTAACTTCCCTGGCACACCACAGATAATTTTTGGCCCACAGCACGCTTGGACTCTGAGCCCTGCCAAAACCGTGGGCTATAGCACACCGATTTGAATCGAAAATGCCTCGTTCACACTGTTTCTCCTGTTTGTCCACCAAATGGCCACAAAAATTGAAACAGACCACACTGGGACTATCCCCAATATCTGTGGTATGGACAGATTGATTTTAGGCTCACAACACGCTCAGACCCCGGGTTCACCCCCAAAACCACAAGCCATAACACACTGATTTGGCCTAAAAATGCACAATTTGTGCCGCTTCGCTCGTTTGTCCACCCAAATAGCTATAAAAATTTAAATGGACCGCACTAGGATGATCTCCAACCTCCCTGGCATGCCCAAATCAATTTTTGGTCCACAACATGCTGATTTCCCAGGCCCTCCCCCAAAACCGAGGGCTATAGGACATTGATTTAGACAAAAAATGCCCCGTTCGGGCCATTTCACCTGTTTTTCTGCCCAAATGTCCATGAAAATTTAAACGAACCATATTGGGTCGATCCCTAACCTGTCTGACATGCCCGGTAGATTTTTTGCAAATAGCACGCTCGAAACCCGGGCCCACACCCAAAATCGTGGGCTATAGCGCATTGGTTTGGCTAAAAAACACCCTGTTCGCGCTGTTTCGCCCCTTTTTCCACCCAAATGGATACAAAAATTTAAACGGACCATACTGGGATGATCCCCAACCTCCTTAGCACGCCCCAGTCAATATTTGGCCCACAACACGCCTGGACCCTGAGCTTACACCAAAAACCATAGGCTATAGCACACAAATTAAGCCCGATAATTCCCCGTTCACGCTATTTTGCCCGTTTGTCCACCAAAATATCCACAAAAATTTATACAGACCAACCTAGATTGATCTCCAACCTCCCTGGTATGCCTCCGTTGATTTTTGGTCCACTGCACACCCAAACCCCGGGCCCACCCCCAAAACCGTGGGCTATAGCACATTGATATGGCCCAAAAATTCCCTGTTCACGTTGTTTTGCCTGTTTGTCCACCCAAATGGCTGCAAAAATTTAAACGGATCATACTACGATGATCCCTAACCTCCCTAGCATGCCCCAATTAATTTTCAACCCACAACACGACCGGACCCCAGACCCCCTAAACCGTGGGCTGTAGCACATCGATTTGGCCTAAAAATGCCCCGTTCGTGCCATTTCCCATGTATGACTATCCAAATGGCCATGAAAATATAAACGGACCATATTAGGATGATCCACAACCTTCCTGGCATACCCCTATCAATTTTTGGCCTACAGCACGCCTGGAGCCCGGGCCCATCCCCTCAACCATTGGCTATAGCACACCGATTTGGCTTGAAAAAGCCCCATTCGTGCAGTTTCGCACGTTTCTCTACCTAAATGGCCACAACATTTTAAATGGACCATACTGGGATAATCCTTAACCTCCTTGGCATGCCCCAGTCAATTTTTAGCCCACAGCACACCCGAACCCCTAGCCCATCCCCAAAACCGTTGCCTATGGCACACCAATTTTTCCCAAAAAAGCCCCGTGTGCGCTGTTTCACCCGTTTGTCCACCCAAATGGCCATAAAAATTTAAACGGACACCGTTAAGATGATCCCCAACCTCCCTAGAAAGCCCCGATTGATTTTCAACCCACAACACGCCCGGAACCCAGGCCCACCCCAAAACCGTAGGCTATAGCACACCGATGTGGCCCAAAAGTACCCTGTTCGCACCGTTTCACTCGTTTATCCACCCAAATGGTCACAAAAATTTAAATAGACCATATTGGGATGATCCCCAACCTTCTTGACATGTCCCGATCAATTGTTGGCCCACAGCATGCCTGATCCCTGGCCCACCCCCAAAATCGTTTGTTATATCCCATCGATTTGGCCTGAAAATGCCTCGTTCGCGCCGTTTTTCCTGTTTGTCCACCCAAATGGCCACGAAAATTTAAATGAAACACACTGGGACGATCTCCAACCTCTCTGGCACACCTTGATTAATTTTTGGCATGCAGCACGCCCTAAATCCGTTCCCATCCCCTAAACTGTGGGCTATAGCACACCTATTTGGCCTAAAAATGCCCCATTTATGCTGTTTTGCCCTTTTGTCCATCCAAATGGCCATAAAAATTTAAACGGACCACACTGGGATGATCCCCAACCTCCCTGTCACACACCGGTCAATTTTTGGCCCACTTCACGCCTGGACCCCGAGACCACCCTTAAAATTGTGGGCTATAGCACACCAATTTGTCTTGAAAATGCCCTGTTCGAGATGTTTCTCCCGTTTGTCCACCTAAATGGCCACGAAAATTTAAATAGACCGCACTGGAATGATCCCTAACCTCCCTAGCATGCCCCTGTCAATTTTCAGCCCACAGCACGCTCGGACCCCGGGCCCACCCTCAAAACCGTGGGCTGTAGCACACCGATTTAGCTCAAAAATACTCCGTTCGTGTCATTTCGCTTGTTTGTCCACCCAAATTGCCACAAAAATTTAAACCAACCATACCGAGATGATTCACAACCTCCCTATCATGCCCTGATCGATTTTTGGCTCATAGCACACCTGGACCCTGGGCCTACCCCCAAAATCATGGGCTATAGAACACCGATTTGGCCCAAAAATGCCCTGTCTGTGTCGTTTTGGCCGTTTGTCCACCCAAATGGCCATGAAAATTTAAAAGAACCACACTGGGATGATCCCCAACCTTCTGTCATGACCCAATCAATTTTAGGCCCATGGAATGCCCGAACGTCGGGCCAACCCCTAAAACTGTTGGCAATAGCACACCGATTTGGCCTAAAAATGCCCCGTTCGTACAGTTTTGCCCGTTTGTCCACCCAAATGGATATGTAAATTAAAACGGACCACACTGGGATAATCCCCAACTTCCCTGGCAAGCCCCAATCAATTTTTGACCCATAAAACGCCCGGACCCTGAGCCCACCCCCAAAATTGTGGGTGATTTAGCCTAAAAATACCCCGTTCGAGCTGTTTCGCCCATTTATCCACCCAAATGAACACCAAAATATAAACGGGCCACAATGGGATGATCCCCAATCTCCATGGCATATTTTAATTGATTTTTGGCCCACAGGACGTGTGGACCCTGGGCCCACCCCCAAAATAGTGGGCTATAGCACACCGATTTGTCTTGAGAATGCCTCGTTTGTGGTGTTTCACACATTTGCCCACCCAAATGGTCATGAAAAATTTAAACGGACCACACTGGGATGATCCCCAACCTCTCTGGCATGCTCCGATTGGTTTTTGGCCCACTAAACGCCCAGAACATGGAACCACCCCCTCAACCGTGGGCTATAGCATACCAATATAACCTAAAAATTCCCCGTTCGCGCCGTTACACCCGTTTGTCCATCCAAATAGCCACAAAATTTTAAAGAAACCACATTGGGATGATCCCCAACCTCCCTGGCATGCCCTGGTCAATTTTTGGCCTACAACACGCTCGAAATTCGGGCCCACCCCCGAAAACGTAGGCTATAGCATATCAATTCGGCCCGAAAATGCATCATTCACGCCGTTTTGCCGTTTGTCCATCCAAATGGCCACAAAAATTTAAACGAACCACACTGGGATGATCCCCAACCTCCCTGACATGCCTCTATCGATTTTTGGCCTACAAGACGCTCAGACCGTGGGCCCACCACCAAAACCATAGGCTATAGCACACTGATTTAGCTTAAAAATGCCCCGTTTGTGCCGTTTTACCCGTTTGTGCACCCAAATGGCCACGAAAATTAAAACGGACCATACTGAGACTATCCCCAACCTCTCTGGCATGCTCCGGTTGATTTTTAACCCACAGCACGCTCGAACCCCGAGCCTACCCCTGAAACCATGGGCTATAGCACACCGATTTAGCCTGAAATGGACTCGATTGCGTCGTTTTGCAAGTTTGTCCACCAAAATGGCCACAAAAATTTAAACGAACCATACTGAGATGATCCCCAAACTCCCTAGCATGCCCCGGTCAAATTTTGGCCCTCAGCACACCCGGACCCTGGGACCACCCCTAAAACCGTGGGCTATAGCACACTAATTTGTCCTGAAAATGCCCATTTGCACTATTCACACATTTGTCCATCCAAATGGCCACAAAAATTTAAACGGACCATACTAGAACTATCTCCAACATCCCTGGCCCGCCCCTATCGATTTTCGGCACACAGCACACCCGAACCCCCGTCCCACCCCTGAAACCGTGGGCTATAGCACACTGATTTGGTACAAAAATAACCCAATCGCACCATTTACCCTATTTGTCCATCCAAAATGGCCACAAAAATTTAAACGGACCATACTGTGATGATTCCCAACTTTCGTGGCATGACCCGATCGATTTACATTATTTTGCCCGTTTGTCCACCCAAATGGCCATAAAAATTTAAACGAACAACATTGGGACTATCCCTAACCTCCCTGGCATGCCCTGGTCAATTTTTGACCAATAATATGCTCGGACCCCGGCCTCACCCCCGAAATCATGGGCTATAGCACACCAATGTGGCTCGAAACTTGTTCGGCCATTTTGCCCATTTGTCCACCGAAGTGGCCACAAAAATTTAAATAGACCACACTGGGATGATCCCCAAACTCACTGGAACACCCCGATCAATTATCGAACCACAGTATACCCGAACCCTAGGCCCACCCCAAAATTGTAGGCTATCGTTCGCGCTGTTTTGCCCGTTTGTCCACCCAAATTGCCATGATAATATAAATGAACCACACCGAGATGATCCCTATTCTCCTTGGAATGCCTCGATCAATTTTTGGCCCACCTCGTTTGCGCTGTTCCACCCGTTTATCTACCTAAATAGCCACAAAAATGTAAGCAAACCATACTGGGATGATCCCCAACTCCCTAACACGCCCCGGTTGATTTTCATCCCACAATACGCTTGGATCCCGGTCCCACCCCCAAAATCATGGGCTATAACACATCGATTTGGCCGAAAAATGCCCCATTTGCATCGTTTTGTCCGTTTGTCCACCCAAATAGACACAAAAATTTAAACAGACTACAATGGGACTATAAAAAACCTCCCTGGCATGCCTCGGTCAATTTTTATCCCATAAAACATTCAAAATCAAGGCCCACCCCTGAAACCATAGGCTATAGCACACTGATTTGGCTCAAAAATGCCTAGTTCGTGCTGTTTTGCCAGTTTGTCCACCCAAATGACCACAAAAATTTAAACGGACCACACTGGGACAATCCCCAACCTCTTTGTCATGCCCTAATAAATTTTTAGCTCACAATATATCCGGGACAACCCCCCAAACTATGGATTATTGCACACCAATTCAGCCCAAAAATTCCCCATTCGTGCCGTATTGCCTGTTTGTCCATTCAAATGGCCACAAAAATTTAAATTGACCATACTGGGATGATCCCCAACCTCTTTGGCATGCCCTGATAAATTTTTGGCCCATAGCATACCCAAAAACTTAGCCCACCCCTAAAACCATGGGCTAAAGCATACCAATTTCGCCCAAAAATTGCCCATTCACGCCATTTTGCCCATTTGTCCACCCAAATGGCCACGGAAATTTATATGGACCAAACTCGGATGATACCCAAAATTTCTAAAATGCCCCGATCAATTTTTGACCCTTATCACGCCTGTACCCAGGACCACCCCAGAAACCATGGGCTATAGCACACTAATTTGGCCCAAAAATGCCCCGTTCTCACCGTTTTGCCTATTTTCCACTCAAATGGCCATTAAAATTTAAATGGAACACACTGGGATAATCCCCAACCTTCCTGGCATGCCCTGGTTAATTTTCGGTCCACATCACGCCCAGACCCCAACCTACCATCGAAACTCTGGGCTATAGGACACTAATTTAGCCCAAAAATGCCCCGTTAGCGTTGTTTTGCCCATTTGTCCACCCAAATGACCATACAAATTAAGTTTATAATGCCCCGAGATTCTATCCCGAGATGCCATATGGTGCTTATGGACCCGAAAGACCACAAGCTAACCCTTTTCTGATATTTGTACCTGTACACTGCATAATATCTGAAAAATGCAGAAACTTGCCATAAGGTTCAACACATCTGTAAATACTTAAAACAAGAAACTGAATACTAATACATCCATCTGAAAAGCCTCTAACTGTATGAACTCTGGAGTTGATTGGAGATGTTCCCAACTAACTCCGTCAATAAAAAATAAACAAAGTCTGAAATAATAGTAGTAAACTAAGACTCGTCCTCGAAAGAAGAGGACTTACTGCTACTGCTGCTGACTAGGACCAAACTGTTGAGGATAAACTGGATCCTGTGCCTCTGAACCTATGGTGTCAAATAAAACACCATAGCGCAAATGCATCAGTACAAAAATGTACCAAGTATGTAGACGGGGTAGGCTAATGCAAGGGTTCACGCATGCATAATATCTTAACTGAATAATCATGAAAATGCCGCCTAAGAACACATACATGAATGCACAGAGCATGAACACAATTATTACAACTCTAGATATCGAAACTCAGATACCACTTTACTGCAGACTGAAATCACTACTAACACTGAGATACTGAATCACTGACTCATCTGATACTGATAACTGAGGATCTGGATGTGCTTACATCAATGACTGAATTCTTGGACTTACTACTTTCGACTGACAGGATTAGAGATCAATCTTTCTAACAGATGATTTCGGAAGCTTAATCAATGATAAGAAATATGATTATATCTGAATCTGACAACAAAAATACTCAATAGAAATCTGATACTGTGATCAAGCCTGTCTGACAGTATATTTTTGAATATAATATCAAATAACTATATGTTAGACCAAGTCTATCTAATGGGATGGCCCATAAATCAATAAAAATATCTGAGTTCCTCACAATGATAGATGATTGTATCTAATAGTCCTGATTTCTGAAGACTAATTCTAAAATTGAGACTGAATTTGAAACTGAAATGGTGGGAAGTAGTCACTTAACTAACATTACCCGACCTACCACATGTGGGGTTCAACCTGTACCCCAGTTGGAAGGGTGTCATTACCGCGTCACTGGTAAAGACAACTCAATGTGAACCTCATCTAGCAGGTCCTCAAATGAGAACGGTGGAGCCCTCATCTAGCAGGTCAAGCCACCTCATCTACCCTTATCTAGAAGGTATGATGTATCTCATCCACCCTCAACTAACAGGTGCGATGTCTCAACCTATGCTGGCTATGTAGTTCTGGAGTACAAGGATTACTTGTAAGAGTCACACCCTCTTAGTAGGTAAGTTCCCATCCTTGAGCTCGCTCGGTGCTAGTTTCTACTCCCAACTGAAAGACTCAGAACTGAATTCTCAACTGAACACTAGCTAAACTGAATCTGGCACTGATCATATTACTCAAATGGTCTGACTGAGTTACGCTGAGATCACTTGGTTTCGTATCTGATGGAAAAGATATCGAATCATGGTATTTGACTGACGTTATAGAGCTTGAATAGATTACTCGAATTGCTTCTGAGATTAGGATTGGATAACTTGAATACTATTAGAACTGAGCTAATTACAGATCTGAGGCTAGATTACTAGCGATGTAAAGATTACAGAGATAACTGAGATTACTGAGCTTTATTAAGCTTCGCACTTGTCTGAGGATACAGAGTTCTATAGTTAACTGAGTTCTGAGAATCATGGCTCTATTGGAATTATCGAGAAACTGACACAGGCTCTAAACAACAACTTTATTTTTGGGTATAAATACCACTAGGACTCGATAACATAAAAGTAAGACATAATCATTCTTCATCATAAATCATTCATGCATCATCATTGTCATCATTAATCACTACAATTATTCATTCATCACTACAATTATTCATTCATTATTACAAGAATTTATTCATCATTACAATCATTCATGTATCATCACAATCGTTAAAGCATCACTTCAAGTAGCTGGGCATCATAACATACTTTCCCTCTCAAGATCCTTAGGACATCGCATTAAGCATTTTGGAAACATAGACCTCTATTCATCATCACAACTGCAAAAGGGTCACTCCAAACCTTTAAGGATCATCAACATCGGTTCACCATTATATACTATCCTAGGGAAGACATTCTATTAATTATACCCCATTCAACGAGATCTTACATCAAGTACTTCATACCTATATCGGTCTTGTCATGTATTTGGATATCACTTGATTTGGGGGAAACTTCATACTAACATGTCACTATTTACTTGCTAACCATTTGACATGTATTTAAAGCTTAGCATATATCAAAGAGCTCAAAATTGGGGAATTTAAAACCATCATATCTTGACTTGTTCACTAGGGTCTTTCAACAACTACTAGACACGACCGATTTTACACCTACTTGGGGATTTATGCTATCTTGGCACATTTCACTCACTAAGGAATTTTATCAAACACTAGGCATGCATGGACTAGCTCACAATTTGGGGTTTCCTATTCAACATACAATAGTGGCCCTTATGCTTCACCTAAGCTCTTTATCAAACCTATGGGGAACGTTATTCACTTATTCAACCATTTTTACACTCAAACGCCATGAACACATCATATGGAAAAACAACTTCAAGAGGGTCTATCACAAACATCACATGAATTCCACATACTAGGGTCAAAGTTCATAAATTTTGTAGGCAAACATAAATCAAAACTCAACAACACATTAAACATTAATTTCAACTCATACAAATCATTTACAACTCATAAACATAAAAGTCTTTTAGTTTTAAAAAGGGTTCTTGAGCTTCTTGGATGAAAGGGACCCAAGAATCAACATCTACATACCTAAACCTTTGAAATTGGGTGAACTTTAGTGCTTGAAACTTTATCCACACTTGAAATAAATAAATTCTTGAAGCCCACACTATGAGGAATTTGATTCTTGAAGAAACCTTGAAGAATTTATGGATGAATTTTTGAAGATTAGGGTTCTTGAATGACCCTAGATATTCTTGAGAGAATTGGAAAATAAAATGATGGAATTAGGGTTTGAATGAGGGTTTCTCATATTTATAGAGGCTCAAAAAAGGTGGAAAATGACCAAAATACCCTTGAAAAAATGCCCTTGAATTGATGGAAAAATATACTTGACACCATCCGTGACAGTCCGTCAGGTTCATGATAGGCCGTCATGAATGGTAGTCACAAAAGGGGTCCAAATTCTTGATTTTCTGCCCAGGGCTGACGAAGTTGTCAGAAATATTGTTAGAATGTGACGAAATTGTCAAAAAGGTCATCAGAAACGTGATAGCCTGTCAGAAACGTCGTCACCGTTTTCTAGCTTGACATGCTGGAGTAAAATGGGTATAACTCTTTACTCCGATATCGGATTTAGGCGAAATTGGTATCGTTGGAAAGATAATTCAAAGATATTTCATTTGATATATAGAAATCCACTCAGTTATTCATATACAATGAGTTATGGTCGATTTAAGTTGACCCAAATTTTCAAGGTCACTAAAACTTGAACGATAGGAAAGTTTTCAACTCGTTCATGAGTTAGGGGACCTCTATGATCTTAATTTATGATCAAATAGATTTCCACACGATTCAAAGTATTTCATACTTGGGAGGATATTGTTGAAGTATTTTGACTCAAATTTTTGCTTTACCAAATACGCTCTAAGGCTCAGACTGGAAAAGGATTTTACGGGGCATTACATTATCTCCCTCTTGAGAACATTCATCCTCGAATGTCGTTTGATAGTCTAAGAATACGGATCAACAAAACTTACTCAAGAAATGGAAACATCTCAGATCAGGACTACGCAACTGGAACGACTGACATATAGAGTTCTCACACTGGGCCTGCATATATGATGAATGGAATACTCGACTGATGATACTCATAACTGAATTATCATAATACACATGCATATCGGATGCATGGACTCATAACTGGGATGATCTCATGAATACACGACTGAACACACGCTGACAAGCTTAACTCTTTCTACTAAATGCGCATATCTAATGCATGAATGTCCTGCTAATCTGACTTTTGAAAGCACGACTTGACAACGCACCAATGATTGATGCTAACTTTAAATGGGACACAATGGGATGATCCCTAACCTCCCTAGCCTGCCCTGATTGATTTTTGGCCCACAAAATGCCTGAACCTCAGGCCAGTCCCCAAAATCGTGGGCTATAGCACATCGATTTGGCCTAAAAAATGCCCTGTTTGCATTGTTTCACCTGTTTGTCCACCCAAATGGCCACAAAAATTTAAATGGACCACACTTGGATGATCTCCAAACTCCCTGGCAAGCCCAAATCAATTTTTGGCCCACATCACGCCCGGTCTCTCGGCCCACCCCTGAAATCGTGGGTTATAACACACCAATTTGGCTCAAAAATACCCCGTTTGTGCCGTTTCGCCAGTTTGTCCACCCAAATGACCATGAAAGTTTAAACGGACCACACTGACGATCCCCAACCTTTCTGGCATAACCTGATCGATTTTTAGCCCACTCCACACTCGAACCTTGGGCCTATCCCCTAAACCGTAGGCTATAGCACACCAATTTGGCCTAAAAATACTCAATTTGCACCATTTTGCCCGTTTGTTCACCCAAATGGCCATAAAAATTTAAACGATCCATACTAGGATGATCGACAACCTCCCTGGCATGCCCCCTTCAATTTTGGGCCCATAATACACCCGGACCCAGGGCCAACCCCCAAAACCGTAGGCTATAGCTCATCGATTTCATTCGAAAATGCCCCGTTCATGCTGTTTTGCTCGTTTGTCCACCCAAATGGCCGCAAGAATTTAAACGAACCATACTAGACGATCCCCAACCTCTCTTGTATACCCCAGTTGATTTTCAGCAAATAGTACGCCCGAACCCCGGACCCACCCCTGAAACTGTGGGCTATAGCACACCAACTTGGCACTAAAATACCCCGTTTGCGTCGTTTCGCCTATTTATCCATCGAAATGGCCATCAAAATTTAAACGGACCATACCGGGACAATCCCCAACCTTCCCAGCATGCCCCAATCGATATTTGGCCCAGAGTACGCCAGGCCCACCCTCTAAACCGTAGGCTATAGCACACTAATTTTGCCCAAAAATGCCCTGTTTGTGCAGTTTCGCCAATTTGTCCATCCAAATAGCCATAAAAATTTAAATGGAACATACTGGGATGATCTCCAACCTCCTAAGCATGTCCCAATAAGTTTTTGTCCTACAAAACGCCTGGAACCCAGGCTCACCCCTAAAACCGTGGACTGTAGCACATCAATTTCTTCAAAAATGGCCCGTTCGTGCCATTTCGCCTGTTTTTCCACCTAAATTTAAATGGACCATACTGGGATGATCTCCAAACTCCTTGGAATGCCCAGGTTGATTTTTGGCCCACACCATACCCGAACCCCAGGCCCACCCCTAAAATCGAGAGATATAGCTCACTGATTTGGCCTGAAAATGCCAAGTTCGCATCGTTTTGCCCATTTCTCCATCCAAATGGCCACAAAAAATTAAACGGACAAAATTGAGACTATCCCCAACAACCCTAGTATGCCCCAGTCAATTTTTGGCCAATAGCACACCTGAACCCCGGGACCAGCCCTAAAACCATGGGTCATAGCACACTAATTTGGCCTAAAAATGCCCCGTTCGCGCCGTTTGGCCCATTTGTCCACCCAAATGGGCATAAAAAATTAAATGAATTACACTGGGACAATCCCTATCTCCCTGTTATGCCCCAATCAATTTTTGACCCACAACACACTTAGACTTCGGGTCCACCCCCAAAATTGTGGGCTATAGCACACCCATTTGGCCCAAAAATCCCCCGTTCGCGCCGTTTCGCCCGTTTATCTACACAAATACAACAACAACAACAACAACAACAAACCCAGTGTATTCCCACCTAGTGGGGTCTGGGGGGGGGGTAAGATGTACGCAGTCCATACCTCTACCTCTGAAGAAGTAGAAAGGCTGTTTCCGATAGACCCCCGGCTCAAGACAGTCGCCACACAAATATAAATATAAATATAAATATAAATATAAATATAAATATAAATATAAATATAAATATAAAGTAACGCATGGTAGTAGGAAACATCGGGAAGCACTCAGATACATAATAAAACATGGAACACCGAAATCGTAACAAGAAGAAGAATAGGAATGGGAATAAAAATAAGAGTAGGAAGAATAACAGGAATAATCCCCCACTCCCTACCCTTGCGCCCCCAAACTGGCCCTAGTCTTCTGCCCTAATCCTCGCCCTCCAGACCTTCCTATCTAGGGTCATGTCCTCGGTGAGCTGTAACTTCTCCATGTCCCGTCTAATCACCTCTCCCCAGTACTTCTTCGGCCTACCCCTACCCCGCCTAAAACCATCCAACGCTAGCCTCTCACACCTACGGACCGGGGCATCCATGTCCCTCCTCTTCACGTGTCCAAACCAACTCAATCGGACTTCCCGCATCTTGCACTCCACTGGAGCCACCCCAACCTTCTCCCTGATAGTCTCATTCCTAACTCTGTCCCCTCTAGTCATCCCACACATCCAGCGCAACATTCGCATTTCCGCCACCTTCATTTTTTGGATGTGGGAGTTCTTAATTGGCCAACACTCCGCTCCATACAACATGGCCGGACGAACTACCATCCTGTAGAATTTGCCTTTAAGCTGGGGCGGCACCTTCTTATCACACAACACCCCCGACGCGAGCTTCCACACAAATGGCCACAAAAATTTAAACGAACCACACTATGATGATCCCAACCTCCCTGGAATACCCAGTTGATTTCTAGCCAATAATACATTCGAATTCCAAGCTCACCCCCGAAACCGTGGGCTATAGCACACCATTTAGCCCAAAAATGTCCTGTTGGTGCCGTTTTGCCCTCTTGTCTATTAAAATGACCATAAAAATTTATACAGACCATAGTAGGATGATCCCCAACCTCCTTGGCATGCCTCAGTCAATATTCGACCCACAGCATGCCTGGACCCCGGGCACACCCTTGAAACCGTAGGCTATAACACATCGATTTGGCCCAAAAATGCGCCGTTTGTGCTATTTTACTCGTTTATCCACCCAAATGGCCACGAAAAATTAAATAGAACACACTGAGATGATCTAAAACCTCCCTGGCATGACCCTATTGATTTTTTGACCACAGCACGGTCGAACCTCGGGCCCACCCTCAAAATTGTGGGCTGTAGCACACCAATTTATCCCGAAGATGCCCCGTTCATGCTATTTCGGCCGTTTGTCCTCCCAATTGGCCATGAAAATTTAAACAGACCACACTATGATGATACCCAACATCTAAGGCATGCCCTGGTCAATTTTAGGCCCCCAACATGTCCGAACCTCAGGCCAACCCTCAAACCATGGGCTATAGCATACTAATTTAGCGTAAAATGCCCCGTTTGCATCATTTTGCCCGTTGGTCCTCCCAAATAGCCACAAAAATTTAAACGGACCACACTGGTATGATCCTTACCTCCCTGTCATGCCCCGATCTATTTTTGGCCCATAGAACACTCGGACCCCAACCCTACCCCCGAAAGTGTAGGCAATAACATATCGATTTGGCCCAAAAATACCCCATTCGTACCATTTCGCCTGTTTGTCCTCCCAAATGGCCACAAAAATTTAAACGGACCACACTGAGATGATCCCTAACCTCCCAAAGCATGGCTGGACACTGGTTACAACCCCAAAATTGTGGGCTATATAGCATACCGATTTGGATCGAAAATGCCACGTTCACGCCGTTTCTCCTATTTGTCTACATAAATGGTAACAAAAATTTAAAAAAAACATATTGGGGTGATCCCCAACTTCCTTGGCATGTCCCGATTAATTTTTCACCCACAGCACGCCCAGAGCCCGGGCCTACCCATAATATTGTAGGCTATAGCACACTGATTTAGCCCATTCACGCCGTTCAGCCCGTTTATCCATACAAATTTAAAATTTAAATTTGTATGGGACGATCCTCAAACTCCCTGGTATGCCTCGTTCAATTTTTAGCCCATAGCACACCGATTTCTTTGGCCTTTCCTCAAAACCGTGGGCTATAGCATATCGATTTAGTCCAAAAATGTCTGGTTCGCACCGTTTCTCTTGTTTGTCCACCCAAATGGCTACGAAAATTTAAACGGACCATAATAGGATAATTTTTAACCTCCTTGTCATGCCCTAGTAAATTTTTGGCTAACATACGCTCGGACCCCAGACCCACCCCAAAAATCATGGGCTATAGCACATCGATTTTGCCCGAAAATTCTCCATTCGCGCCGTTTCTCCCTTTTGTCTACCCAAAGGGCCATGAAAATTTAAATGAACCATGCTGGGATGATACCCAACCTCTATGACATGCCTCGATCAATTTTTATCCCACAACATGCCCAAAGCTTGGGACTACCTACCAAAATCGTGGGCTATAGCACACCGATTTAGCCTGACAATGCCTCGTTCACGCTGTTTTGCCCGTTTGTCCACCCAAATGGCTAAGTAAATTTAAATGGACCACACTAGGATAATTCCCAACCTTTCTGGCACGCTTGGTCAATTTTCGATCCACAGCACGCCTGGACCCCGGGACTACCCCTGAAATCGTGGGCTATAGCACACCGATTTGGACCGAAAATGCCCCATTCGTGCTGTCTCGCCCGTTTGTCCACCCAAATGGCCACAAAAATTTAAACGGACCACACTAGGATGATCCCTAACCTTCCTGGCATGCTCCGGTCAATTTTTTGCCCACAGTACACCCGGACCCCGAGCCCACCCCCGAAACCAAAGGCTATAGCAAATCGATTTGGCCCAAAAATGCCCCCTTCACACCATTTTGCCCGTTTGTCCACCCAAATAGCCACAAAAATTTAAACGGACCATACTAAGATGATTACTAACATCCCTGACATGCCATGGTCAATTTTTGGGCCACAGAACACCTGGACCCCTATCCCCCCGATACTACTAGCACACCGATTTGGATCGAAAATGCCCCGTTCACACTGTTTCTTCTTTTTGTCCACCGAATGGCAACAAAAATTTAAACGAACCACACTGGGACTATCCCCAACCTCCGTGGTATGTCCAGATCGATTTTTGGCCCACAGCATGTCCAGACCCCAGGTTCACCCCCAAAACCGCGGGCCATAACACACTGATTTGGCCCAAAAATGAACCATTTGTGCCGTTTCGCTCCTTTGTCCACCCAAATAGTTATGAAACTTTAAACGGACCACACTAGGACAATCCCCAACCTCCCTATCATGCCCCGGTCAATTTTTGGCCCACATCATGCTGATTCCGTGGGCCCTCCCCCAAAACCGAGGGCAATAGGACACCAATTTGGTTCGAAAATGCCCCGGTCAATTTTTAGCCAACAACACGCTGATAACGCTCAAACTACAGCTCTTGTAAGAGTGTAAACAGTCGTTGTCAAATATAGAACCCAACTGGGTTGGGTGTCGAATCCCACAGGGAATACTCGGTCACTAAGTAAGCAACGACTATTAGACTTTTGATGAAAATTCTGCGAATAAAGGGGGGATTTTGTGCGTGCAAATGATTTAAACAAAATAGTAGAGTTAAAACGAAAAATAGAAGAGTAAGGCGGAGTACTTGGTAGGTTTTAATCAATGAGAATTGAGAGTTAGGGTTATGTCCACCTTATGAGTTATACGTATCTATTGACTATGAGTTATGCAGAATTCAGACATGCATGCGCTTATAGAGAATCATATTCTATGGTAAATCCAGGCGTCTTTCGACCATCAAGGACTATTTCACTTTAACTCTTTCGAGCTTAAAGCGTATCTAATGGTACAAATTCTCCAAGAGGTTAATCCAGTTACGGTACTAACTTTTAAACAGGGGTTGGTGCCCTATTTCCTTGACATTCTCTCTTTTTCAGACATGTAACTTTTCTTTCGAACAAGTTAATGCTATACTGGCGTATTCTATATGTTTGCAACCACAAGAATTTACATTAAGATGAAGAGAAGAATGATATAAGAAGCATACGTGTCAAGAATTCACAAGCTCATAGCAATAAATAGTATCTCATAAGGCTTCCATAACCCTAACAGAGGAGTTTAGCTACTCATGAGTGCAACGAAAAACATGATAGACATTATCATCATACCAAAATAATCACAAACTCATGAAAAGTCTGTCTTGGCGTCACTTGTGAAGTGATTTCTGTTGCTAGTAGTGTTTCTCTTGTTGTGAAAATTAAAAGTCGAATAGATGAAAGAAAATTGTCAGAAATAAGAATTAATTGAAAGAGAATGAATGCTGAAAAGTTCAGCAAAATAGGGTTTTTATAACACCCATATCCTATTCCTACTAAGCTACTGCATACTTATCCTAATCCTACTAGGTTACTGAATTCTTTTCCTAATCCTACTAAGTTACTGCTGATCCCCAAGTCTTTGGAAATGCTGTTTTTGCCCGAGACAAGTTTTCCATGCGTCACTTTCAGTCCATAGGCGTCCAAACGCTGCTTTCCTTCTTTCGTGAAGCTTCCTTTTGCGTCAAGTTATCCATAAAATGCTGAAATCTTCATCATTTATACCTGAAAACTTTCTAATCACGTTGGTTAGCTCACTTACAGGAAAAAGGACTAAAAGTGCATGAATTATATAGTTTTGTCCTCAAAACTTAGCTAAAATATGGGTACATTAAGGCGCTTTAGGCATGTAAATACGCCTAACATCAACACCCCACACTTAAAAGCTTTGTTCGTCTTCGAACAAAATATCATGTCCATATAAACATCAACTTAGGGTTTCACAGTAACAACACAAAATATTCATCAAGACAGGCACGACAATTATTAACAAAAAGTAGTTTTCTGATCACTACTAGAGACAATTCAACCTCCAACCTAGACTCGTGATGATGGTTAATTCGTATCCAAAAGTTAAGGCACAAAGAATCATACACAACTACCCAAAACTCATCAACCATGTGTGTCTCACAATATATCACCCATAATTACTCACAAGTATTTCATTTTTTCGAAACATGGGTATAGGATTTTCCTTGCTCTGACGCTCACAAAGAATTCATATGTTGCAACTGATGACCATAGGCTTTCCCTTAGTGTAATGCTCTACTAATATTAGAATGCTAAGCTTAGGATCAAATAGGTCTTTACAGCTTGTAATGTAGGCTAAGGGACGGGTAGGACTATTTTGGCCAGAAATAGTGACTATGTTCCTAAGTGCTTTGATACATCACATTATGCTATTAACACTCTCTTTAAAACAACCTTTCTACCTTTCTTTCATCTACCACCCCTTTTTACCTATTTTGTTATTCAATGATAAACACAAAGATCTTTTTATCTTTTTCTTTTTTTCTTTTTATAACATACCTCTATGATAGCCACTCTTTTTTTTTTATAACAAATTCAAGTACCAATACACTCTAAGGCATCACTCTTACCCAATTTCCTCTTATTTTGTCACATGACTTTACAATTTAAAGCACTTAGGAATTTGGATCAAATTATGGTCTTGAAAAAAATGGATTAGGCTTACATATGAGGTTGTCAAAGAAAATAGCTAAAGGCTCAAAGGGGTTGACTAGGATAATGTCCATGGGTAGGTAAAACGAAGGTAAACAATCACAGGTTTCCAAAGAAATGCCTAAATCATATCCTAAACTTACACTCTTTATTTCGCTTTACATACACACCAGGCAAGTTCTAGCATCAACCACAAATATAGAATATACTATCACCTCACACACACAAGGCACACGGTTGACTTTATTGGGAGTAGTATAGACTCTTGACCCAATTGATGAAGGAATTGAACCACACCCTTATCACATAATGAGTCACATTTAGAGCCCAAATGTCTCAATAGTAATGATTTTATCACAGACTCTTGTCACAATACCATGCTGCCTATCAGAACAATTTTATGCAAAGTTTTTAACAAAATTTTTTTTTTTTTAAAACTTTGACTACTAAACAAATAAAACCAATAAACAAATAAACATAAATAAGCAAATGCAGAGAAAGAAGTATAGCCTACAAATACCAGCACCCCACACTTAGATGGGACACACTGTCCTCAGTAGAAAATAAATAAGAAGAACCTGGATTAGGCGGACTCCTCCTCTATGTCTGGGGTCATCCCCCCTTCATCGAAATCATCATAGGAGTCATCGTCATCTGAAATATCCTCCACGTCGGAGTCTGGCATTCGGCGATCATCATCGGTTGGCACATCATCATCGAGAGGTTCCTCAAAGTACACACCTACTCCACACATAGCCCTTGCATGCTCGTTCATTGGGTAGTCATAATCCAACTGTTGGAGCTCTGCAGCAGTTGGAACATGACCTCCGCTCATCATGGTAAACCGAGTCATGCCATAAAGGTGGCGAAAGAAACTTTCATCCCGAGCATGACGTTCTACCGTGGTAAGGTTAATGCCATGCATGGTTTCAGCATCTTTAACCTTTGTAAGGTCAACCTTCTTCGGGTTGTGTGGAAGCTTATGATCAGATGGATCCTCTTCAATATCCTCCTTCCTCAATATTGCAGTCAATAGATTGCCAAATCTGAAGTGGGACCTCTTGTGTAGCCTAGCCTTACGCATTGAAGATCGAATAATTGCCCCGATGTTGATGGGGACGTTTGTCATTAATGCGTACACCAAACACACTCTATCTTATGTAATCTTTGTATACTGAGTCCCTGGAATCAGGCAAGAGTTGACTATTCGCAATAATATTTGAGTTTCTCTGTTCAAGGAAGCATATGGGAAGGTGTTGTGCCGACCGATATCCTTGTGTCTGCTCCAAAGTGCCATTGATCTTGTTCCGCATAGTGTATGTCTGATTGCCCTGTATGGAGGTCTGTTATATAGCTCTTTGAGTGGTGATGGATCAACAGATGGCAAACCCAGAAAAGAGTTGAAGAACTCCGCATTTAGTTGTAGAACTTGACCCCGAATCTTTACTTCACTCCCTGTAGTTTTCGGTGACTAGTTGGCATAGAATTCTCATGTTAGATCGAGATTGCATTCTCCCATATCTCGGAAGATGAAATCAAGATGTAACGCCATGATCTTGGCCAACATGCGAGGTTCTTTCTTTGCTAGGCTTTCCTTGTGTATCAACTCCACATGAACATATTTTTTCTCTTTATTGTTCCTATACCACTTCTTTCCTTCCTCCTCTAGGACCCATTTGATTCCGAAAATGCGGCGAGGTATTTGTAGTGAGGAGGATTCACCTTGCTCTTTATGTCCCCTTTTGTGGCCTTTTTGTGAGGTGGTCGCTTTATCTTTTCCTTGTCGTGCTTTTGGTGCCATTTGTACCTGAGATTAAAATGATAGTCATGTTAGCTTCATCTCGGTAGATACAATCGACAAACAATCAGTAGTGGCACCACCCCACACTTAGTTTGTTGGCACAAACTAGTTAAGTGAACGTTGTCGATTACTCAAACTTCATCGATATATGTTTAGGTGGTGCGTTCCAACAATATAATCAGTGCAGTCATACTTTTCTTGTTATCTTAACTATCCTTTTGATTCTATCTCAAGTAATCTTGACAAATACTTTCATGTTTGGATTGATGTACCCTTTTGCACAAGACTACTACATAGAGATTGTATCAAGGTATGGCATAGAAATAATCAACATCTCATGTTTGTAGTTAACCATGATTTTTCATCTCAATGAACAAGTCATTCGAACATGAAAGCTTTCAAGTCACAAGATTAGGCAATTTTCTTGACCATACCAATTCCGCAAAAGTATGACAGTGTATCAAAATCAAATTCAAGTTGGAAAAAAGTCAAGACCATCCTTACGTATCCTTTCACTCACTTAGTTGTATCACAACAAATCAACCATATTCAAATCACCAACACTACTTCAAGATTTAACAGTTTATTATAGGCGTAGTAGTGTAGTACTTACGGAATATAAAAGAAGAGCAAAGAAGTACTTACTTGGTTGATGGCCTCAGAAGATGTTCTTGCAAAGTAAAAGAGAAAAAGGAAAATTTTTGGGAGAATTTGGAGAGGTAGGCGGCGCTTAGGGTGAAGTTTCAATGCAATTTTGTTTTAAGACTAAGATTCTATTTATAGGACAAGCTTGGGTCGGGTTTTGACCCATCTGGAATTGGATTTGGAGACCAAAAAGTGGGCATAGGCGGCGCCTAATGCTTTGCCTATGCTTGGCATAGGCGGCGCCTTTTGCAAAGCCTAGTTGGACATAGGCTTTGGCATAGGCGGCGCCTATGCTATGGCATTGTTGGGACTAGGCGGCGCCTATGCCATGACATTTTAGATTCAGAGACAAAAGGCTTTTGCATAGGCGGCGCCTATGCTATAGCATTGTAGAATCCGAGAGCTTAGGCCATAGCATAGGCCTTGCCTTGTTCGTGGCCAAGATTTACATAGGCCATGCCTAACCCATAGCCTTTTGCTTCTTCATTCCTAACCTACCACCTTCAACATGAACCGCTTCCAAATCAAAATTTTAAACCAATCTCCTCCTTTACACCTCTTGTACCTACACTTACTCAAAACCAACAAAAATGATTAGAACGATGGGTTGCCTCCCATCAAGTGCTTGATTTAATGTCGTGGCACGACATAGTTACCTCGAGTACTTAGACTTCGTCGAGATAAATGGTGGCCATGCATTTTGTTGAGTCAAGAGGACCGATGTATGGTTTCACTCGTTGGCCATTCACCTTAAAGACAACCCCATTATTGTCTTCTAACTCAACTACTCCCGACGAGTAGACTTGGCTAATTTTGTACGGGCCAGACCATTTGGACCTTAACTTACCTGGGAATAGCTTCAGTCTGGAATTGAAAAGAAGTACCATATCACCTTTTTGAAAGTTTCGTTGAACAATCCGCCGATCATGATACTTTTTCACCCGCTCCTTGTAGAGGTCTGATCTTTCATAAGCATGTAGACGGAATTCATCCATCTCATTTAGCTGCTCCAATCTCCGATTCATAGCATCATCCCACTTCAAATTCAATTGTTTCAACACCCACAATGCTTTATGCTCGAGCTCAATGGGAAAGTGACAGGCCTTCCCATAAACTAGTTGGTACGGGGACATGCCAATTGGCATTTTAAATGCAGTCCTATAAGCCCATAGTGCATCGTCCAGCTTCCGAGACCAATCTTTCCGATTAGCATTTACAGTCTTAGCAAGGATTTGCTTGATCTCTCGATTGGAAACCTCTACCTGTCCACTAGTTTGAGGGTGATAAGGCATAGCTACCTTGTGTTTCTTGACCCCATAATTCAGCAACACGGCTTTGAACAGCTTGTTGCAAAAGTGTGATCCTCCATCGCTTATGATGGTACGTGGTACCCCAAAACGAGAGAAGATATTTCTCTTCAAGAATGCTACAACACACTTTCCTTCATTATCGGCCAGCGCTACTGATTCAACCCATTTGGATACATAGTCGACAACAACTAGGATGTATTTCATCCCAAATGAGTTTACAAATGGGCCCATGAAATCAATACCCCACACATCAAACAGCTCTACTTCAAGAATTTTTGACATGGGCATCTCATGGTGCTTCGAAATCGTGCCTTGTCTCTGACATTGGTCACATCTTTTCACAAATTCATAGGCATCTCTAAATATCGAAAGCCAATAATAACCGCTTTGCAATACCTTCCTTCCTGTCCGACCACCTACATGGTGTCCCCCAACTTGGGAAGCATGGCTTGCTTCCAAGATACTTAGCACCTCCATATGAGATTTGCATCGTCTGATCACACCATCCGCGCATCGTCTAAACAAATATGGCTCATCCCAGTAGTAGTGTCTCACATCGTGCATGAACTTCCTTTTTTGATGAAATGATAGATTTACAGGCATCACATTACTTACCACGAAGTTTGCAAAGTCTGCATACCATGGTAACTCTTCCATCATCGTGGCTAAGATCTCTTCATCAGGGAATGCATCATCAATCTCAAGATCAGGCTGCGCTATATGCTCGTTCTTGAGTCTAGATAGATGATCAGCCACTTGGTTTTCGCAACCTCTTCTATCTTTTACCTCAAAATCAAATTCTTGCAGCAATAATACCCATCGAATTAGCCTTGGTTTTTCGCATCTTTCTTTGCCATCAAATATCTCAGAGCTGCATGGTCTGTATGAACTACCACTTTGGTTCCCAACAGATAAGCACGAAACTTTTCAAAAGCATACACTACCGCTAAAAGCTCTTGTTCCGTGACAGTATAGTTCTTCTGGGCTCCGTTCAATACCTTGCTCGCATAGTAGATTGGATGGAATAACTTTTATCTTCTCTGGCCAAGTACAGCACCCAAAGCTACCCCGCTAGCATCACACATGACTTCAAATGGTAGAGACCAATCGGGCGCTACAATGATAAGAGCTTCAATTAGCTTCCCATTGAGGCATTCAAATGCCTTCAAGCACTCTTCACTGAAGTCGAACTTTGTATCCTTCTCCAAGAGCTTGCATAATGGACTAGCAATCTTGAAAAAGTCTTTAATGAACCTTCGGTAGAAACCTACATGTTCGAGGAAACTATGAACTCCTTTGACCGAAATTGGGGGTGGTAGTTTCTCGATGACTTCAATTTTAGCTCGATCCACCTCAATTCCTCTTTCGGAGATTTTATGCCCAAGAACAATACCTTCTTTTACCATAAAGTGGCACTTCTCCCAGTTCAGCACTAGGTTGAATTCAACACATCTCTGCAACGCCATACTTAGATTTGCCAAGCATGATTCAAACGACTCACCCACAACTAAAAAATCGTCCATGAATACCTCCAGAGTGTCTTCCACCATATCAGAAAAAATGGATATCATACAGCGTTTAAAAGTGGCGGGTGCGTTACATAGCCCAAATGGCATACGTTTAAAGGCAAACGTACCATATTGGCATGTAAACGTTGTCTTCTCTTGATCCTCGGGAGCAATACAAATCTGATTATAGCCTGAATACCCGTCTAAAAAACAAAACCATCCTTTCTCTGCTAAACGATCTAGCATTTGGTCTATAAATGGCATTGGAAAGTGATCTTTAAGTGTCCACGAATTCAGCTTCCGGTAGTCCATGCATACTCTCCACCCTGTGACAGGTCTGAGTGGAATTAACTCATTTTTTTCATTCGCAACTACCGTCATGCCACCTTTCTTGGGTACACATTGTACTGGGCTTACCTATTTACTGTCGGAGATTGGATAAACAACCCCTGCATCTAACCACTTAATAATTTCTTTCTTCACCACCTCTTGCATAGGTGGATTTAGACGCCTTTGATACTCAATAGTGGGTATGCAATTTTCTTCAAGCTGAATCTTGTGTGTACAAATCTCAGGTGGAATACCAATGATATCAGTGATAGTCTAACCGATGACTCTCATGTACTTCCGCAGAATCACGATGAGAGCTGCAACTTTCTGCTCACCCAAATCTGCTGCCACAATAACTGGGAGTGTGTTTCCGTTTCCTAAGAATGCATACTTTAAATGACTAGGTAGCTCCTTCAATTCTAACGTGGGTGGCTCTTCAATAGATGGTTTAGCTGGTGGTGTAGGTCGGTTTTTGAGATCAAGGTCCAGCTTCTTGGGAGCATGAGGATATGACCCTAATCCTGCTAGAGCATAAATAGTTTCTTCATAATTTTCAGCATCCTTACGCTCAACATTCATAAGCACAACCGCTAATGGGTCATCAATAAGCTGCTCCTCTACAGGTAATTCTTTCTCATCATCAAAATAAACATCAGCTACCGAGAACACGTTCAGATCTTTGGGTTGATTTATTGATTTACACACATCAAAGCGGACTACTTCGTCATTTATTTGGAATAGAAGCTCATTGGCTCTTAAATCAATAAGCACACTTCCTGTTGCAAGGAAAGGGCGCCCCAAGATTATAGGAACTTCTGAGTCCACCTCACAATCCAAGATAACAAAGTCTTCCGGAAAGATGAATGGGGACACCTTCACTAATACATCAAATAAAATACCAACAGGTCATTTTACCGACCTACTTGCCATTACAAGCCTCATATTGGTTGGAGTAGGATACCCCAACCCCAACTTGTTATAAATAGATAGTGGCATTAAGTTGATGCTGGCTCCTAAATCGCATAATGCCTTGGCAAAATTCAAAGGTCCGACAGTGCAAGGTATAGTGAAGGCACCGAGATCGGCCTTCTTCTGAACTAGTGATCTGGTAGCGATTGCACTACAATGATGAACAGTATCTGTCAACTCATAACCTGCTGCCCACTTCTTTGTTAGAAGATCCTTCATAAATTTTGCGTAGCCAGGCATCTGTTCTAGTGCTTCTACCAACGGAACATTAATGGTCAGCTGTTTCAACATTGCCATGAATTTATTGAACTTGGTATCATCAGCTCTCTTTTTTAATCTTTAAGGAAAAGGTGGTGGTGGAAGGGGAATAGTTTTTTTCATGACTATCTTTTTCTCTTGCTTCAGATTGCTGATCTTTTTGGGCTGTGGACGTTGAGGGGTAACGTCATTGATGCCTTCTTCATCTTCTTCGGCGTCTTCTGCATTATTTGTGATATCATCGGACACTTGCTTGCTTTGGGCTGAATTTTCCAGCACCTTACCACTCCTGGTAGTAATAGCCATGCATGTTCCATCATTCCTTGGGTTTTGCACTGTGTCGCTAGGTAAGGTGCCAGCTTTTCGTTGATTTAATGTGGCTGAAATTTGACTCAATTATTGCTCCAACTATTTTATTGAAGTGGAATGCGAGTCAACCAATTGCTTCATTGAGGCCAAATCATTTATTACCTCAGTTACTCCCGTGCTGGTTGCCTCCACTCCTTTCAACAACTTCGCCATCATATCTTCCATTGACATCTTACCAGAGCCAGATGCACTGGTGTCACGACTTCCAGGAGGAACATACAAACCACTCCCGTCAGTCTTATTCTTCCAACTACCTTGATCACGGTCCTTGTTTCCAGATTTATCATAATAGTTCCGACCTTGGTTTCCTTGGGCAGTGCCTCGGAAATCCCCCTTATTGTTCAAGTAGTTGGCTTCTTCTTCAGAATCGAATTCCTCTCTTCCTTTTGACGCAACCGCTTTGACTTTTTTGGTCTTCCCTGATAATAGATGCTTTGTAAGAAGATCCATCTGTGTCTTCATGTGCACCATATCTTGGTCGTGTTCCTCCTCTCTTCGCCTTTGTTCTGCAGTCATGCCAATAGATATAGTGGGGCTTGTCACCTCAGAATCTCTGGTATGCCAAGCCCTATTTTGCTTTGTCATCTGGTCTAGCATATCGTTTGCCTGCACAAAGGTGAGGTCCATAAATGATCCTCCAGCCGCATTATCCACCACTGGTTTAGTTATTGAATTCAAGGATCTGTATAGTATCTCCATTAAGTGGACATTGGTCATGTGATGGTTTGGGCACCTCATAAGCTTCTTCTTGAATCTCTCCCATGTTTCGTAGAGGGATTCAGTTGGAAGCTGTCGAAAGTTGCTAATTTCATCTCTCAATTATGCTATTTTGGATGGCGGAAAGAATCTTTCTAGGAAAGCGTCTTTCAATTGCCTCCAATTTGTAATAGAATCAGGAGTCAGCCCTTTCAACCATAGAGTTGCCTCCCCAGATAGAGATAATAGGAATAAGCGCAGCCGAATTGCATTCTGTCCAACGTCTGGATTGTCGAATGACTTGCATGTAGAGATAAAGTTGACCAGATGCATATTCGTATCATCACCTGCAAGTCCACCGAATAATCCCTTGAGTTGCAATAACTGAATCATGGTGCTAGTGATGTTGAACTTGGCTCCGGGTGCCAATGGCGGAGGAATAATAGCTCCTGTTGCGCCAGCTCCATCCAGATCATCATCATCATCATCAAAGGGAATCTGCATAGCTCGGCGTTCAGGCCAAAATCTTGCTTGACGATCTCTTCTGTTTGCCGATGTCGCCACCTCAGCATCACGCCTAGGGTTTAGTAGCTCATCATCACCTAAGTCCTCATCATCAGGATCTGCTGCTCGCCCTGGGTTATCTATATTCTGTTGATGCACTTGAGCCGCAGCCAATGCAGCTAGTCTAGCCTGCTCCTGTTGAGCAGCCCTTCTCTCAATGTCACGTTGTGCATCCATCCTTCCAATAAGTTGCAGTTTAGGGTTTATGGGTAATAATGGTTGTCCCAAACTTTGAGTATTTGGTATGCACTGAACAAAAACCTGCAGAAAACAAAAACAACAACTAAAAGTAAAGTACAAGAATCTTTGACCAAAGGGTCTAGTAATTATCACAAACTTAGTTGACAACCGTATTCCCCGGCAACGGTGCCAAAATTTGATAATGCTCAAACTACAGCTCTTGTAAGAGTGTAAATGGTCGTTGTCAAATATAGAACCCAACTGGGTTGGGTGTCCAATCCCACAGGGAATACTCGGTCACTAAGTAAGCAACGACTATTAGACTTTTGATGAAAGTTCTGCGAATAAAGGGGGGATTTTGTGCGTGCAAATGATGTAAACAAAATAGTAGAGTAAAAACGGAAAATAGAAGAGTAAGACGGAGTACTTGGTAGGTTTTAATCAGTGAGAATTGAGAGTTAGGGTTATGTCTACCTTATGAATTATACGTATCTATTGACTATGAGTTATGCAGAATTCAGACATGCATGCGCTTATAGAGAATCGTATTCTATGGTAAATCCAGGCGTCTTTCGACCATCAAGGACTATTTCACTTTAACTCTTTCGAGCTTAAAACGTATCTAATGGTACAAATTCTCCAAGAGGTTAATCCAGTTACGGCACTAACTTTTAAACAGGGGTTGGTGCCCTATTTCCTTGACATTCTCTCTTTTCCAGACATGTAACTTTTCTTTCGAACAAGTTAATGCTATACTGGCGTATTCTATATGTTTACAACCACAAGAATTTAAATTAACATGAAGAGAAGAATGATATAAGCAGCATACGTGTCAAGAATTCACAAGCTCATAGCAATAGATAGTATCTCATAAGGCTTTCATAACCCTAACAGAGGAGTTTAGCTACTCATGAGTGCAACGAAAAACACAATAGACATTATCATCATACCAAAATAATCACAAACTCACGAAAAGTCTGTCTTGGCGTCACTTGTGACGTGATTTCTGTTGCTAGTAGTGTTTCTCTTGTTGTGAAAATTAAAAGTCGAATAGATAAAAGAAAATTGTCAGAAATAAGAATTAATTGAAAGAGAATGAATGCTGAAAAGTTCAGCAAAATAGGGTTTTTATAACACCCATATCCTATTTCTACTAAGCTACTGCATACTTATCCTAATCCTACTAGGTTACTGAATTCTTTTCCTAATCCTACTAAGTTACTGCTGATCCTCAAGTCTTTAAAAATGCTGTTTTTGCCCGGGACAAGTTTTCCATGCGTCACTTTCAGTCCATAGGCGTCCAAACGCTGCTTTCCTTCTTTCGTGAAGCTTCCTTTGGCGTCAAGTTATCCATAAAATGCTGAAATCTTCATCATTTATACCTGAAAACTTGCTAATCACGTTGGTTAGCTCACTTACAGGAAAAAGGACTAAAAGTGCATGAATTATATAGTTTTGTCCTCAAAACTTATCTAAAATATGGGTACATTAAGGCGCTTTAGGCGTGTAAATACGCCTAACATCACACGCTCAAACCCTGGGCCCACACCCAAATCGTGGGCTATAGCACACCGATTTGGCCTAAAAACACCCTCTTCGCACCTTTTTCCACCCAAATGGACACAAACATTTAAATGGACCACACTGAGATGATCCCCAACCTCCATGGCATGCCCCGATTGATTTTTCGACTACAACACACCTGGACCCCGAGCCTACCCCCAAAATCGTAGGCTATATCACACCAATTAGGCCCAATAATGCCCGTTCATGGTATTTTGCCCGGTTGTCCACCCAAATATCCAAAAAAATTTAAACGGACCAACTTGGAATGATCTCCAACCTTCCAGGCATGCCCTGGTCAATTTTCGGCCAACAACATGCCCAGACCCTGATCCCACCCCCAAAAATGTGGGCTATAGCACATCGATTTGTCCCAAAAATCCTCGGTTTGCATCGTTTTGCTTGTTTGTCCACCCAAATAGCCGTGAAAATTTAAACAGACCACACTGGGATGATCCCCAACCTCATTGGCATTCCTCAACCGATTTTTAGTCCACAGCATGCTCGGACCCCTGGCCCACCCCCAAAACCGTGGGCTATAGCACACCGATTTGGCTTGAAAATGCCCCATTCATGTTATTTTTCCCGTTTGTCTACACAAATTGCCACAAAAATTTAAAAGGACCACACTGGGATGATCCCCAACCTCTCTAGCATGCCTCGATTAATTTTTAGCCTACAACACGCCCAAACTCCGAGACTAACCACCAAAATCGTGGGCTATAGCACACCGATTTGACCTGAAAATGCCCCATTCGCGCTGTTTTACCTGTTTGTCCACTCCAAAGGCCAAGAAAATTTAAATGGACAACACTGGGATGATCCCCAACCTCCTTATTACACCCGATCAATTTTTGATCCACAACATACCTAGACCCCGGGACCACTCTTAAAATCGTGGGCTATAGCACACCGATTTGGCCTGAAAATGCCCCATTCTCGTAGTTTCACCCATTTCTCCACCCAAATAGCCACAAAAATTTAAACTGACATAACTGGGATGATCCCTAACCTTCCTGGCATGCTCCGGTCAATTTTTAACCCACAGTACGCCTGGACCCCGAGCTCACTATTGAAACCATATGCTATAGCCAACCAATTTAGCCCGAAAATGCCCCTTCACACCTTTTTGTCCATTTGTCCACCCAAATAGCCACAAAAATTTAAATGGAAAATACTGGGATGATTACTAACTTCCCTGAAATTCCAGCGTTAATTTTTGGCCCGCAGCATGCCTGGACCCCGAGCTCCCATAAAGCCGTAGGCTATAGCACACCGATTTGGACTGAAAATGCCCCGTTTGCCCCGTTTCTCCTGTTTGTCCACCAAATGGCCACAAAAATTTAAGCGGACCACACTGGGACTTAAAACCAACATCCGTGGTATGGCCAGATCGATTTTGGCCCACCGCACGCCCATACCGCATGTTCACCCCCAAAACCGTGGGCCATAACACACTAATTTGGCCCAAAAATGCACCATTTGCTTTGTTTTGCTCGTTTGTCCACACAAATAGCTATGAAAATTTAAACGGACCACACTAGGATAATCCCCAACCTTCCTGAGACATCTCGATCGATTTTGAGCCTACAGCATGCCGATTTCCCGAGCCCTCCCCCAAAACCGTCTCTCTAGGATACCGATTTGGTACAAAAATGCCCAGTTCAGGCCATTTTACCTGTTTGTCCGCCCAAGTGGTCACAAAAATTTAAACAAACCATATTGCGTCAATCCCCAACTTGCCTGGCATGCTCGGTAGATTTTTCTCCAACAACACGCTCTGACCCCGGGCCCACACCTAAAATTGTGGTCTATAGAACACCGATTTGGCCCAAAAACACCCTGTTTGTGCTGTTTCTCCCCTTTGTCCATCCAAATAGACACAAAACTTTAAACAGACCACAATGAGATGATCCCCAATCTCCCTGGCACGGCTCGGTCAATTTGTGGTCCATAACAGGCCTGGACCCCGTGCCCACCCCCAAAATTGTAGGCTATAGCACGCCAATTAAGCTCGATAATGCCCCATTCATGCTATTTTGCCTGTTTGTCCACTCAAATAGCCACAAATATTTAAACAGACCAACCTAAAATGATATCCAGCCTCCCTGGCACTCCCCAGTTGATTTTTGGCCCACAGTAAGCCCAGACCCTGGGTCCACCCCCAAAACCATGGGCTATAGGACATCAATTTGGTTCGAAAATCCCCTGTTCGCATCATTTTGCCTGTTTGTCCACCCAAATAGCTGCAAAAATATAAGCGGACCACATTGCGATGATCTCCAACCTCCTTGGCATTCCCCAGTCAATATTTGACCCATAGCATGCTCGGACCCCATACCCCCTAAATCGTGGGCTATAGCACACCGATTTGCCCTAAAAATACCCATTCGCGTTGTTTCACGTGTTTGTCCACTCAAATGGCCACAAAAATATAAACGGACCATATTGGGATAATTCAAAACCTCCCTGATATGCCCTGATCAATTTTTGGCCCACAACATACCTGGATCTCGGGCCTATCACTGAAACCGTGGGCTATAGCACACCGATTTGGCATAAAAAGCCCTATTCATACCGTTTTGCACGTTTGTCCACCCAAATGGCCACAACATTTTAAATGGAACATACTAGGATGATCCCCAACCTCCCTGGCATGCCCCAGTCAATTTTGGCCAACAGCACGCCCGAACCCCGGGCCCATCCCCAAAATGGTTGGCTATGGCACATCGATTTGGCCCAAAAATGCCCCGTGTGCACTGTTTTGCCCGTTTGTCCACCCAAATGGCCACGAAATTTAAAAAGAAACTGTTAGGATGATCCCCAACCTCTATGCCATGCCCTGATCGATTTTGAACCCATGGCACACCCGAAACCCAGGCCCACCCTAAAACCGTGGTTTGTAGCACACCGATGTGGTCTGAAAGTGCCCTATTCGCACCGTTTCGCTCATTTATCCACCCAAATGGCTACATAAATTTACACAGAACATACTGGGATGATTCCCAACATCCCTGATATGTTTTGATCAATTTTTGTCCCACAGCATGCCTGACCTCAGGCCAACCGCCAAAACCTTGGGATATAGCCCGAAAATCCCTCGTTCGCGCTGTTTTGCCTGTTTGTCCACTCAAATGGCCACAAAAATTTAAACGGAATAAACTGGGATGATCTCCAACCTCTTTGGCACACCTTGATCGATTTTTGTCCCACAGCACACCCTAAGTCCATTCTCATCCCCAAAATTGTGGGCTATAGCACATCTATTTAGCCTGAAAATGCCCCATTCACGCTGTTTTGCCCTTTTGTCCATCCAAATGGCCATAAAAATTTAAACGGACCACACTGGGATGATCCTCAACCTCCCTATCACACACCAGACAATTTTTGGCCCACAACATACCTGGAGCCTGAGTCCACCCCCAAAATTGTGGGCTATAACACACTAATTTGGCCTGAAAATGCCCTATTCGAGTTGTTTCACCCGTTTGGCCACCCAAATGGATACAAAAATTTAAATGGACCATACTGGGATGATACCTCACCTCCCTGGCATTCCCTTGTCAATTTTAGTCCCATAGCACGCCTGAATCCCAGGCCCACCCTCAAAACCGTGGGCTATAACACATCTATTTGGTTCTAAAATGCTCTGTTCGTGCTATTTTGCCCGTTTGTCAACACAAATGGCCACAAAAATTTAAACAAACCATACCGGGATAATCCTCAACCTCCCCGGCATGCCCTGATCGATATTTGTCCCACAGCACGCCAGGACCCCAGGCTCACCCCTGAAATCGTGGGCTATAACATACCGATTTGGCTAAAAATGCTTCGTTTGCACTTTTTCGCTCGTTTGTCCACCCAAATGTCAAAAAAAAATTAAACGGACCATACTGGGATGATCCCCAACTTCCCAGGCATACCCCAGTCAATTTTTGGCCTCCAGAATGCCTGGACCCCGGACCCATCCCCAAAACCGAGGGCAATAGCACATTGATTTATTCTGAAAATGCCCCGTTCATGCCGTTTTTCCCGTTTGTCCACCCAAATAGCCATAAAAATTTAAATGGACCACAGTAGGACAATCCCCAACCTCCATGGCATGCCCCAGTCAATTTTAGGCCCACAGTACGCCCGGACACTGAACCTACCCCCAAAACCGTGGGCTATAGCTCACCGAAATAGATAAAAAAATTTCAAAGGACCCCAATGGGATGATCCCTAATCTCCCTGGCATACCCCAGTTAATTTTCTGCCAATAACACGCATGGTACCAAGGCCCACCCCCAAAACCGTGGGTGATAGCACATCGATTTGGTCCAAAAATGCCCCGTTTGCGTCGTTTTGCCAGGTTGACCACCCAATGGCCACAAAAATTTATATGGACCACAAGGGGACGATCCCCAACATCCCTGGTATGCCTCACTTGATTTTTCGCCGACAGCAAGCCAGGGCCCCGGACCCACCCCCAAAATCTTTGGCTATAACACATTGATTTGGCTTGAAAATACCCCATTTGTGTTGTTTCGCCCGTTTGTCCACCCAAATGGCCACAAAAATCTAAACAAACCTTACTGGGATGATATCCAACCTCCCTGATACTCTTCGATCAATTTTTGGCTAACAGCACACCCAAAACTCGGGCCTACCCCTAAACCCGTGGGCTATAGCACACCCGTTTGTCCATCCAAATGGACACAAAAATTTAAATGAACTACACTGGGATGATTCCCAACCTCTCTGGCATGCCCCTATCTATTTTCAGCCTACAGCACACCCGTACCCCCGAGCCCACCCGTAAAACTGTGGGCTATAGCACACAGATTTGCCTAAAAAATGCCCCATACGTGCCGTTTTGCCCGTTTGTGCACCTAAATAGCCACAAAAATTTAGACAGGCCACACTGGGATGATCTCCAACCTACCTGTCATGCCCCAATTTATTTTTGGCCTACAACAAGCTTAGACCTCGGGCCCACCACAAACCGTGGGCTATGGCATATCGATTTGGCCCGAAAATGCCTCATTCGCGCCGTTTCGCTCATTTATCCACTCAAATGGCCACGAAAATTCAAACGGGCCATACCGGGATGAACCCCAACTTCCATGGCATAACTCGATCAATTTTAGGACCACAGCACACCCGAAACTCAGGCCTACCCCCAAAATCGTGGGGTATAGCACACCAATTTGGCCCAAAAATGCTCTATTTACACCGTTTCTTTTGTTTGTCCACCTAAATGGCTATAAAAATTTAAACAGACTATATCGGGATGATCCCCAACCTCCCTAGCATGCCTCGGTTAATTTTTGGTCCACAGCATGCCCAAAACTCAAGCCTACATCTAAAATCGTGGGCTATAGCACATCGATTTGGCCCATAAATGCCCCGTTTGTGCTGTTTCACCTGTTTGTCCACCCAAATGGCCACAACACACCTGTAACCCACACCCACCCCTGGAATAGTGGTCTATAGCACACCGATTAGGCCTGAAAATGCCCCATTCACACCGTTTCGCCCGTTTGTCCACCCAAATAGCCACAAAAATTTAAATGGACTATACTGGGATGAACCCCAACCTCCCTCGCATGCTCCGATCGATTTTCATCCCACAACATGCCTAGACCCGAGCCCACCCCCACAACCATAGGTTGTAGCACACCGATTTTGCCTAAAAATATCCCGTTTGCGCCGTTCCGCCCGTTTATTCACCGGAATAACCATAAAAATTTAAATGGACCACCCTGGGATGATCCCCAACCTCTTTGACATACCCTGGTCAATTTTTTTCCCACATCACGCCTAGACCCCGGGCGCATCCTAGAAACCGTGGGCTATAGCACACCGATTTGGCCCAAAAATGTCCAGTTTGCACTGGTTTGCCTATTTGTCCACCCAAATGTCCAAAAAAATTTAAAATAACAACACTGGGATGGTCCCCAGCCTCTATGGCATGCCCCTGTCTATTTTTTTCCCACAACACGTCAATTCCTCGGGCCCACCCCCAAAACGGTGGGCTATAGAAATGCCCTGTTCACATCGTTTTGCCTATTTGTCCACCCAAATGGCCATGTAAATTTAAATGAACCACACTGAGATGATCCCCAAACTTCCTGGCTTGACCCGATCAATTTTTTGCCAGTAGCACTCTCGGACACCCGGCCCACACCCAAAACTTTGGGCTAGAGCACACCAATTTGGCTCAAAAATGCCCCGTTCACGCCGTTTTAACTGTTTGTCCACCCAAATGGCTACAAAAAATTAAACGGACCACACAGGGATGATCCCCAATCACACAGGAATGCTGATATCAATTTTTAGCCCACATCATGCCCGGACCCCGATCATACCCCTAAAATCGTGGGCTATACAGCACACCAATTTGGCCCAAAAATGCCCCGTTGGCGCCATTATGCCTATTTGTAAATCCAAATAGCCACGAAAATTTAATTGGACCACACTGGGATGATCCTCAACCTCCCTGGAATGCCCCCATTAATTTTTGACTCACAGCACGCCCGGACACCAGACCCACCCCTAAAACCGTGGGCTATAGTACACCAATTTGGCCTGAAAATATCCTGTTCATACCATTTCGCCTATTTGTCCACCCAAATGGCCACAAAAATTTAAACGAGCCATACTAAGAAGATCCCAACATCCATGGAATACCCCTATCGATTGTTGGCCCACCACACGGCTTGATCCTGTGCCCACCCCCAAAACCGTGGGTTATAGAACACCAATTTGACTTGAAAATGCCCCGTTCGCGCTGTTTGCACGTTTGTCCATCCAAATGGCCACAACAATTTAAAAATACCATACTAGGATAATCCCCAATCTCTCTGGCATGTCCTAGTTGAATTTCAGCCCACAGCACGCCCAGACCTCGGGCCTACCCCTGAAATCGTGGGCTATAGCATGCAAATTTTGCCTGAAAATGCCCCGTTTGCGCTGTTTCACCCATTTGTCCACCCAAATAACCAAGAAAATTTAAATGGACTACACTGGGGTGATCCCCAACCTCCTTAGCAAGCCCCGGTCGATTTTCGGTCTAAAGCACGCCCGAAACCGAGCCCACCCCTGAAACAGTGAACTATAGCACGGTGTTTCACCTATTTGTCACCCAAATGGCCACAAAAATTTAAATGGACCAAAATCAGATGATCCCCAACCTAACTGGCACACCACAATTGATTTTTGACCCACAACACGTCGGGATTCGGGTCCACCCCCAAAATCATGGGCTATAGTACACTGTTTTAAGTCGACAATGCCCCGTTCATGCCGTTTCGCCCGTTTGTCCACCGAAATAGCCATGAATATTAAAACGTACCATACTAGGATGATTCCCAACCTATCTGGCATACTTCGGTAAATTTATGACCCACAACACGCCCGGACGCCAAGTCCACCCTCGAAACTGTGGGTTATCGCACACCGATTTGTCCCAAAAATACCCTATTCGCGTTGTTTTGCCCGTTTGTCCACCTAAATGGCCACAAAAATTTAAATGGACCCAACCACACTGGGATGATCCCCAACCTACATGGAACCCCCCAATCGATTTTTGACCCACAACATGCTCGAACCTCAGGCCCACCCCCAAAACCATGGGCTATATAGCATAATGATTTGGCCCGAAAATGACCCATTAACGTTGTGTCACCTGTTTGTACACTCAAATGGCCACAAAAATTTAAACGTACTACACTGGGATGATCCCCAACCACTCTAGAATGCCCCGGTCAATTTTTGGCTCACAAAATGCCTGGACCCTGAGGCTACTCCCCAAACCGTGGGCTATAGCACACCGATTTGGCCCGAAAACATCCCATTCATGCCATTTTGCTCGTTTGTCCCACAACACGCTCGAACCCTGGGTCCATCCCCAAAACCGTGGGCTATATAACACTGATTTGTCCCAAAAATGCGTCATTCGCGCTGTTTCACCCGCATGTCCACGCAAATGTACACAAAAATTTAAACGTGCCATATTAGGATGATCCCTAACCTTCATAGCATGCCTCGGTTGATTTTTGGCCTATAGCACGACCGGTCCTCAGGCCCAACCACAAAAACGTGGGCTATAGTACACCAATTTGGACCGAAAACACCTTATTCATGTCATTTTGCCTGTTTGTCCACCCAAATGGCATGAAAATTTAAATGGACCACACTGGGATTAGCCTAACCTCCCTGGCATGTGTCGGTCAATTTTTGGCCAGCAGCACGCTCAGACCCCAGGCCCACCCCTATATCGTGGGCTATAGCACATCGATTTGGCCTGAAAATGCCTCGCTCTCACCGTTTCGCCCGTTTGTCCACCCAAATGGCCATGAAAATTTATACGGACCACACTAAGATGAATATCAACCTCCCTGGCATACCCCAATTCATTTTTGGACCACAGTACACCCGAAGACCGGGCTCATCCCCAAAACTGTGGGATATAGGACACCGATTTGGTATATAAACGCATTGTTTGTGCTGTTTCTCCAGTTTGTCCACCCAAATTACCACGAAAATTTAAATAGACCATACTCGGATGATCCCCAACCTCCCTGGCATGTCTCGATCAATTTTTCTCCCAAAGAACGCCCAAAAATTGGGCCCACCCCCAAAACCATAGGCTATAACACATCGATTTGGCCCGAGAATGCACGTTCATGCTATTTCATTCGTTTGTCCACCCAAATGGCCATGAAAATTTAAATAGACCATATTAGGATGATCTCCAACCTCCCTGACAAGCCCATATCAATTCTTTGACCACAAAACACCTGGACCCCGGGCCCACCCTCGAAACCGTGGTATATAGCACACCGATTTGGCCCAAAGATGCTTGTTTGTGCCGTTTCACCCGTTTGTCCACCCAAATGGCCACGAAAATTTAAACTGACCTCAATGGGATGATCCATAACATCCCTGGCATACATAGGTGGATTTTTGGCCTACAGCAAGCCCGAACCCTGGGACCACCCCCGAAACCGTGGGTTATAGTACACCATTTTTGCTCAAAAATTCCCCATTCACGCCGTTTGACCTGTTTATCCACCCAAATGGCCACAAAATTTTAAATGGACCATATTGGGATGATCTCCAACCTCCCTAGCATGCCCCGGTAAATATTTGGCCCACAGCACTCCCGGACCCTAGGTCCACCCCAAAAATTATGGGCTATAGCACACCACTTTGTCCAGAAAATGTCCTGTTCACACCATTTGACATGTTTGCCAACCCAAATGGCCACAAAAATTTAAACGAACCACACTGGGACGATCTCTAACCTCCCTGTCATGCCTCAATCAATTATCAGCCCATAACACGTCCAAACGCTAGGACCACCCCTGAAACTGTGGGCTATAGCACACCAATTTGGCCTAAAAATGCGCCATTTGTGCCGCTTCACCCGTTTGTCCAACCAAATGGCCATAAAAATTTAAACGCATCCCAATGGGATGATCCTTAACCTCCCTGGCATGTCCTGGTCGATTTTTGACCCACAACACGCCCGAACCCCGAGCCCACCCCTAAAACCGTGGGCTATAGCACACCGATTTAGCCCGAAAATGCCACGTTCGCACCATTTCGCCCGTTTAACAACCCAGATGGCTGCAAAAATTTAAGTGGACTATACTGGGAGGATCCCCAACCTCCTTGTCACAGCTCGGTCAATTTTCGGCCTACAGCAAGCCTGGACCCCCGGCCTACCCCTCAAACCGCAGGCTATAGCACACAGATTTATACCGAAAATGCTCTTAGGGTGCCGTTTTGCCTATTTGTCCACCCAAATAGCCCCAAAAATTTAAACGGACCACATTAGATTGATCCAAACCTCCCTAGCATGTCTTGGTTGATTTTCGGCCCACAACACGCCCAGACCCTGGGCCCACCTCCAAAGCTGTGGGCTATAGCATACAAATTTGGCTCGAAAATACCTCATTCACGTCGTTTCACTTGTTTGTCTACCCAAATGGCCACAAAAATTTAAACGGACCACACTGGGATGATCCCCAACCACCCTAGCACGCCTCGATCGATTATCGACCCACAGCACACCTAAACCTCGAGTCCACCCCCAAAAACATGGGCTATAGCACACTAATTAGTCCATAAAATGTCCCATTTTCACCGTTTTGCCTATTAGTCCACCCAAATAGCTATTAAAATTTAAACGAACCATACTGGAATGATCCCCAACCTTCCTGACACGTCCCGGTTGGCCTAAAAATGGCTTGTTCATATTATTTCGCCCATTTGTCCACCCAAATGACCACAAAAATTTAAAAGGACTATCTTAGGATGATCCCCAACCTCTCTGGCATACCCCAATCAATTTTTGGCTGATAGCACGCCTAGACCTCGAGCCCATCCCCAAAATCGTGGGCTATAGCACACCATTTGCTCGTTTGTCCACCCAAAAGGCCATGGAAATTTAAATAAACCACACTGGGACGATCCCCAACCTCCCTGGAATGCCGCAGTCGATTTTTGGCCTACAACATGCCTGGACCCTGAGCCCACCCCCCAAAATCGTAGGCTATAGCACATCGAATAAGCACAAAAATGGCTCGCTCGCACTGTTTTGCCCATTTGTCTATCCAAATGGCCACAAAAATTTAAACAGACCATATTGGGGTGATCCCCAACCTCCCTGGCATTCCTCAGTTGATTTTTGGCCCACAACATGCCCAAACCTCAAACCCAACCCCAAAACTGTGGGCTATTGTCGACCGATTTAGCCTGAAAATGCCCATTTCACACCGTATCACCCGTTTGTCCACCTAAATGACCATGAAAATTTAAATGGAAAAAAATGGGATGATCCCCAACATCCCTGGTATGCCTCAGTGGATTTTTGGCCTACAGTAAACCTAGACCTCGGGCCCACCCCCAAAATCATTTGCCATGGCACACTGATTTTGCCCTAAAATGCCCCGTTCATGCCGTTTTGCCATTTTGTCCATCCAAATGGCCACAAAAATTTAAACGGACCCTACTGGGATGATCCCTAACCTCCCTGGCACTCCCCGATTGATATTTTTCCACAAAAAGCCTGGACCCCGAGCCTACCTCCAAAATCGTGGGCTATAACATACTAATTTAGCCCAAAAATGCCTCGTTAGCATCGTTTCGCCCGTTTGACAACCCAAATGGCCATGAAAATTAAAACGGACCACACCAAGATGATCCCCAACCTACTTGGCTCACCTCGATTGATTTTTGGCCCACAACACGCCTAGACCCTGGGCCCACCCCTAAACCGTGGGTTATAACACATCGATTTAGCCTGAAAATGCTCTGTGTTGGCCATTTTGCCTGTTTGTCCACCCAAATGGCCACATAAATTTAAACGGACCACACTGGAATGATCCCTTACCTCCCTGGCATGCCTCGATCGATTGTTTCCCTACAAAACACTTGAATCCTCGGCCCACCCCTAAACTGAGGGCTATAGAAGACCAATTTGGCATGAAAATACCCCATTCGTGCTGTTTCGCCCGTTTGTCCACACAAATAGCCACAAATATTTAAATAGACAATACTAAGATGATACCTAACCCCCCTGCATGTCTTGGTCAATTTTTGGGCCACAGCACTCCTAAACCCCAAGCCCACCCTTTAAACCGTGGATTATAAAACACCGATTAGGCCAGAAAATGCCCCGTTCATGCTGTTTTGCCCGTTTGTCCACCCAAATAGCCACGAAAATTTAAACGGACCATACTGGGATGATACTCAACCTCCCTGTCATGCCCCGATTGATTTTTGGCCCATAGAATGCCTGGAACCCAGGCCCACACCCAAAACCATGGGTTATAGCACACCGATTTGGCACAAAAATGTCATTTCGCTCATTTATCCACCCAAATAACGATGAAAATTTAAACCAACTACACTGGGATGATACCCAACCTCCCTAGCATGCCCCGGTCTATTTTTGGCCCACAACACGTTGATTCCCCAGGCCCTACCCTAAAACCGTGGGCTATAGCACACCGATTTGGTCCTAAAATACCCCATTCATGCCATTTTGCCTGTTTTTCCACCCAAATGGAAAAGAAAACTTAAAAGGACCACACTGGGATGATCCCCAACCTCCCTGGCATGTCCTGGTAGATATTTAGATAATAGAATGCTTGGACCTCGAGCCCACCCCCAAAACCATGGTCTATAACACACCGATTTGGCTAGAAAATGTCCCGTTCGTGCCGTTTTGACCATTTGTCTACCCAAATGGCCACAAAAATTTAAACGGATCACACAAGGATGATCCCCAGCCTCACTAGCATCCTTCGGTAAATTTTTGCCCCACAATACTTTCGGACTCCATTCATACCCTCAAAATTGTGGGCTATAGAACACCAATTTGTCCCGAAAATGTATCGTTCATGCTATTTTACACATTTTTACACCCAAATGGCCACAAAAATTTAAACGGACCACACTGGGATGATCCCCAACCTCCCTAGCATGCCTCGATAAAATTTTAGATCACAACACCCCCGTACCCTGAACCCATTCCTAAAAATGTGGGCTATAGCACACCAATTTGACCTAAAATTGCCCAGTTCGCACCGTTTTGCATATTTGTCCACCCAAATGGCCACAATAATTTAAATGGACCCAACCACACTGGGATGATCCTTAACCTCCATGGCATGTGTCGATCAATATTTGGCCAGCAGTACGCCCGGACCCCAGGCCCACCCCCTATATCGTGGGCCATAGCATATCGATTTGGCCCGAAAATGCCTCACTCGCACCGGTTCGCCCGTTTGTCCACCCAAATGGCCATGAAAATTTAAACGGAACACACTAGGATGATTCTCAACCTCCCTAGCATACCCCGATTAATGTTTAGCCCACAGCACACCCGGACACCAGGCTCATCCCCAAAACTGTGGGATATAGCACACTGATTTGGTCCATAAATGCCTTATTTGTGCCGTTTTGCCTGTTTGTCCACCCAAATTGCCACAAAAATTTAAATATACCATACTAGAATGATCCCCAACCTACCTAGCATATCTCGATTGATTTTTGGCCTAAAGCATGCCCGGACACCGGTTCCACCCCCAAAACCATAGGCTATAACACATCTATTTGGCCCGAGAATGCCCCGTTCGTGCTATTTCGTTCGTTTGTACACCCAAATGGCCATGAAAATTTAAATGGACCACAGTAGGATGATCCCCAACCTCCTTGACAAGCCCCGATTAATTCTTTGACCACAACACGCTCGGAACCTGGGCCCACCCTCGAAACCATGGGCTATAGCACACCAATTTAGCCTAAAAATGCCCGTTCCATTTCTCCCGTTTGTCTAGCCAAATGGCCATGGAAATTTAAACTGGCCACACTAGGATAATCCATAACATCCCTGTCATGCCTAGGTGGAATTTTGGCCTATAGCAAGCCCGAACCCCGAGCCCACCCCTGAAACCGTGGGTTATAGTACACCATTTTTGCCCAAAAATGCCACATTCACGCCGTTTCAGCTATTTATCTACCCAAATGGACAAAAAAATTTAAACGGACCATGCTGGTATGATCTCCAACCTCCCTGGCGTTCCCTGGTAAATATTTGGCCCACAGCACGCCCGGACCCTAGGCCCACCCTAAAAATCGTGGGCTATAGCACACCAAATTGGCCAGAAAATGCCCTGTTCACACCGTTTTGCATGTTTACCAACCCAAATGGCCACAAAAATTTAAACGGACCACACTGGGACGATCCTCAACCTCCCTGGCATGCCTTGGTCAATTTTCAGCCCACAACACGTCCAGACGCTAGGCCCACCCCTAAAACTGTGGGCTATAACACACCGATTTGGCCCAAAAATGCCCCGTTCGCGCCGCTTCACCCATTTGTTGAACCAAATGGCCACAAAAATTTAAGCGGACCCTACTGGAATAATCCTTAACCTCCCTGGCACGTCTTGGTCTATTTTTGACCCATAACACGTCAAGACCTCTGGCCCACCCCTAAAACAGTGGGCTATAGCACACCTATTTAGCCCGAAAAAGGCCCGTTCACACCGTCTCGCCCATTTAACAACCCAAATGGCCACAAAAATTTAAGCGGACTATACTGGGAGGATCCCCAACCTCCTTGTCATGCCTTGGTCAATTTTTGGCCTACAGTATGCCTGCACCCCGGGTCCACCCCCAAAAGCGCAGGATATAGCACACAGATTTGTACCAAAAATGCTACGTGCGTGCCGTTTTTCCTGTTTGTCCACCCAAATAGCCCCAAAAGTTTAAAAGGACCACACTAGATTGATCCAAACATCTCTGGGATGTATTAGTTGATTTTTGGCCCATAAAACACCCGGACCCTGGGTCCACCCCCAAAGCTGTGGGCTATACCATACCAATTTGGCTCGAAAATACCCAATTCACGCTGTTTCACTCATTTGTCCACCCAAATGGCCAAAAAAAATTAAATGAACTACACTGGGATGATCCCAACTACCCTGGCATACCTCAATCGATTATCGACCTATAGCACACCCGGACCTCGAGTCCACCCCCAAAAACATGACTATAGCACACTGATTAGGCCATAAAATGCCCCGTTTACACCATTTTGCCTGTTTGTCCACCCAAATAGCCATGAAAATTTAAATGAACCATACTAGAATGATCCCAACCTCCCTGGCACGCCTTGGCCCATAGTATACTTGGAACCCGAGTCCACCCCTGAAACCGTGGGCTATAGCACACCGATTTGACCTAAAAATGGCCCGTTCACACCATTTCGCCCGTTTTTCCATCCAAATGACCACAAAAATTTAAAAGGACCATCCTAGGATGATTCCCAACCTCTTTGGCATACCCCAATTAATTTTTGGCTGATAGAACGCCTAGACCCCGAGCCCATCCCGAAAATCGTCGGCTATAGCACACTGTTTGCCCGTTTGTCCACCCAAAAGGCTATGGAAATTTAAATGAACCATACTGGGACGATCCCCAACCTCCCTGGAATGCCGCAGTCGATTTTTGGCCCACAGCACGCCTGTACCCTTAGCCCACCCCTAAAACTGTGGGCTATAGCACATCGATTTAGCCCGAAAATGCCTCGCTCGCACTGTTTTGCCCTTTTGTCCACCCAAATGGACACAAAAATTTAAACGGACCAAATTGGGGTGATCCCCAACCTCCTTGGCATGCCGTAGTCTATTTTTAGCCCACAACATGGCCAAACTTTAAACCCAACCCCAAAACTGTGGGCTATAGTCAACCGATTTAGCCTAAAAATGCCCAGTTCACACCATTTCACCCGTTTGTCTACCCAAATGACCACAAAAATTTAAATGGAAAATAATGGGATGATCCCCAACATCCCTAGTATGCCTCAGTGGATTTTTGGCCTACAGCAAGATCGTACCTCGGGACCACCCCCAAAATTATGGCCCATAGCACACCGTTTTGGCCCTAAAATGCCCCGTTCACACTGTTTTGCCTTTTTGTCCACCCAAATGGCCATAAAAATTTAAACGGACCCTATTGGGATGATCCCTAAATTCCATGGCACTCCCCGATTGATTTTTGACCCACAGAAAGCCCAGGCCCCGGGTCTACTGCCAAATCCGTGGGCTATAGCACACTGATTTAGCCCAAAAATGCCCCGTTCGCGCTGTTTTGCCCGTTTGACAACCCAAATGGCCATGAAAATTTAAACGGACCATATTGAGATGATCCCCAATCTACCTGGCTTGCCCCATTTGATTTTTGGCCCACAGCACACCTGGACCCCAGGCCCACCCCTAAACCGTGGGCTATAACACACCGATTTAGCTTGAAAGTGCTCCGTGTGGGCCATTTTGCCTGTTTGAACACCCAAATGGCCATAAAAATTTAAACGGACCACACTGGAACGTTCCATTACCTCCTTGGCATGCCTCGATCTATTTTTGCCCCACAACACGCCCGAATCTGGGGCCCACCCCTAAACTGAGGGCTATAGCAGACCGATTTGGCCTGAAAATGCCCCATTCGTGCTGTGTCGCCCGTTTGTCCACACAAATAGCCACAAATATTTAAATAGACCATACTAAGATGATACCTAACCCCCCTGCATGTCTTGGTCAATTTTTGGGCCACATCACTCCTAAACCCCAAGCCCACCCTTTAAACCGTGGATTATAAAACACCGATTAGGCCAGAAAATGCCCCGTTCATGCTGTTTTGCCCGTTTGTCCACCCAAATAGCCACGAAAATTTAAACGGACCATACTGGGATGATACTCAACCTCCCTGTCATGCCCCGATTGATTTTTGGCCCATAGAATGCCTGCAACCCAGGCCCACACCCAAAACCATGGGTTATAGCACACCGATTTGGCACAAAAATGCCCTGTTCGTGCCATTTTGCTCGTTTATCCACCCAAATAGCCACGGAAAATTAAATGAACCACACTAGGATATGACCAACCTCCCTAGCATATCCCGATCTATTTTGGCCCACAGAACGTGGATTCCCCAGGCCCTCCCCTAAAACCGTGGGATATAGCACACCGATTTGGTCCTAAAATGCCCCATTCATGCCGTTTTGCATGTTTTTCCTCCCAAATAGCAAAGAAAAGTTAAAAGGACCACATTAAGATGATCCCCAACCTCCCTGGAATGTCGTAGTCGATTTTGGCCCACAGCAAGCCTGGACCCTGAGCTCACCCCCAACACTGTGGGCTATAGCACATCGATTTAGCCCGAAAATGCCTCGCTCGCACTGTTTTGCCCATTTTCCAACCCAAATGGCCACAAAATTTAAACGGACCATACTGGGATGATCCCCAACCTCCTTGGCATGCCTTAGTCGATTTTTAGCCCACAACATGGCCAAACCTCTTACCCAACCCCATAACCGTGAGCTATAGTCGACTGATTTAGCCTAAAAATACCCAGTTCACACCATTTCACCCGTTTGTCTACCCAAATGACCACAAAAATTTAAATAGAAAATAATGGGATGATCCCCAAAATCCCTGGCATGCCTCAGTGGATTTTTGGCCTACAAAAAGATCGAACCTTGGGTCCACCCCCAAAATCATGGGCCATAGCACATCGATTTAGCCCTAAAATGCCCCGTTCACGCCGTTTTACCTTTTTGTCCACCCAAATGGCCACAAAAATTTAAACGGATCCTACTAGGATGATCCCTAACCGCCCTGGCACTCCCCGGTTGATTTTTGAACCACAGAAAGCCTAGACCCCGGGTCTACCGCCAAAACCGTGGGCTATAGCACACTGATTTAGCCTGAAAATGCCCTGTTCGTGCCGTTTTACCCGTTTGACAACCCAAATGGCCATGAAAATTTAAACGGACCACATCGAGATGATCCCCAATCTACCTGACTTGCCTCGATTGATTTTTCGCCCATAGCACGCCTGGACCCCGGGACCACCCCTAAACCGTGGGTTATAACACATCCGATTTAGCTTGAAAATGCTCCGTGTGGGCCGTTTTGCCTGTTTGAACACCCAAATGGCCATAAAAATTTAAACGGACTATACTGGAACATTCCCTTACCTCCTTGGCATACCTCGATCGATTTTTGCCCCACAACACGCTTGAATCCAGGGTCCACCCCTAAATTGAGGGCTATAGCAGACCGATTTGGCCTGAAAATGCCCCATTCGTGCTGTTTTGCCCGTTTGTCCACACAAATAGCCACAAAAATTTAAACAAACCATACTGAGATGATACCTAACCGCCCGGCATGTCTTGGTCGATTCTCGGGCCACAGCACACCCGAACCCAGAGCCCACTGGCTAAACCGTGGAATATAAAACACTGATTAGGCCAGAAAATGCCCTGTTCCCGCCATTTTGCCCGTTTGTCCACCCAAATAGCCACAAAAATTTTAACGGACCACACTGGGATTATCCTCAACCTCCCTGGAATGCCTCGACAGTATGCCTGGAACCCAGGCCCACACCCAAAACCGTGGGTTATAGCACACAGATTTGGCATAAAAATGCCCTGTTCGTGCCATTTTGCTCGTTTATCCACCCAAATAGCCACAGAAAATTAAATAAACCACACTAGGATGATACCCAACTTCCCTATCATGCCCCGATCTATTTTTCGTCCATAGAACGTCGATTCCCCAGGCCCTCCCCTAAAACTGTGGGCTATAGCACACCGATTTGGTCCTAAAATGCCCCGTTCATGCCGTTTCGCCTGTTTTTCCACCCAAATGGCAAAGAAAATTTAAAAGGACCACACTGAGATGATCCCCAACCTCCCTGGAATGCCCCGGTCAATTTTTATCCAACAGAACGCTCAGACCTCGGGCCCACCCCCAAAACCATGGGCTATAACACACTGATTTGGCTAGAAAATGCCACGTTCGTGTCATTTTTCCCATTTGTCGACCCAAATGGCCACAAATATTTAAAAGGATCACACAGAGATGATACCCAGCCTCACTGGCATCCTTCGGTAAATTTTTGTCCCACAACACCTTTAGACCCCATTCATACCCCCAAAATCGTGGGCTATAGAACACCAATTTGGCCCGAAAATGTATCGTTCGCGCTATTTTGCACATTTTTACACCCAAATGGCCACAAAAATTTAAACGGACCACACTGGAATGATCCCCAACCTCCCTGGCATACCTCGATCAACTTTTAGATCACAACACCCCTGTACCCTGGACCCACCCCCAAAACCGTAGGCTATAGCACACCGATTTGGTCTAAAAATACCCCGTTCGCACCGTTTTGCATGTTTGTCTACCCAAATGGCCACGAAAATTTAAATGGACCCAACCATACTGGGATGATCTCCAACCTACCTGGAACTCCCCGATCGATTTTTGACCCACAACATACCCAAATCTCGGGCCCACCCCCAAAATCATAGGCTATATAGCATAATGATTTGGCTCGAAAATGACCCATTTGCGTTGTGTCACCCATTTGTATACTCAAATGGCCACAAAAATTTAAATGTACCACACTGGGATGATCCCCAACCTCTCTAGAATGCCTTGGTCAATTTTGTGCTCACAAAATGTCTGGACCCTGAGGCTACTCCCTAAACCGTGGGCTATAGCACACCGATTTAGCCTGAAAACATCCCATCGCGTCATTTTGCCCATTTGTCCACCCAAATTACCTCGATCAATTTTGTCCTACAACACGCTCGAACCTCGGGTCCACCCCCAAAACCGTGGGCTATAGCACACCGATTTGTCCCAAAATGCCTCATTCACGCTTTCTCACCTGCATGTCTACCCAAATAAACACGAAAATTTAAACGTGCCATATTGGGATGATCCCCAACCTTCATAGCATACCTCGGTTGATTTTTGGCCTATATAAAGATCGGTCCTTGTGCCCAACCCCAAAAATGTAGGCTATAGTACACCAATTTGGATCGAAAACACCTTGTTCATGCCGTTTTACCTGTTTGTCCACCCAAATGGCTTGAAAATTTAAACGGACCACACTGGGAAGATCCCCAACCTCCCTAGCATCTCTCAGTCAATTTTTGTCCATCAGCACGCCTGTACCCCAGGACCACCCCTTATATCGTGGGCTATAGCACATCGATTTGGCCCAAAAATTCCTTGCTCACACCGTTTTGCCCGTTTGTCCACCCAAATGGCCATGAAAATTTAAACGGACCATACTACGATGATTATCAACCTCCTTGGCATACCCCAATTAATTTTCAGCCCACAGCACACCCGAACACCGGGCTCATCCCCAAAACTGTGGGAAATAGCACACCAATTTGGTCCATAAATGTCTTGTTTGTGCCGTTTTGCCCATTTGTCCACCTAAATTGCCAAAGAAATTTAAATAGACACGTCTTAATCGATTTTTGGCCCAAAGCACGCCTGGACACTGGGTCCACCCCTAAAACCATAGGCTATAACACATCGATTTGGCCCGAGAATGCTCCGTTCGTACTATTTCGTTCGTTTGTCCACCCAAATGGACATGAAAATTTAAATGGACCATATTAATATGATACCCAACCTCCATGACAAGCCTCGATCGATTACTTGACCACAACACACCCGGACCCCGAGCCCACCCTCGAAACCATGGGCTATAGCACACCGATTTGGCCCAAAAATGCCTGTTCGTGTCGTTTCGCCCGTTTGTCCACCCAAATGGCCACGGAAATTTAAACTGACCACACTGGGATAATCCATAATGTACCTGGCATGCCTAGGTGGATAATTGTCCTACAGCAAGCCCAAACCTCGAGCCCACCCCCAAAACCGTGGGTTATAGTACACCATTTTTGCCTAAAAATGCCCCATTCACGCTGTTTCACCTGTTTATCCACCCTAATGGCCACAAAAATTTAAATGGACTATACTGGGATGATCTCCAACCTCCCTGGAATGCCTCGGTAAATATTTAGCCCACAGCACTCCCGGACCCTAGGTCCACCCCAAAAATTATGGGCTATAGCACACCAATTTGTCCAGAAAATGCCCTGTTCACGCCATTTGACATGTTTGCCAACCCACATAGCCACAAATATTTAAACGAACCATACTGGGATAATCCTCAACCTCCCTGGAATGGCTCGGTAAATTTTCAGCCCACAACACATCCAGACGCTAGGCCCACCCCTGAAACTGTGGGCTATAGCACACTGATTTGGCCCAAAAATGCCCCGTTCATGCCGCTTCACCCGTTTGTCCAACCAAATGGCCACAAAAATTTATGTGGACCCACTGGGATGATCCCTAACCTCCGTGGCATGTCTTGGTTTATTTTTGACCCACAACACGCCCAAACCCCGGGCCCACCCCTAAACCTGTGGGCTATAACACACCAATTTAGTCTGAAGATGCCCTGTTCACACCGTTTCGCGCGTTTAACAACCCAAATGGCCACAAAAATTTAAGCAGACTATACTGGGAGGATCCCCAACCTCCTTGGCATTCCTTGGTCAATTTTTGGCCTACAGCATGCCTGCACCCCAGGCCCACCCCCAAAACCGCAGGCTATAGCACACAGATTTGTGCCGAAAATGCTCCATGTGTGCCAATTTGCCTATTTGTCCACCCAAATAGCCCCAAAAATTTAAACGGACCATACTAGATTGATCCAAACCTCCCTGGCATGTCTTGGTTGATTTTTGGCCTACAATATGCCTGGACCCTGGGCCCCCACCCCCAAAGCTGTGGGCTATAGCATACCAATTTGGCTCGAAAATATCCCATTCACGCCGTTTCACTCGTTTGTCCACCTAAATGGCCACAAAAATATAAACGGACCATACTGGGATGATCCTCAACCACCTTGGCATACCTCGATCGATTATCGACCCATAACATACCTGGACCTCGAGTCCACCCCCAAAAACATAGGCTATAGCACACTGATTAGGCCATAAAATGCCCCGTTTGCACAGTTTTGCCTATTTGTCCACCCAAATAGCCATGAAAATTTAAACAGACCATACTGGAATGATCCCTAACCTCCCTGGCATACCCCAATCAATTTTTGACCCATAGCATGCTTGGAACCCGAGTTCGCCCCTGAAACCACGGGCTGTAGCACATAGATTTGGCCTAAAAATTGCCCGTTCACACCATTTCGCTCGTTTGTCCACCCAAATGACCACAAAAATTTAAAAAGACCATCCTGGGATGATCCCTAACCTCTCTGTCATACCCCAATCAATTTTTAGCTGATAGGCCATGGAAATTTAAACGAACCATACTAGGACGATCCCCAACCTCCCTAGAATGCCGCAGTAGATTTTTGGCCCACAGCATGGTTGGACCCCAAGCCCACCCCCAAAACTGTGTGCTATAGCACATCGATTTAGCCCGAAAATGCCTCGTTCGCACTGTTTTGCCCGTTTGTCCACCCAAATGGCCACAAAAATTGAAACAGACCCTACTGGGATGATCCCTGTGGCACCATGGCACAAAGGCACCATGGCTCAATGGCTCTATGTCACCAAGGCACCGTGGAATCATGGCACCGTGGCACCATGGCACCAAGGCACCGTGGCACTCTGGTATCGTGGCACCGTGGCACCATGGCACCAAGGAAACAAGGCACCTTGGCACCATGGCACTGTGGCACCGTAGCACCGTGGCACTATGGCACCAAGGCACCAAGGCAGCTAGGGACCGTGGAACCAAGGCACCGTGGCACCAACGCACCATGGCACTAAGGCACCGTGGCACCATGGCATCGTGGCTACATGGCACCGTGGCTCCTTGGCAATATGGCAGCACAGAACCACCGTACCAAAATCAAAAGAGCATAAAACTACGTTCTATCATCCTAATATTTTTCTAATGTTCATCCATCTTCCTCACCGTTGAATGCTCATTTTTTTACATATCCGCTCTAATTATTTATTTTAAATATATTTCAATGTTACCTTATATGTTGTGATAGTTTTCTTAATGTCCCGTTGCCTTTTTTTTAAAATTTTTATTTAATATCCTTAAATTTAAATATTTTATATCGTTACGTTATTCGTACAGATATGCTCTCAATTGTTGGTTTAAGGTTATTTCATTCTAACATTTATATTTTGGGGTTGTTACTTATCTGTTTCATTCTGGGCGATTTTTCTAATGTCCCCACGTTATTTTTATATTTTTTTCAATCTTTTATTTAATATCCTTAAATTTAAATATTTTATATCGTTATGTTATACGTACAAATATGCACTCGATTGTTGGTTTAAGGTTAGTTCATGCGCTGGGAACATTTTCCAAATGTTTTTATATTTTTATAAATATTTTTACTATTTTTGAATTATTTTTACTTAGTTTTTGAATTATCATAAATGATATTTGAAAAAAAAATTCTTAATGAATCCCGTTAATCATAGAGTATTTCAACGTAAGTTGCATCCGAAGCCATTAGGCTGAGGGCACGTCTGCCTAGGCGTCACGCATCATGTCACCCCTTCGCATCGCGCCTAAATCATGGGGCGCACTATTTTAGTGGGGCGGATACTGGCCTTCCGGGCACCTCGAGCTCGCAGCTGGCTTAATTGCGAGTCCACGTCGATGGACATCGCGGCAAGTGGTGGTTGTGTCACGCCCCAAATCCTATTAAGGCGGACTGGCACCCGTTGCCGGTAAGGCTCGGAAGAACCAACCTGTAGCAATACATTACCTATGAACATTATAAGTTACTTTTATACTAAACATGCCCTCAAAAGATAAATGGGACTAGCAAGCCAAAAGATGTTGTATGACTAGGCCGTTGGAGCCACAATGTCTACGATACGATACATGACCATACTATACTTTACATAGTCTACAAAGCCTCTAGACAAGAAACATTATCTTATAAGGGTCGGGACAGGCCCCGCCTCATGATAAGATACTATACAATGCAAAAAGATATGATAAGACTCAAAGCCCCGAAGCAACCTGGAGCTCAGTGACTGCAGTTGATATCCTGTACTCTTACTGGGGAGGTTTATTAGCTTCTGCACCTGCAGCATGGAATGCAGGTCCCCCAACAGGGATGTCAGTACGAAATAATGTACTGAATATGTAAGGCAACATGTACTATATATGAGATAAAAGCTCAAATGAAACCATATACTGCTGTAGGGTAAAAGACCACCTTTATGAATATTGTGGAGTCATGCATCTTATAACAATTATGTTACTTTACTCTTATCACTTGTACAATCTGTGCACATCATGTAATACAGATGACCAGCTGATCAGTGGTAAATCTATATCAGGATCGACCCATGCTAGGCTTTCCTTTCACCCCTGGGATACCCCCTGTAATACTGGGATTGACCCATGCTAGGTGATTCTTTCACCCCTGGGATACCACCCAACAGAAGCAACTGTATACATATATCTTCTTATTACTTTTGAGATGAATCTTTGGTGGTCGTAACATTTGAGCTATAAGACTATAAGCATGACAAATGACAAGTATGTGACCATGTAACATCATATCACAATGAAAAGAGTGGGTTATACAATTAGTGAAACATGTAGGACATAAACAACGTATGAATTTTATTTAGCTAAAAAGAAGACTCATATGTCATGGTATCCAATGTATGTATGCAGCAGTGACAATGCTCGAATCTGTACACACAAATACATGTGAAAGAGTGGAGTGATTACATCGAAGTTTGTAAAGATCTCTATGTGCCAATAAAGACTTTGGATTCCATGCCAAATAATAAGAGATCGAATAGCCTTACATACCTCGACATATCAACTTGTTTTTACCTCGAAATGACTTCTTTTCTTCCAACTATTTATCTACAATATCATGTTTTAAAGCTAGTATTAGCAGCTAATCAATGCATCTGGACAGCCCAATCTCACAAGACATAACACTTTGGCAACAAACGTATAACCATCGACTCAATGGTGTTATTCCGACTTTCTCAATTCTAACTGTCTTCAACCAGTACACATTATCATATACATGATGTATACAGCCTATATTAGCTCTATAACATGCTGGCAACAGTCCATAACAACAACACAGAACCATTTTACAAAACGCTCAACTGGGAAGCACAACATCTCGTCGTCTCCCTACATTTCGTCGTTAACAATTCATACTTGTCCCAACTTTGAACCAGATGCTCCCAACATATATATACATCAAATAAACCTTAACATAGTCACAAAATAGCTCAAAACACAGGGGGAAACGTGAAACATCAGCCCCCTCATCAAAACAGTCCAATACCATTTTGGAAGCACATAAGATCATATAAGGATACTTGTTTCCAAAGAACTAGCAAAACATTCCAGCAACCTTGGCAACCATATACACACTATAACATATTAATAACCTCAACTTTATATCATATTAAAGTCAAAAATCAGGGTAAGAATCGTTCCAAAGCCAAGAAAACCAAACAACAACTTTCAGGACACAAGCTGTCCAGAAATTCCTGCACAGTGCACCAGCCAACTTATCTTGTTTTCCATGGAGAATTCATATCAAGTATATGGTTATTTTTACATACCTTAACTCCCAAGGTGTAGGTCTAATTCAAGAACTCAAAAATTAGCCTTTGGTTGCCTTCCAAGGTGAAGAAATGCCAAGAGAAACTTAGAGAGAAAAGCTGAGATTTTTGGTCTTTTATTAGTTAACCTAAGGAGCTCGGTTTTGGTCCCTTTTTAAGGAGACCTTAGACCGACTTTCTCCTGATATTTGAAGATGATTAACTCAAGTTGGTCAATGACTAATTTTTCCCTTTCACTTGGGCCTTTTGGATCTCTAAATCAATGGGCTTTAGTGGCCCATTTTCCTTAATCTTTCTTGCACTTTGTTTGGGCCCAATTTTGTTAGTAGTGAATGAATGTAGTTGGGCATATTATATAAAAATCTTGGGCTGAACATCTTGGCCCAATATAATGCTAAACCATTGGCTTTAATAGCCTCCCTAACTTGGGCTTCGTTTGTCACAAGACTTGGAAAGTTTCGGCGTTAAGCCTTGTCTTCGTTCCCCTTTCTTTTTACTAACGTCTAGACTTCAAGTGAGTTCACTTATGAATGAATTATTCTCCCTCATGTATATATATATATTTTTTTTAAGCCAACCACACAGGTGACTCACCTGCTAGCTTCCTAAGTTCCATAAGCACGTCAATAATTTTCTCCGTTTAAGGCCACAGTCTCTAAATAGACTTCCATATAGTGCCCCAATCTAACACTTGAACACTTGAAAAAAATTTTGGTAGTAATTAAATCAAGTCGTATGTCATTTTATGTGAACATTACTAGTACATGTAAAATGTGGGGTGTTACATCCTCCCCCCGTTAGGAACATTCGTCCCGAATGTTAACATAACTGTATAGTCTAGGCAGGTTTGAATTTCTGGTCACACAACTGTTAATAACATAACTAGTATTCAAACACATACCTATTAATGTTCCTCCTCTGTATCTTTTGGTCCCTCCTTGTCTTCAAATAGATGAGGGTATTTAGATGTCATTACTTCCTCCGGTTCCCACGTTATTTCTTCTACTTGGTTGTTTCTCCAGAGTACCTTTACTGATGCCATTTCTTTGTTCCTTAACTTTTTAATTTGGCGATCTAGAATAGCAACCGGTACCTCTTCATAAGTAAGATCCTCTGTGACCTGTACATCTTCTATAGGAGTGATACGAGAGGGGTCACCTATGTATTTTCGAAGCATTGACACATGAAACACTGGATGAACCATTGAAAGTTCCTGGGGTAGCTCTAATTCATATGCAACTTGTCCGACCCTTTTAGTAATCTTATATGGCCCTATGTAACGTGGGCTTAGTTTCCCTTTCTTACCAAATCTCATAACCCCTTTCATTGGTGATACCTTTAAAAATACCCAATCTCCAATAGAGAATTCCAGCCCTCTTCTCCGCATATCTGCATATGATTTATGACGACTTTGGGCTGTTTTTAGCCGTTGTTGTATCACCTTAACTTTTTCCATAGCTTGTTGGACTAAATCTGGCCCAAGCAAGGTGGTTTCACCCACTTCGAACCAACCAATTGGTGACCTACATTTCCTCCCATACAAAGCTTCGTAAGGCGCCATCTTGATGCTCGAATGGTAGCTGTTATTATAGGCAAATTCAATAAGGGGCAAGTGTTCTACCCAGCTACCTTTAAAATCTAATGCACAGGTTCGCAACATATCCTTAAGTGTTTGAATAGTACGCTCTGCTTGGCCGTCTGTTTGGGGATGGAAGGCTGTACTCAAATTCACTTGCGTCCCTAAACTCCTTTGAAAGGACTTCCAAAATTTTGCCGTGAATTGAGCTCCTCGATCAGATATAATAGAGAGTGGGACCCCATGTAGCCTAACTATCTCTTTGAGGTATAATTTGCCATATTCTTCAGTTGTATAATCACTTCTAACTGGCAGGAAGTGCGCTGACTTCGTGAGTCTATCAACTATCACCCATATGGAGTCAAACTTATTAACTGAACGAGGCAAACCAGTTACAAAATCCATATTAGTCATATCCCACTTCCAAGTTGGAATCTCTATACATTGCATGTAACCACCTGGCTTTTGGTGCTCTACTTTGACTTGTTGACAAGTAGGACATTGAGCCACAAACTCTGCAAGGTCCTTTTTCATGCCTCCCCACCAAAACACTCCCTTTAGGTCATGATACATCTTAGTAGATCCTGGGTGGATGGAATATCTTGAATGATGGGCTTCTTCCATTATTCTCCTTCTGAGTCTGTTAACATCAGGCACACACAATCTATTTTGGCAATAAAGTACTCCATCTTGTGTAAGCCTAAACTCCTTCATTATACCTTGACTTACTTTCTCCTTAAGGCATTGTAGAATAGGATCATAACACTGTTTTTCTTTCACTTCCCTTATCAATGAAGAATTGGTAGCATTATGTACAATAATATCCTTTCTTGGAGTTTCGAGTAGACGAACACCCAGATTGGCTAGTTGACGCAGATCCTTAGCCATGCCTTGCTTTACCCCTTTCTGATCACTGGTACCCATGAGTGTCTTACGACTTAGAGCATCGGCCACCACATTTGCTTTCCCTGGATGGTATAATATATCAATATCATAATCCTTTATTAACTCTAGCCACCTCCGCTGCCTCAAATTTAGATCTTTCTGCTTGAAAATATACTGTAAACTCTTATGATCTGTATATATGTCCACGTGCACCCCATACAAATAGTGGCGCCATATCTTTAAAGCAAATACAACCGCTGCTAGCTCAAGATCACGTGTTGGGTAGTTTTTCTCGTGTGGTCTCAATTGTCTCGAGGCATAAGCAATCACCTTACCATGTTGTGTTAGTACACACCCCAAACCAACTCCGGAAGCATCACAATACACTGCATATCCCTCTGAGCCTTCTGGAAGCACTAGCACAGGTGCTGAGGTTAGCCTGCTTTTCAACTCTTGAAAGCTCCTTTCACATGCATCATTCCATTGGAATTTGGTTTCCTTGTGAGTTAGCTTAGTAAGAGGTGCAGACATAGAAGAAAAACCTTCAACAAACCTTCTGTAATAACCTGCCAATCCAAGGAAGCTTCGAACTTCTGTAGGTGTCGTTGGCCTTGGCCAATCTTTCACAGCCTCTATCTTTTGTGAATCCACCCTTATTCCTTCATCCGATACAATATGGCCCAAAATTGTCACTGATTTTAACCAAAATTCACATTTGGAAAACTTAGCATACAACCGGCGATCACGGAGAACTTGTAGTACTAGTCGTAAATGATTTTCATGGTCCTTTTCTGACCTTGAATACACCAGAATATCATCTATAAATACTATCACGAACACATCCAGGAAAGGCTTGAATACTCTATTCATCAAATCCATAAAAACTGCTGGTGCATTCGTTAGCCCAAACGACATAACAAGAAATTCAAAGTGACCATATCTGGTTCGGAAAGCTGTCTTAGGTATATCTTTTTCCTTCACTCTCACCTGATGATAACCTGATCTCAAATAGATCTTTGAAAAGTATTTGGCACCCTGTAACTGATCAAACAAGTCATCAATTCTGGGGAGGGGATATTTATTCTTAATTGTCACCCTATTCAGTTGTCGGTAGTCAATACACATCCTCAATGTGCACTCCTTTTTACGCACAAATAAAACTGGTGCACCCCAAGGGGACACACTAGGCCTTATAAAACCCTTTTCTAACAAGTCTTTCAGTTGCTCCTTTAATTCACGTAATTCTGCCGGGGCCATTCTATATGGAGGAATAGAGATAGGCTCGGTGCCTGGTAATAAGTCAATACCAAAATCTATTTCTCGTTCTGGAGGCAAACCAGGGAGTTCCTCAGGAAAGACATCAATAAATTCATTCACTATTGGAACAGACTGGATTGTTGGTGATTCTGCCTCCATGTCTCTCACTCTAACGAGATGACATATATATCCCTTTGATATCATTTTTCTGGCTTTAAAATAAGAGATAAACCTCCCTTTTGGTGCCCCAATATTGCCTTCCCATTCAAGGACTGCTTTATTTGGAAAGTGAAAGTACACTCTCTTGGTTCGGTAGTCAACGGTGGCATAGCAAGAAGCCAACCAATCCATACCCATTATAACATCAAATTCTACCATTTCTAACTCGATAAGATCAGCTAATGTATCTCGGTCGCAGACAGTCACTATGCAGTCACAATAGACTCTTCTAGCTATAATTGACTCCCCAGTTGGTGTAGACACCGCAAGTGGTTTATTCAATAATTTAGGCGTTCTACCAAGCTTCCCAGCAACTAATGGAGTAATATATGACAATGTAGAACCAGGGTCAATTAATGCATACACTTTATGTGAGAAGATGGACAATGTACCTATAACCACACCGGGTGAAGCTTCCAGGTTCTGTCGAGTCCCTAGAGCATATGTGCAATTTTGGACCACGCTGGAACTAGCTGCCCCTCTAATACCTCTGCCGCGACCTATAGGAAATTGCTCACCTCTACTTGATGGAGGCACTGATGATGATGATACAACAGTTGATCCAGTAGGTTATGCCATATCACCCCTGCGTCTTCTTGGGCAATCTTTTATTACATGCCCTGGCATACCACACCAATAACAAACATCCGTTCCCCTACGACACGCACCTATATGATATCTCCCACATTGTCTGCAAGGCTGCCTAGGAGGCATTTGCTGGCTTCCCGAATATCCTGTTGTCCGTGTACCTTGGCCCTCACTTCTCTGCCCAAATTGATCATTTCTAGACCCTTGAAGTGGTGGTGGAGCACTAGCTGTAGAGTAAGAGGATGATGGCCTGGGTGGCCTATTAGAAAATCGTGGCCTAAACTCACCCTGGGGTGGTGTAAACTGTCCTGTAGATCTGGCCCTCTTGGATTGCCCCCTTTCTATTTCTTGTGCCCTCCTTCTTTGTCTCTGATCCTCCAGTTTCTGTGCAAAAGCTTGCATCCTCGCTATATCCATGTCTTTATTCAAAGAAGCAATGGTACAATCTCTAACCAAATATGAATCCAACCTATCCACATACCGATGGACTCTATCTGCCATAGTAGCAGCAACATTAGGAGCGTACCTGGCCAGAGAATTAAATTTAAGACTATATTCCCTCACGCTCATATTCCCCTGATGGAGGTTCAGGAACTGATCTGCACGGGCCTCTCGGATCTCTAATGGCAAGTAATGATCAAGAAAGGCCATTTTGAACTCCTCCCAAGTAGTTGGAGGTGTATCTATGCCTTTGGAATGCTTCCAGGCTTCGTACCACAGTATAGCCACACCCTTCAATCTATATATTGCCAACTCAGCAGCTTCCGAACCACTTACATGCATAACATCTAAGGTGCGTTGGATCTGATCAATAAAATCCTGTGGATCTTCATTTGGATCTGACCCAGTGAATGATGGAGGGTCTAAGTTGAGGAAATCACGTATTCTCGTACTGGCTGCCCTACCTGCACCAACTGCACCTGCAAATGGGCCTTCTTGTCTTTGACCTTGGCCAGCAACTATACAAGTCAACAGTTGAACTGCATTTCTCAAATCCTGCACAGAAGCATTAACAGATGGTTCTCGGGGATTTTCACTACTTCCTGGTACATCAACAGATGGAGGGGTTGAAGATGTCTGTGATAGAGACTCATCTAGAGCCTCACTTTGTCGTCTCGCCCGATTGGGTATACCAACTACCACTTCTACTTCCTTTCCTTTACCTTTACTCTTCCTTGTCTCTGGCATACTTACTGTACTAAATAATTCAGGGGTTAGACATGGTACACTTATAATATTTGCTCTATGGCACGATCTAAAGAATGAAAAGAAGTGATAACTCCAAAATGCCACGTAGCCTCTTGTTTATAAATGTGGTGCACAACACATCGATAAACATGATTCTACATAGACACGGCTTTGTAGACTCCCTAGGACGACCCGCTCTGATACCACTTCTGTCACGCCCCAAATCCTATTAAGGCAGACTGGCACCCGTTGCCGGTAAGGCTCGGGAGAACCAACCTGTAGCAATACATTACCTATGAACATTATAAGTTACTTTTATACTAAACATGCCCTCAAAAGATAAATGGGACTAGTAAGCCAAAAGATGTTGTATGACTAGGCCGTTGGAGCCACAATGTCTACGATACGATACATGACCATACTATACTTTACATAGTCTACAAAGCCTCTAGACAAGAAACATTATCTTATAAGGGTCAGGACAGGCCCCGCCTCATGATAAGATACTATACAATGCAAAAAGATATGATAAGACTCAAAGCGCCGAAGCAACCTGGAGCTCAGTGACTGCAGTTGATATCCTGTACTCTTACTGGGGAGGTTTATTAGCTTCTGCACCTGCAGCATGGAATGCAGGTCCCCCAACAGGGAGGTCAGTACGAAATAATGTACTGAATATGTAAGGCAACATGTACTATATATGATATAAAAGCTCAAATGAAACCATATACTGCTGTAGGGTAAAAGACCACCTTTATGAATATTGTGGAGTCATGCATCTTATAACAATTATGTTACTTTACTCTTATCACTTGTACAATCTGTGCACATCATGTAATACAGAAGACCAGCTGATCAGTGGTAAATCTATATCAGGATCGACCCATGCTAGGCTTTCCTTTCACCCCTGGGATACCCCCTGTAATACTGGGATTGACCCATGCTAGGTGATTCTTTCACCCCTGGGATACCACCCAACAGAAGCAACTGTATACATATATCTTCTTATTACTTTTGAGATGAATCTTTGGTGGTCGTAACATTTGAGCTATAAGACTATAATCATGACAAATGACAAGTATGTGACCATGTAACATCATATCACAATGAAAAGAGTGGGTTATACAATTAGTGAAACATGTAGGACATAAACAACGTATGAACTTTATTTAGCTAAAAAGAAGACTCATATGTCATGGTATCCAATGTATGTATGCAGCAGTGACAATGCTCGAATCTGGACACACAAATACATGTGAAAGAGTGGAGTGATTACATCGAAGTTTGTAAAGATCTCTATGTGCCAATAAAGACTTTGGATTCCATGCCAAATAATAAGAGATCGAATAGCCTTACATACCTCGACATATCAACTTGTTTTTACCTCGAAATGACTTCTTTTCTTCCAACTATTTATCTACAATATCATGTTTTAAAGCTAGTATTAGCAGCTAATCAATGCATCTGGACAGCCCAATCTCACAAGACATAACACTTTGGCAACAAACGTATAACCATCGACTCAATGGTGTTATTCCGACTTTCTCAATTCTAACTGTCTTCAACAAGTACACATTATCATATACATGATGTATACAGCCTATATTAGCTCTATAACATGCTGGCAACAGTCCATAACTACAACACAGAACCATTTTACAAAACGCTCAACTAGGAAGCACAACATCTCGTCGTCTCCCTACATTTCGTCGTTAACAATTCATACTTGTCCCAACTTTGAACCAGATGCTCCCAACATATATATACATCAAATAAACCTTAACATAGTCACAAAATAGCTCAAAACACAGGGGGAAACGTGAAACATCAGCCCCCTCATCAAAACAGTCCAATACCATTTTGGAAGCACATAAGATCATATAAGGATACTTGTTTCCAAAGAACTAGCAAAACATTCCAGCAACCTTGGCAACCATATACACACTATAACATATTAATAACCTCAACTTTATATCATATTAAAGTCAAAAATCAGGGTAAGAATCGTTCCAAAGCCAAGAAAACCAAACAACAACTTTCAGGACACAAGCTGTCCAGAAATTCCTGCACAGTGCACCAGCCAACTTATCTTGTTTTCCATGGAGAATTCATATCAAGTATATGGTTATTTTTACATACCTTAACTCCCAAGGTGTAGGTCTAATTCAAGAACTCAAAAATTAGCCTTTGGTTGCCTTCCAAGGTGAAGAAATGCCAAGAGAAACTTAGAGAGAAAAGCTGAGATTTTTGGTCTTTTATTAGTTAACCTAAGGAGCTCGGTTTTGGTCCCTTTTTAAGGAGACCTTAGACCGACTTTCTCCTGATATTTGAAGATGATTAACTCAAGTTGGTCAATGACTAATTTTTCCCTTTCACTTGGGCCTTTTGGATCTCTAAATCAATGGGCTTTAGTGGCCCATTTTCCTTAATCTTTCTTGCACTTTGTTTGGGCCCAATTTTGTTAGTAGTGAATGAATGTAGTTGGGCATATTATATAAAAATCTTGGGCTGAACATCTTGGCCCAATATAATGCTAAACCATTGGCTTTAATAGCCTCCCTAACTTGGGCTTCGTTTGTCACAAGACTTGGAAAGTTTCGGCGTTAAGCCTTGTCTTCGTTCCCCTTTCTTTTTACTAACGTCTAGACTTCAAGTGAGTTCACTTATGAATGAATTATTCTCCCTCATGTATATATATATTTTTTTTTTAAGCCAACCACACAGGTGACTCACCTGCTAGCTTCCTAAGTTCCATAAGCACGTCAATGATTTTCTCCGTTTAAGGCCACAGTCTCTAAATAGACTTCCATATAGTGCCCCAATCTAACACTTGAACACTTAAAAAAAATTTTGGTAGTAATTAAATCAAGTCGTATGTCATTTTATGTGAACATTACTAGTACATATAAAATGTGGGGTGTTACAGGTTGTATCTTAACTCTCTTTGTTGTCGCGGCTATAGCCCGTCGCGCATTCGGACTCCAGGACCCTTTCGCGCTTAGGAACTCCGACCGCGACCCCATGTCAGGCGGGATTACCCGCTGAGTTTAAGCATATCAATAAGTGGAGGAAAAGAAACTTACAAAGATTCCCTGAGTAACGGTGAATGAATCGAGAACAGCCCAGCCTTAGAATCGGGTGGCGTCGTCGTTCGAATTATAGTTTGGAGAAGCGTCCTCAGTGGTGGAATGGGCCCAAGTCCCATGGAAGGGGGTTCCAGAGAGGGTGAGATCCCCATTGTGCCCAGACACTATCACACCACGAGGAACTGTCTACGAGTTAGGTTGTTTGGGAATGCAGCCCAAATCGGGCGTTGAATTTTGTCCAAGGCTAAATACGCGCGACTGACCAATAGCAATGTTGGCTCTTCCTATCATTGTGAAGAAGAATTCACCAAGTGTTGGACTGTTCACCCACCAATAGGGAACGTGAGCTGGGTTTAGATCGTCGTGAGACAAGTTAGTTTTACCCTACTTATGACAGTGTCGCAGTATTAATTCAACCTAGTACGAGAGAAAATGGTAATTCACACAATTTGTCATCGAGCTTGGTTGAAAAGCTAGTTTCGCAAAGCTACCGTGTGCTAGATTATGACCAAACACCTCTAAGTCAGAATCCTATCTAGAAGCGACGTATGCGCCCGCTGTCCGCTGGACGACTCGTACTAGGGGCCTCGGACCCCAAGGGCATATGTCATTTGCTAAGACACCATGGCGAAAGAGTCACGGTAGCCGCCTTGAAGTATAATTTCGATCGAGCGGTGGGTAGAATCCTTTGTAGATGACTTAAATATCTATGGGGTATTGTAAGCGGAAGAGTGGGCTTGCTGCCACGATCCACTAAGATTCATCCCTTTGTTGTGATGATTCAAGATAACTCGATGGATCGCACGACCATCGTGCCGATGATGCATCATTCAAATTTTTGTCCTGTCAAGTTTCGATGGTAGGATAGTATCCTACCATGGTGGTGATGGGTGATGGAGAATTAGGGTTCGATTTCGGAGAGGGAGCCTGAGAAATGGCTACCATATCCAAGAAAGGCAATAGGTGCACAAATTACCCAATCCTGACACAGGGAGGTAGTGACAATAAATAATAATACCGAGCTCAATGAGTCTGGTAATTTGAATAAGTAAAATCTAAATCCCTTAATGAGGATCCATTGGAGGGAGAGTCTATTGCTAGTAGTCTCGGTAATTCCAGCACCAATAACATATATTTAAGTTGTTTCAGTTAAAAAGCTCAAAGTTGGACTTTGGGATTAACCGACCGGTCTACCTATGGTGTGCATTGGTCGTCTCGTCCCTTCTGTCGGGTTGTGCCTCCGACGCTGTTACTTTAAAGAAATTAGAATGCTTAAAGCAAGACTACTCTTTGTATACATTAGCATGGGATAACATTATAGGATTTTGGTCCTATTTTGTTGGCCTTCGGGATTGGAGTAATGATTAACAGGGACAGTCGGGGGCATTCGTATTTCATAGTGAGAGGTAAAATTATTGGATTTATTAAATACGAATAAATATGAAAGCATTTTCCAAGGATGTTTTCATTAATCAAGAACGAATGTTGGGGGCTCAAAGGCGGTCAGATACCATCCTAGTCTCAACCATAAACGATGCCGACCAGGGATCGACGGATGTTGCTATTAGGACTCTGCTAGCACCTTATGATAAATCAAAGTTTTTGGGTTCTGGGGGAGTATAGTCACAAGGCTGAAACTTAGAGGAGGTGATAGAAGGGCAACAAAGGAGGTGGCAGAAGGGCACCACCAGGAGTGGAGCCTGCGGCTTAATTTGACTCAACACGGGGAAAATTACCAGGTCCATACATATTAAGGATTGACAAACTGAGAGCTCTTTCTTGATTCTATGGGTGGTGGTGCCTGGCCGTTAGTTTGTGGAGTGATTTGTCTGGTTAATTCTGTTACTGAACGAGACCTTAGCCTGCTAACTAGCTATGCAGAAATATCCCTTCGCGGCCAGCTTCTTAGAGGGACTACAACCTTTTAGGCCGCAGAAGTTTGAGGTAATAAAAGGTCTGTGATGCCTTTAGATGTTATGGGCCGCAGGCACACTACACTGATGCATTCAACGAGTTTATAGCCTTGACCGACAGGCCTGGTTAATATTTGAACTTTCATCATGATGGGGATAGATCATTGCAATTGTTGGTCTTCAAGGAGGAATTCCTAGTAAGCGTGAGTTATTAGCTCGTGTTGACTACGTCCTTGCATTTTGTACCCACCGCCCGTCGCTCCTACCGATTGAATGATCCTGTGAAATGTGTAGATTGCGGCGATGTGGGTAGTTCGCTGCCCGCGATATCGCGAGAAGTACATTGAACCATATCATTTAGAGAAAGGAGAATTTGAAACAAGGTTTGTATAGGTGAACCTGCGGAAGGATCATTATCGAAGCCTGCACAGCAGAACGACTCGCGAACGTGTTTAACAACAGGGGATTCCTCACAGGCGGGGTGCTACATCACTCCGCACGAGTGGTTCCCCTTCGTCCCCTGTGCGAAAAGCACCAAGGAATATGTAAATCAATAGCCTACCCCTTCCACCCCATCCGCGACGTGCGTCGGGGGGACCTATGCTTCTTTTATAAACAAAAACGACTCTCAGCAACAAATATATCGGCTCTTGCATCGATGAAGAACATAGCAAAAAATGATACTTGGTGTGAATTGCAGAATCCCATGAACCAAAGAGTATTTGAATGTAAGTTGTGCTCAAAGCCATTAGGATGATGTCACGTCAGCCTGGGCGTCACGCATCACATCACCCCCTCTCATTGCGCCTCAATCACGGGGCGCGCTGTTGTCGTAGGGCAGATACTGGCCTCCTGTGCACCTAGAGCTCGCGGCTGGACTAAATGTGAGTCCACTTCAATGGAGGTCGTGGCAAGTGGTGGTTGTATCTCAACTATCTATGTTATCGCGGCTATAGCCCGACGCGCGTCCGGAATTCAGGACCCTTTCGTGCTTGGTGGTGTCTTTGTCAAGTTGGATATCCGTGCACAGGCACCATCGCCCCCAAATCACCATGGGCAGTAGGAACCAACGCACCATGAAAACAAGGCACAAAGGCGCCATGGCACAAAGGCACCATGGCACCAAGGCACCGTGGCACCATAGCACCGAGGCACTATGGCACTGTAGAACCATGAACCAACGCACCATGGCACCATGCACCAACGCACCATGGCACCGGGCAGCAAGGCACCGTGGCACCATGGCACGAAGGCACCGTGGCACCAAGGCACCGTGGCACCATGGCACAAAGGCACCATAGCTCAATGGATCTATGTCACCAAGGAACCGTGGCGCCATGGCACCATGGCACCGAGGCATCGTGGCACTGTGGCACCAAGGAATCAAGGCACGGTGGCACCATGGAATCATTGCACCGTGGCACTATGGAACGAGCGCCTCCCCCTCGCCCCCATTGTGGAAAGTGCCAAGGAATACATAAATCAACAGCATGCCCTTCGCGCCCCATCCATGAAATGCGTCGGGTGATACGCCCAAATTACAACTCTCGTTAGAAAGTGTAAGCGGTCGCTGTCAAATATAGAACCCAACTAGGTTGGGTGTCGAATTCCACAGGGAATACTCTGGTCACTAAGTGTTGCAATTATTACTAGACTGTTGGTCAAAAATTCCAAGAAAAAGGGGGGTTTGGTTTAGGCGTGAACTAATATTATCAAAGTAACAATGGAATGATATATGTAGTAAGTTTTAATCACAGAGAATGATAAGTTAGGGTTATGTCCACCTTGTAGTTTCTATTTCTCTATTAACTATGAGTAACGCAGAATTTAAACATGCATGCACTTATAGAGAATCATATTCTAATTCTAAATCCAAGTGTTTCTCAACCATGAAGGAATTATTTCACTTTAGCTCTCTCGAGCCTAAAGTGTGTAACAAATGGTACAAATTCTCCAAGAAGTTAATCCGGTTAAGGCATTAACGTGTAAATAGAGGTTGGAAACCCTATTTTCTTGTCACACTCTCTTTTACAAACATGTAACTTTTCTCTCGAACAAGTTAATGCTATAATGGCGTGTTCTCTATGTTTGAAACCATGAGAATTCAATTAAAATGAAGAGAGTAATGATATAAGTAGCATAACACATCAAGAATTCACAAACTCATAGTTAATAGATAGTAACTTACAAGGTTTTCATAACCCTAACAGAAAAGTTTAGCTACTCATGAATACAACGAAAATCAAAGTAGACATCATCATCATACCAAAACTAGAACAATTTTCACGATGGAGATGGTTTAGCGTCAATAAGAGAATGACGTTTTTCTCCCTATACGTTGCTCAAGACTTAGCTGTTTTTCTCTGTTCCCAACTATTACAGAATCTGAAAATTGAATAATGCAGAATGTCGAATGATGCTGAAAATTCAGCAATAAGGTTTTTAATAATATCCTTATCCAATAAGTTGCTATTGCCTCCTTAAGTATTTAAAAATACTGGGTTTTCTCGGGAAAAAGTTCCCATGCATCACTTTCAGTCCTAAAGCTGCCTTCCCTCTAATGTGAAGTTTTCCTTTGCTACTCACAGGTTCATAAAGTGCTGAAATCTTCATCATTAGTACCTGAAAAACATGCTAATCATATTGGTCAGCTCACTTAAAGGAAAATGGACTAAAAGTGCAGGAATTATATATTTTATCCTCAAAACTTAGCTAAAATATGGGTAAATTATGGTTCTTAGGGGTATAAATATGCCCAACATTATCGGGGGGACCTATGCTTCTTTTGTAAATAAAAATGACTCTCGGCAATAGATATCTCGGCTCTTGCATCGATGAAGAATGTAGCAAAATGTGATACTTGGTGTGAATTACAGAATCCCATGAACCAGAGAGTATTTGAACACAAGTTGTGCCCGAAGCCATTAGGCCAAGGGCACGTATGCCTAGGCATCACACATTGCATCGTCCCCTCACTTCGTGCCTCAATCATGGGACGCGCTGTTGTCATAGGGCGGATACTGGCCTCCCGTGCATCTCGAGCTCGCGTCTGGCCTATATGCGAGTCCACGTCGATGGACATCGGTCAAGTGGTGGTTGTATCTTAACTTTTTTTTTTGTCGCGGCTATAGCCCATCGCGCGTCCGGACTCCAGGACCTCTTCGTGCTTAGGTACTCCGACCGTGATCCCAGGTAACACGGGATTATCCACTAAGTTTAACCATATCAATAAGAGGAGGGAAAGAAACTTACAAGGATTCCCTTAGTAACGGTGAGCGAACCAGGAACAGCCCAGCCTTAGAATCGGGGGGCTCCGTCGTTTGAATTGTAGTTTGGAGAAGCAATCTCAGCGGCGGACCAGGCCCAAGTCCCCTGGAAGGGGGCGCCAGAGAGGGTGTGAGGCCCATTGTTCCCGGATCCTGTCGCACCATGAGGCACTATCTATGAGTCGGGTTGTTTGGGAATGCAGCCTAAATCGGGTGGTGAATTCCATCCAAGGCTAAATACGAGCGACAGACCTATAGCGAACAAGTACCGCGAGGGAAAGATAAAAAGGACTTTGAAAAGAGAGTCAAAGTATGCTTGAAATTATTGGGAGGGAAGTGGTTGTGGGCCGGCGATGTGCCCCAGTCAAATGTGGAATGGCGACGAGCTAGTCCGCCGATTGACTCGGGGCGTGGACAAACGTGGATTGGGTGACGGCTAAAGCCCGGGCTCTCAATACACTCATGGAATGCTGTCTTCTCAATTTTCGTAGGCAACGCGCATCTCCAGCATGCTTCGGCATCTGTGCGCTATGGACGCTGGCCTATGGGCTCCCCATTCGACCCGTCTTGAAAAACAGACCAAGTAGTCTGACATGTCTATGAGTCAACGGGCGAGTAAACTCGTGAGATGTAAGGAAGTTGATTGGTGGTATCCCCCCGAGGGGTGCACCACTAACCGACCTTGATATTTTGAGAAGGGTTTGAGTGTAAGCATACTTGTCGGGACCCGAAAGATGGTGAACTATGCCTGAGTGGGGCAAAGCGAGAGCAAACTATCGTGTAGGCCCGCAGCGATACTGATGTTGAAATCATTCGTCTGACTTGGGTGTAGGGCCAGCGGCTGCTTTGTCAAGCCATGCCACGGAATCAAGTGCTCTAAGTGGGCCATTTTTGGTAAGCAGAACTAGCAATGCAGGATGAACCAGAAGTCGGGTTACGGTGCCAAACTGTTCGCTAACCTAGATCCCATAAAGGGTGTTGGTTGATTAAGACGGCAAGACGGTGGTCATAGAAGTCAAAATCCGCTAAGGAGTGTTTAAAAACTCACCTTCCAAATAAACTAGCCCCCCAAAAAATAGAGCTTAAGCGCGCGACTTACACCCGGCCGTCAGGGAAAGTTCCAGGCCCCGATGAGTAGGAGGGCACGACGGTCGCTGTAAAGCCTTGGGCGCGAGCCCAGGCAGAGCGGCCGTCAGTGCAGATATTGGTGGTAGTAGTAAATATTCAAATGATAACTTTGAAGGACAAAGAGGGGAAGAGTTCCATGTGAACGACACTTGCACATGGATTAGTCAATTCTAAAGGTCGGGGGAACCTCGACAGATAGTGCATTTTGCGCGTACTCCGTAAGGGAATTAGGTTAAAATTCCTAAACCGGGATGTGGCGGTTGACGGCAATGTTAGAAAGTCCAGAGACTTTGGCGGGAGCCTCGAGAAGAGTTATCTTTCCTGTTTAACAACTTGCCTACCCTGGAATTGGCTCTGTCGGAGGTAGGGTCCAGCGGCTGGAAGAGCACCGTACGTAGTGTGGTGTATGGTGCACTACCGGTGGCCCTTGAAAATCTAGAGGACCGAATGTCGTCCACCCTTGGTCATACTCATAACCACATCAGGTCTCCAAGGGTAACAACCTCTGGTCGATGGAACAATGTAGGCAAGAGAAGTCGGTAAAATGGATCCGTAATTTCTAGAAAAGGATTGGCACTGAGGGCTGGGCACGGGGGTCCCAGTCCCGAACCCGTCGGCTTTCAGTGGACTACTCAAGCTACTTTCGCAGCGAGAGCAGGTCTTCGCATGCCGGACGGGGGACAGACTAGGAATGGTTCCTTCGGGGGCCTTCCCCGTGCGTCGAATATCCAACTCAGAACTGGTACGGACAAGGGGAATCCTACTGTTTAATTAAAACAAAGCATTGCGATGGTCCCAACAGATGTTCACGCATTGTGATATCTGTCCAGTGCTCTGAATGTCAAAGTGAAGAAATTCAACCAAGCGCGGGTAAATGACAGGAGTAACTATGAATCTCTTAGGGTAGCCAAATGCCTCATCATCTAATTAGTGACGTGCATGAATGGATTAACAAGATTCTCACTATCCTTGTCTACTATCCAGCGAAACCACAGCCAAAGGAATGGGCTTGGCAGAATCAGCGGGGAAAGAAGACCCTTTTGAGCTTGACTCTACTCCGAATTTGTGAAATGACTTGAGAGGTGTAGTATAAGTGGGAGCCAAAAGTGAAAACTAACTACTTTTAACATTATTTTACTTATTTCGTGAATTGGAGCGGGGCACTGCCCCTCGATTTGGACCCAAGGCTCGCTCTGCGGGCCGATCCGGGCAGAAGACATTGTTAGGTGGGGAGTTTGGCTGGGGCGGCACATCTATTAAAAGAGAATATAGGTGTCCTAAGATGAGCTCAACGAGAATAGAACTATCATGTGGAACAGAAGGGTAAATGATCGTTTGATTCTTATTCCAGTACAAATATGAACCATGAAAGCATGGCCTAACAATCCTTTAGACCTTCATAATTCGAAGCTAGAGGTGTCAGAAAAGTGTTACTACAGGGATAACTGGCCTATTGCAGCCAAGTGTTCATAGCGACATTGCTATTTCATCCTTCGATGTTGGCTCGTCCTATCATTGCAAAGCAGAATTCACCAAGTGTTGGACTGTTCACCCACTAATAGGAAACGTGAGCTGGGTTTAGACCGTCATGAGATAGGTTAGTTTAACCCTACTTATGATAGTGTCACAGTAGTAATTCAACCTACTACGAGAGATAACGTTGATTCACACAATTTGTCATCGAGCTTGGTTGAAAACCCAGTGTGCTGGATAATAACTGAATGCCTCTAAGTTAGAATCTAGACTAGAAGCGATGCATGCACCCGTTGTCCGCTTGCCGACTCGCACTAGGGGCCTCGGCCCCCAAGGGCACGTATCATTTGCTAAGCCACCGCAGCGGAAGAGTCGCGGTGGCCGCCTTGAAGTATAATTTCCAATGAGTGGTGGGTAGAATCCTTTGTAGATGACTTAAATATGCGACGGGGTATTGTAAGTGGAAGAGTGTCCTTGCTGCCACGATCCACTAAGATTCATCCCTTTGTCGCTCTGGTTCGCCCCCCATCCAATCCAATCATTTTTTCGTCTATCTCCAAATGAGGTTTATGCATCCGTCCCTGAAAAATCCCACTAAGTGTTGTGAGTTCACCTCACCCGAGTTAGCCTCTTGTTTTTCAAGTGTCGTGTGTGTTCCATTCCAAATAGTTAAGTATATTATATTAAGTGGCCTTTCGTGCAAGAGGTTTTCCATGATGCGGAGTGCGACTTAAGTGCTCAGTGAAGCACCGAGAACAATGTCGGTGCATAGAGGTATGTTATAATTAGAGGTTTTTGTGACCGTCGAGTGCAATGCTAGAGGAACGTCCAATGAAAAATACCGACGGACATATAGTGGCCAACCATGGTGGTGTCTTTGTCAAGTTGGATATTCGTGCACCGGCACCAACGCCCCCTAATCACCATGGTCACAAGGAACAAATGCACCATCAAACCAAGGCACAAAGGCGCCATGGAACCAACGCACCATGGCACAAAGGCACCAAGGCACCGAGGAAACGTGGCACCATGCACCAAGGAACCATGACACTAGGGCACCGGGCAGCAAGGCACTGTGGCACCATGGCACAAAGGCACCATGGCATGAAGGCACCATGGCACCATGGTACGAAGGCATCGTGGCACCAATAGGGAACGTGAGCTGGGTTTAGACCGTCGTGAGATAGGTTAGTTTTACCCTACTTATGAAAGTGTCGCAGTAGTAATTCAACCTAGTATGAGAGGAAATGTTGATTCACATAATTTGTCATCGAGCTTGGTTGAAAAGCCAGTGTCACAAAGCTACCGTATGCTAGATTATGACCGAACACCTCTAAGTCAGAATCCAAGCTAGAAGTGATGCATGCGCCCGCTGTCCGCTGGCCGACCCGCAGTAGGGGCCTCGACCCCCAAGGGCACGTGTCGTTTGCTAAGACACCACGGCGGAAGAGTCGCGGTGGCCACCTTGAAGTATAATTTCCATCGAGCGGTGGGTAAAATCCTTTGTAGACGACTTAAATATGCGACGGGGTATTGTAAGTGGAAGAGTTGGCTTGCTTCCATGATCCATTGAGATTCATCCCTTTTATGCGATGATTCAAGATAACTCGATGGATCTCATGACCATCGTGTCGGTGATGCATCATTCAAATTTTTGTCTAGTCAAGTTTCGACAGTAGGATAGTATCCTACCATGGTGGTGATAGATGATGGAGAATCAGGGTTCGATTTTGAAGAGGGAGCCTGAGAAATGGCTACCATTTCCAAGGAAGGCAGCAAGCACGCAAATTACCTAATCCTGACACGGGGAGGTAGTGATAATAAATAACAATAACGAGCTCAATGAGTCTGGTAATTTGAATAAGTACAATCTAAATCCGTTAACGAAGATCTATTGGAGAGAGAGTCTGGTGTCAGCAGCCGCGGTAATTCCAGCACCAATAACATATATTTAAGTTGTTTCAGTTAAAAAGCTCAAAGTTGGACTTTGGGATTGGCCGATCGGTCTGCCTATGATGTGCATTGGTCGTCTCGTCCCTTCTATCGGCGATGCATTCCTGGCCATAATTGGCCAGTTCGTGCCTCCAGCGCTGTTTGTTTGAAGAAATTAGAGTGCTTAAAGCAAGCCTATGCTTTGTATACATTAGCATGGGATAACATTATAGGATTTTAGTCCTATTCTGTTGGCCTTTGGGATCGGAGTAAAGATTAACAGGGACAGTCGGAGGATTTCGTATTTCATAGTTAGAGGTGAAATTATTGGATTTATGAAGTACAAACTACTGCGAAAGCATTTTTCAAGGATTTTTTCATTAATCAAGAATGGAAGTTGGGGGCTCAAAGGCGGTCAGATACCGTCCTAGTCTCAACCATAAATGATGCTGACCGGGAATCGGCGGATATTACTTTTAGGACTCCGTCGGCACCTTATGAGAAATCAATATTTTTGGGTTCCGTGGGGAGTATGGTCGCAAGGATGAAACATAAAGAAATTGACGGATGGGCACCACCAGGAGTGGAGCCTGCGGCTTAATTTGACTCAACGCGGGGAAACTTGCCTGGTCCAGACATAGTAAGGATTGACAGACTAAGAGCTCTTTCTTGATTCTATGGGTGGTGGTGCAAGGCCGTTCTTAGTTGGTGGAGCAATTTCTCTGGTTAATTCCGTTAACGAACGAGACCTCAGCCTACTAACTAGCTATGCGAAGGTATCCCTTCGCTGCCAGCTTTTTAGAGGGACTACGGCCTTTTAGGCCATAGAAGTTTGAGGCAATAACAGGTCTGTGATGCCCTTAGATGTTCTAGGCCGAACGCATGCTATACTGATGTATTCAACCAGTTTATAGCCTTGGACGACAGGCCTGGGTAATCTTTAAAATTTCATCATGATGGTGATAGATCATTGCAATTTTTGGTCTTCAACGAGGAATTCCTAGTAAGCGCAAGTCATTATCTCGCGTTGACTACGTCCTTGCCCTTTGTACACACCGCCCGTCACTCCTACCGATTGAATGATCCAGTGAAATATTCGAATCGCAGAGACGTGGGCGGTTCACTGCCTGCGACATCGTGAGAAGTCCATTGAACCTTATCATTTAGAGGAAGGAAAATTCGTAACAAGGTTTGCGTAGGTGAACCTGCAGAAGGATCATTGTCGAAACCTGCACAGCAGAACGACCCGCGAACGTGTTTAACAACTGGGGTGTCCATTTGGGTGGGGTTATATGGCACTCCGCACGAGCGCCTCCCCCTTATCCTCAGCACGAAAAGCACCAAGGAATACATAATCAACAACCTACCCCTCGCGCCCAGTCCGTGATGTGCGTTGGAGGGACCAATGCTTCTTTTGTAAACAAAAACGACTATCAGCAACAGATATCTCGGCTCTCATATCGATGAAGAACGTAGAAAAATGTGATAATTGGTGTTAATTACAGAATCCCATGAAACATAGAGTATTTGAACGAAGCCATGAGAACGAGGCCACGTCTGCCTGGGCGTCACGTATCGCGTCACCCCTCTCACATCGCCCCTCAATCATGCGGTGTGCTATTGTCATGAGGTAGATACTGGCCTCTCGTGCACCTCAAGCTCGCGGATGGCCTAAATGTGAGTCCACGTCAACGGACGTCGTGGCAAGTGGTGGTTGTATCTCAAGTCTCTTTGTTGTCGTGGCTATTGTCCATCATGCGTCTGGTCTCCAGGACCCTTTCGCACTTAGGAACTCCGACCGCGACCCCAGGTCATACGGGATTACCCGCTAAGTTTAAGCATATCAATCAGTGGATGAAAAGAAACTTACAAGGATTCCCTTAGTAACGGCGAGCGAACTGGGAACTGCCAGCCTTAGAATCGGGCTGCTCCATCGTATGAATTGTAGTTTGGAGAAACATCCTCAGCGGCGGACCGGGCCTAAGTCCCCTGGAAGGGGGCGCCTGAGAAGGTAAGAGCCCCATTGTGCTCGGACCCTGTCACACCATGGGGCATTGTCTACGAGTCGGTTTGTTTGGGAATGCAGCCCAAATCGGGTGGTGAATTCCGTCCAAGGCTAAATACGGGCGGCAGATTCATAGCGAACAAGTACCGCGAGGGAAATATGAAAAGGACTTTGAAAAGAGAGTCAAAAAGTGTTTGAAATTATTGAGAGAGAAGTGGATAGGGGCCAGCGATGCCCCTTGGTCGGATATGGAATGGCGACGAGAGCTGGGCACGGGTCCCAGTCCCACATGATGCGCGTGAGTTATGTTCGGTATGTGTGGTTAGGTTGGATCCCTGCTCGAGCAGCAACGTCGTGACCCATCTATCATCTCAGACGTGGGGCAAGCGCAATTTAGGTTTGCTCGAAGTCAGTTTCCTATGATACATACCTAATGCCTAGGCATTATCAAGTTTTATCGATCACCTTTCACCACCTTGAATTTCGTGCACGGGGTGAATCAAAAGGCCTTCCTCGTGTCCCACACCTTCCTCGCTTTGTCGTGTGGTCATGGTCCATAAGCGACGCTCAGGATTTTCGAATGCGGTAGATGCAGTGGGCATGGGGTATTTATCAACTCCTATCTGCCCTGTACGATGCTCTTTACAAATGATGGTTGCGCTCGCCATAAATCCGTTTGTGCCCACACGGGTAGGCCGGGCTCATGCGATGCCTGTGTCGATGACGAATGCTACCTGGTTGATCCTTCCAGCAGTCATATGCTTGTCTCAAAGATTAAGCCATGCATTTGTAAGTATTAACAAATTCAGACTGTGAAACTGTGAATGGCTCATTCAATCAGTTATAGTTTGTTTAATGGTATCTACTACTCTGATAACCGTACTAATTCTAGAGCTAATACGTGCAACAAACCCCGACTTTTGGAAAGGATGCATTTATTAAATAAAAGGTCGATAGGGGATCTGGCCATTATTGCGATGATTCATAATAACTCAACGGATCGTACGACAATCGTACCATTGAACCTTATCATTTAGTGGAAGGAGAATTCGTAACAAGGTTTCCGTAGGTGAACCTGCAGAAAGATCATTGTCAAAACCTACACTGCAGAACGACCTGCGAACGTGTTTAACAACTGGGGAGTCCACGCGGGCAGGGTGCTACGGCACTCCACACGAGCACCTCCCCCTCATCCCTAGCGCGGAAAGCACTAAGAAATACTTAAAAATCAGTAGCCTGCCCCTTGTTCCCCATTCGTGACCTGCGTCGGGGGGACCTGTGCTTCTTTAGTAAACAAAAATGACTCTCGGCAATAGATATCTCGTCTATCGCATTGATGAAGAACGTAGCAGTTTGTGATACTTAGTGTTAATTGCAGAATCCTGTGAACCATAGAGTATTTGAAAGCAAGTTGCACCCGAAGCCATTAGGCCAAGGGCACATCTACCTGGGCATCACGCATCGCCTCGCCCCCCTCGCATCGTGCCTCAATCACGGGGCACGCTATTGTCATAGGGCGGATACTGGCCTCCCATGCACCTCGAGATCACGGCTGGCCTAATTGTGAGTCCATGTCGATGGACATCGCGGCAAGTGGTAGTTGTATCTCAACTCTCTTTGCTGTCGCAGCTATAGCCCATCGCGCGTCCAGACTCCAGGACCTTTTTACGCTTAGGCACTCCGACCGCGACCCCAGGTCAGGCGGGATTACCCGCTAAGTTTAAGCATATCAATAAGCGGAGGAAAAGAAACTTACAAGGATTTCCTTAGTAACGGTGAGCAAACCGGGAATAGCCCAGCCTTAGAATCGGGTGGCTTCGTCATTCGAATTGTAGTTTGGAGAAGCATCCTAAGTGGAGGACTGTGCCCAAGTCCCCTAGAAGGGGGCGCAGAGAGGGTGAGAGCCCCATTGTGCCCGGACACTATCGCACCACGAGGCACTATCTACGATTCAGGTTGTTTGGAAATGCAGCCCAAATCAGGCGGTGAATTTCATCCAAGGCTATATACGGGCGACAGATCGATAGCGAACAAGTACTGTGAGGGAAATATGAAAAGGACATTGAAAAGAGAGTTAAAGAGTGCTTGAAATTATCGAGAGGGAAGCGGATAGGGGCCGGCAAGTTAAAGAGTGCTTGAAATTTCGTAGGCTCTCGATACGCTCGTGGAATGCCATCTCCTCGATTGTGGTAGGCAGCGCGTCTCCGGCGTCATTCGGTATCTGCGCACTACGGATGCTAGCCTGTGGGCTCCCCATTCGACCTGTCTTGAAAAATAGACCAAGGAATCTGACATGTGTGTGATTCCAAAGGCGAGTAAACCCGTAAGGCATAAGGAAGATGATTGGTGGTATCCCCCAGGGGTGCACCGCTGATCGACCTTGATCTTCTGAGAAGGGTTCGAGTGTGAGCATACCTGTCGGGACCCAAAAGATGGTGAACTATGCCTGAGCGGGGCGAACCCAGAGAAAACTTTGGTGGAGGCCTGCAGCGATACTGACATACAAATCATTTGTCTGACTTGGATGTAGGGCCCACGATAGCTTTGTCGAGCCGTGCCACAGAATTAAGAGTTCCAAGTGGCCCATTTTTTATAAGCAGAACTGGTGATGCGGGATGAACTGAAAGTCGGGTTACAGTTCCAAACTGCGCGCTAACCTAGATCACACAAACGGTGTTGGTCGATTAAGACAGCAGGACGGTGGTCATGGAAGTCAAAATCCGCTAAGGAGTGTGTAACAACTCACCTGCCGAATAAACTAGCCCCAAAAATAGATGACGCTTAAGCGTGCGACCTACACCCGACCATCGGGAAAAGTTCTAGGCCCCGATAAGTAGGAGGGCGTGGCGATCACTGGAAAATCTTGGGTGCGAGATCGGCAGAGCGGCCGTCGATTCAGATATTGGTGGTAGTAAAAAATATTCAAATGAGAACTTTGAAGGCCGAAAAGGGTAAAGGTTCCATGTGAACGACACTTGCACATGGGTTAGTCGATCCTAAGAGTTGGGGGAACCCTGACAGATATCGCATTTTGTGCGTACTCCGAAAGGAAATTGGGTTAAAATTCTTGGATTAGGACGTGGTGGTTGATGGCAATGTTAGGAAGTTTGGAGATGTCGGTGGGAGCCTTGGGAAGAGTTATCTTTTCTATTTAACAGCCTACCCAACCTGGAATCTTCTCAGTCGGAGGTAGGGTCCAGCGGCTGGAAGAGCACCACACGTCGCGTGATGTCCGGTGAACTACCGGCGGCCCTTGAAAATCCAGAGGACCGAATGTCGTCTATGCCCAGTCGTACTCATAACCACATCATGTCTCCAAAGGGAATACCTAATGCCCAAGCATTATCAAGTTTTATCGATTGCCTTTCGCCCCTCGCCTTTTGTATGTGGGGTGAAGCGAAAGGTTGTCCTTGTGTCCCACGCCATTCTTGCTTCGTTGTGTGGTCATGGTCCATGAGCGGCGATCAGGATTCTCGAATGCGGTAGACACCGTGGTCATGGGGTCTTTATTGACTCCTATCTGCCCTGTATGATGCTCCTTGCAAATAACGGTCGCGCTCGCCTTGAATCCGTTTGCGCCCTTACGGGCAGGCCGGGCTCATGCGACGCTGGCGTCAATGAGGAATGCTACCTGCTTGATCTTTCCAGTAGTCATATGCTTGTCTCAAAGACTAAACCATGCATGTGTAAGTATGAACAAATTCAGACTGTGAAACTGTGAATGGCTCATTAAATCAGTTATAGTTCGTTTGACGGTATCTATTACTCGGATAACCTTAGTAATTCAAGAGCTAATACGTGCATCAAACCCCAACTTCTAGAAGGGATGCATTTATTAGATAAAAGGTCGACGTGGGCTCTGCCCCTTCCTGCAATGATTCATGATAACTCGACCGATTGCACGACCATTATGCAAGTGACACATCATTCAAATTTTTGTCCTATCAAGTTTCGATGGTAGGATAGTGGCCTACCATGGTGGTTACGGGTGGTGGAGAATTAGGGTTCAATTTTGGAGAGGGAGCCTGAGAAAGGTTTACCACATCCAAGGAAGGCAGCAGACGCTCAAATTACCCAATCCTGACAAGGGGAGATAGTGATAATAAATAACAATACCGGGCTCAATGAGTTTGGTAATTGGAATGAGTACAATCTAAATCCCTTAACAAGGATCCATTGGAGGGAGAGTCTGGTGCCAGCAGCCGCGGTAATTCCAACACTAATTGGATATATTTAAGTTGTTCCAGTTAAAAAGCTCGAAGTTGGACTTTGGGATTGGCCGGTCAGTCTACCTATGGTGTGCATTGGTCATCTCGTCCCTTCTATCGGCGATACGCTCCTGGCCTTAACTGGTCGGGTTGTGCCTCCGGCGCTGTTACTTTGAAGAAATTAGAGTGCTTAAAGTAAGCCTACGCTCTGTATACATTAGCATAGGATAACATTATAGGATTTCGGTCCTATTACGTTGGCCTTCGGGATCAGAGAAATGATTAACAGGGAAAGTCGGGGGCATTCGTATTTCATAGTCAGAGGTGAAATTATTTGATTTATGAAATACGGACAACTACGAAAGCATTTTACAAAGATGTTTTCATTAATCAAGAATGAAAATCTGTTTCATTCTGGGCAATTTTTCTAATGTCCCCACGTTATTTTTATATTTTTTTCAATCTTTTATTTAATATGCTTAAATTTAAATATTATATACCATTACTTTATACATACAAATATGTACTCGATTGTTGGTTTAAGGTTAGTTCATGCGCTGGAAATATTTTCCTAATATTTTTATATTTTTATAAATATTTTTTCTATTTTTGAATTATTTTTACTAACTTTTTGAATTTTCATAAATGATATTTGAAAAAAAAATATTCTTAATGAATCCGCGGCGAGCGCCGGCGGCCGGCGTAGGCGGCGCCCGTGCATAAGCCTCGATGTACCTTCATCTCCTCTGCTCCCCCTAATGGAGGGCAATCGTGTCAAGCGGTACTTGCTTCAGCCTTTTAATGTCCGCATGGGCAGCAACGCACGGTAACTATTATTGGTCATTGGGGCCGGTGCTGGGCGTGCATCAACGAAGCATTTGGACGCACGATGCGTGAGTTGTGTTCGGTATGTGCGGTTAGGTTGGGTCCCTACTCGACCTACAATGTCCTGACCCGCCTACCATCTCAGTCGTGGGGCAAGCACAATTTAGGTTTGCTCGAAGTTGGTTTCTTGTGCTGCATACCTAATGCCCAGGCATTATCAAGTTTTATCGACCGCCTTTCGCCCCTCGCATTTCATGTGTTGGGTGAATGGAAATGCCGCCCTCGTGTCCCACGCCTTCCTTGCTTTGTCGTGCGGTCATGGTCCATGAACGGTGGTCAGGATTCTCGGATGCAGTAGACGCAGTGGGCATAGGGTCTTTATTGACTCCTATCTGCCCAGTACAATGTTCCTTTTAAACGACGGTCACGCTCGCCTTGAATCTGTCTGTACCCTCACGGGCAGGCTGGGCTCATGTGACGTCGGCGTCGATGAGAAATGCTGCCTGGTTGATCCTGCCAGTAGTCATATGTTTGTCTCAAAGATTAAGCCATGCATGTGTAAGTATGAACAAATTCAGACTGTGAAACTGCGAATGGCTCATTAAATCAGTTATGATTTATGATAACTCGATGGATCGCATGGCCATCGTGCCGGCGATGTATCATTCAAATTTATGTCCTATCAAGTTTCGATGGAAGGATAGTGGACTACCATGGTGGTGATGGGTGACGGAGAATTAGGGTTCAATTTTGGAGAGGGAGCCTGGGAAACAGCTACCATATCCAAGAAAGGCAGCAGGCGCGCAAATTACCCAATCCTGACACGGGGAGGTAGTGACAATAAATAACAATACCGGGCTTAATGAGTCTGGTAATTGGAATTAATACAATCTGAATCCCTTAACGAGGATCCATTAGAGGGTGAGTCTGGTGCCAGAAGTCGCGGTAATTCCAGCACCAATAGCGTATATTAAAGTTGTTGCAGTTAGAAAGCTCAAAGTTGGACTTTGGGATTGGCTGACCGGTCCACCTATGGTGTGCATTGGTCATCTCGTCCCTTCTGTCAGCAATGCGTTCCTAGCCTTAATTATCCAGGTCGTGCCTCCCGCGCTATTGCTTTGAAGAAATTAGAATGCTTAAAGCAAGCCTACACTCTGTATACATTAGCATGGGATAACATTATAGGATTTCGGTCCTATTCCGTCGGCCGTCGGGATCGGAGTAATGATTAACAGGGACAGTCGGGGGCTTTTGTATTTCATAGTCAGAGGTGAAATTATTGGATTTACGAAATACGAACAACTGCGAAAGCATTTTTCAAAGATGTTTTTATTAATCAAGAATGGAATTTGGGGGCTCGAAGGCGGTCAGATACCATCCTAGTCTCAACCATAAATAATGCCGACCGGGGATCGGTGGATATTGCTTTTAGGACTCCACCAGCACCTTATGAGAAATCAAAGTTTTTGGGTTTCGGGGGGAGTATGGTCGCAAGGCTGAAACATAAAGAAATTGACGGATGGGCACCACCAGGAGTGGAGCCTGCGGCTTAATTTGACTCAACACGGGGAAAATTACCTGGTCCAGACATAGTAAGGATTGACAGACTAAGAGCTCTTTCTTGATTCTATGGGTGGTGGTGCATGGCCGTTCTTAGTTGGTAGAGCGATTTTTCTGGTTAATTTCTTTAACGAATGAGACCTCAGCCTGCTAACTAGCTATGCGGAGGTATCCCTTCGCTGCCAGCTTCTTAGAGGGACTACGGCCTTTTAGGTCATAGATGTTTGAGGCAATAATAGGTCTATGATGCCCTTAGATGTTCTGGGTTGCACGCACACTACACTGATGTATTCAACGAGTTTATAGCCTTGGCCGACAGGCCTGGTTAATCTTTGAAATTTCATCGTGATGGGGATAGATCATTGCAATTTTTGGTCTTCAACGAGGAATTCCTAGTAAGCGTGAGTCATCAGCTTGCATTGACTACGTCCTTTCCCTTTGTACACACCGCCCGTCGCTCCTGCCGATTGAATGATCCGGTGAAATTTTTGAATCGCGGCGACGTGGGCGGTTCACTGCCTGTGACATCGTGAGAAGTCCATTGAACCTTATCATTTAGAGGAAAGAAAATTCGTAACAAGGTTTGCGTAGGTGAACCTGCAGAAAGATCATTGTCGAAACCTGCACAGTAGAACGTCCCGCGAACGTGTTTAACAATTGGGGAGTCCGTTCGGGCGGGGTTCTACGGAACTCCTCCTCAAGCTAAGCCGCTTTCTCTTGTTTTCAAAATAATACAGAACTGCGTTCCACTTGTCCGTCCGTTTGAGGATGAAAATCCGTACTTAGATTTACTTGTGTCCCCAAACTCCTTTGAAAAGACTTCCAGAAATTCGCGGTAAATTGGGCTCCTCGATCGGATATAATAGAAATTGGAACTCTATGTAACCGAACGATCTCCTTAATATACAACTTCGCATACTCTTCCACCGTATAAGTTGTCTTAACTGGTAAGAAGTGTGCAGATTTGTTAAGCCTATCAATGATCACCCATATGGAATCAAACTTCCGATATGTACGAGGCAAACCCGTGATGAAATCCATATTGATCTTGTCCCACTTCCAGACTGGAAGATCTATACATTGCATGTAACCACCGGGTTTCTGGTGTTCTAATTCCTCTTATGTGGTCGCAACTGTCTAGATCCATAGGCTATTACTCTACCATGTTGCATTAGTACGCATCCTAAGCCAATTCTCGAAGCATCACAGTACACTGCATACCCTTCTGTGCCTTCAGGAAGTACCAATACCGGTGTAGAAGTCAACTTGCTCTTCAGATCCTGGAAACTCTTTTCACAGGCATCATTCCATTGAAACTTGGAGGCTTTATGCGTCAACTTAGTCAAGGGTGCAGAAATAGAAGAAAAACCTTCAACAAACCTTCTATAATAACCTGCCAACCCGAGGAAACTACGAATCTCCGTAGGCGTCGTGGGTCTTGGCCAACTCTTCACAGCCTCAATCTTCTGAGTGTCAACTTTTATGCCTTCACTGGATACAATATGGCCCAAAAATGCCAATGACTTGAGCCAAAACTCACATTTAGAAAACTTCGCATACAGCTTACGATCACGAAGAATCTGCAACACCTGCCTTAAGTGATTAACATGGTCCTCTTCTGATCTAGAGTAGACCAGAATATCATCTATGAAAACTATCACGAACACATCTAGAAACGGCTTAAACAACCTATTCATCAGATCCATAAAAACTGTGGGTGCATTTGTCAGCCCGAATGACATAACCAGTAATTCATAATGACCATACCGTGTTCGGAAAGCTGTCTTGGGTATATCTTTATCCTTGACTCTCACTTGATGATAGCCTGATCTCAAGTCAATCTTGGAAAAACACTGGGCACCCTGCAACTGGTCAAATAAATCATCAATTCGGGGAAGAGGGTATTTATTCTTGATAGTCGCCTTATTCAATTGCCGATAGTCAATACACATCCTCAGCGAACCATCTTTCTTACGCACAAACAATACTGGTGCTCCCCAAGGGGACATACTAGGCCTGATGAATCCCTTCTCTAGCAAGTCTTTCAGTTGCTCTTTCAATTCTCGCAACTCTGCTGGTGCCATTCTATAAGGAGGAATTGAGATTGGTTGTGTGTTTGGCAACAAATCAATACCAAACTCCACTTCTCGTTCAGGAGGTAAACCTGGTAGTTCTTCAGGAAATTCATTCACAACCGGAATAGTCTGAAAAGTTGGCGGCTCTGCCTCTGTATCCCTTACTCTAACCAAATGGTATATGTACCCCTTGGAAATTATTTTTCTTGCCTTAAAGTAAGAAATAAATCTACCTCTCGGCGCGCCAACATTACCCTTCCATTCAAGGACTGCCTCATTTGGGAAATGGAAATATACCTTCTTAGAACGACAATCTACTGTAGCATAACAAAACGCTAACCAATCCATGCCCATAATAACATCAAAATCTACCATTTCTAACTCAACAAGATCGGCCATCGTATCACGACCACAAATATTCACAACACAATTTCGATAAACATTCCTAGCTATAAGAGATTCCCCCACTGGCGTTGATACTTCAAATTGCTTGGCTAATAATTCGGGTGTTCTTCCGAACCTTCCTGCAACCAAAGGAGTAGCATACGATAATGCAGAACCAGGATCAATTAAGGCATACACATCAAATGCAAAGATGTACAACATACCTGTAACCACGTCTGGAGAAGCCTCTAAATTCTGCCGATCTGCTAGGGCATACACACGGTTCTGATCTCCGCTAGCACTAGTTGTTCCTCTATTACCTCTACCATGACCCATAGGTTGTGCACCCCTACTAAAAGGAGGCACCAAAGATGACGCAACAGCTGATCCGGTAGGTCGTGTTATACCACCTGTGGTCCTGCGTGGGCAATCTCTAGCCATATGCCCTGGATTACGGCACCAAAAGCAATTGTTCGTCCCAAGCCGACATTCGCCAAAGTGATATTTTCTACATATGGGGCACGGGTGTCGTGGAGGTCTTAATTGACTCATACTCCCTTGCCCTTGATACCCCACTGTTCGCGAACTCTGATTTTCACTGCTTTGCCCAAACTGATTACCTCTGAACCTTTGGAATTGCGGTAGAGCACTAATTACAGGATAAGAAGATAACGGGCTAGGCAATCTATGAGAGAACGAAGGCTTAAAACCTCCCTGAGATGCCATAAACTACCCTATAGCTCTGGCCCGCTTAGAATATCCTTTTACTGATTCCTGGGTTCTTCTTCTTTGCCTCTAATCTTCCATCTTCTGAGCGAAAGCTTGTATCCTTGCTATATCCATGTCCTTGTTCAAAGCAGCAATGGTACAATCTCTAACCAAGTATGGTTCCAATCTATCCACATAGTGATGAACTCTGTCATCCATAGTAGCTACCACATTAGAAGCATATCGAGACAAGGAGTTAAATCAAAGACTATACTCCCTTACACTCATATTACCCTGACGAAGATTTAAGAATTGATCTGCATGGGCCTGACGAGTCTCAAATGGAAGATATTGATCAATAAATGCATTTTCGAACTCTCCCCACGTAGTTGGGGGTGTATCAATACCCCTAGATCGTTTCCAATCCTCGTACCACAATATAGCCTCTCCTTACAGTCTATATGCTGCAAGCTCAACCATCTCTTTACCGGATATGTGCATAACATCTAGAGCCCTTTGGTTTTGATCGACAAAGTCCTGTGGGTCTTCATTAATATCTGATCCAGTAAAAGTAGGAGGATCCAGTTTCAGAAAATCCTGTGTCCGAAGGCTAGCTGCTCTATCCGTACCACTAAAACCCGTGGTAGGAATAGCTTGCCCTTGAACTTGACCGGCAACTATACGCGTCAGAAGTTGTACTGCATCCCTCAAATCTCAATCAACATCATTAATAGACGGCCCTTCCGGAGGAGAAGAAGTGCCTGATATATGCTCAGCTTGAGACTCACTTTGTTCAGCTTGTGCCGGTGGTGACTTACTAGTACCTTCTCCAGCCACTACATCTACTCGCTTCCACTTATTCTTTCTCTTTGTAACCGGCATCGTCACTATAATAAATAAAAAAGAAACAATTGGATTAAGCAATTGATTATGACTTTATCTCTAATATGGGATCTATTGCACGATCTAAGAAATGGAGAGTGGAAACAATCCCTAAATGTCCAATAGCCTCCTGTTTATAGATGTGGTGCACAACACACCGATAAACGAGATTCTATGTATACACGGCTTTGTAGACTCACTAGGACGAACTTCTCTGATACCACTTCTGTCATACCCCAAATCCCATTGGAGCGGACTGGCACCCGTAGCCGAGGAGGCCCGGGAGAACCCGTTCATAACCTATACTTTCACATTTACATTACTTATGAAAATTAGAAATTTGGGCAGCACTTCGTTGTAAATAGAAGAAAATAGTACCTGTATCAGCCCAGCAGACACGCATAAATATATATATGAACAGTAATTGGCCGTCAGAGCCATCACGTCTATCAACCAAACACTTTTATTGTTGTACAATATGTCTATAAAAGCCTCTACATAGATACACAACTGAGTTGGGGTCGGGACAAACTCCCGCCCACAAAAGACTTTTATACAAATACCAAAAGTACATATAGAGACGACTTGGGATGCCCCGAAACAATTGGAGCTCACCACTAACAACAGAATGTCCTGGCTCTTACTGCGGAGGTGTACGACCTAAAGTACCTGTTCCTGCAGGCATGAATACAGGTCCCCCGTGAGGGGCGTCAGTACGGAAATATGTACTGAGTATGTAAGGCAGTGAGTATCAAGATGAGATACAAAAGATCAATAGAACCCAGATACCAGTGAATAAACAGTATGAGTAGACCACACTTAAAAGAACTGATAGGATACCTGCACATTACTTTCATATCATTACTTCCCGTAATCCTTATCAATACATAACATATGTTATACAATGGCCAACTGATCAGTGGTACTAATACAATACATCAGGGACCACCCCTGGAATAGCATATATACATAATCTTTATAATACAATGGCCAACTGATCAGTGGTACTAATACAATACATCATATCATCAATTTAAAGTACAGACATTCCATTTCTTAATTCAATTAATCTTTGAGATTGGTTACTTTGTGGTCACACTTTATGGAACTTGAAACCATGATACCTCAATAGGAAAAACATGTAAATAGGTAATCAATATCATGAAAATGAAGTAGAGAATCATGGATACCTCATTAAACCATTTCGGAGTCAACAATAGTATATGGACATTTTTTTGACTAGCCGGACATCTTAAAAGTGAAAACAAGTTCAATTGGTAGTGTCGAAGATCATATGATGTTATTATGTGTCATGTGTCGTAGGACAATGTTGGAAGCTTACTTGAGAGTGCCATGGGTCATTATTCATGCCAAACATTAGATAGAGTATGTCTTACATACCTTGATATAACCACTTCAATACAAGTGACTTCCCGTACTCTTCGAACACTTATCTACAATAAGTCATTTTTGGCAAACTAGTATTAGCAACCAAACCTTACCATTTAGGTATTAACTTCACCAAATAATGTCTAGGAAGTAATCCTTTAGCTCATCAATAAGAGTACTACATACATCCTCTTATACTCTTATTACATTCACATATCATGCATTTTCATGAAATATCCCTCAACATCACTCTTAGCCTTTATTTCCCTTCTTAATCACCATCCAATACCAACATGATCACTAGGCATACATAACCACTAATATAATGATATATCACCACAATTCATCCTCCATAATCCAATACAACAACTTCCATAATTTACTACTAACAATTTATACACAACAATTCATAACTATGTTTCTAGTTACCTTCCAACATCAAGACAATACTCATAATCCTTTATCAATACTTATTCATGGATAAGAATCAAGAATAAACAATATTCATACCTTAACAATGAACTCTTGTATTTAGAATCCTCCTTACATAACCATGGGGTGCTTCTCGAAGCTTTCGAGATGGTGAACACAACTACGGAACCAATTCGAATTTTCTACGGTTGAATCACAAAATATTTGAAGTTGAAATTGGCTAGGGTTTCACCTCTCTTAATATTAGGATAATATCTGATATAAATGAGGCTAATTGAAGATTTATAAAGACCAATTTTCGTCCAAGAGGTAATAGAAAATGACCATTTTGCCCTAAAAATTTAAATAAATCCCGAATCTGTCCCCAGTGGACAGTTTTGACAGGCTGAAGTAAATCGATCATAACTCTTTTCTCCGGTATCGGATTTGGGTGAAACCAATTGTATTGGAAAGATAATTCAAATGGATTTCATTTTCATATAAAGTATACCACCCAGTTCTTCCTTTACAAGGATTTAAGGTCGTTTAAAGTTGACCCAAAAATCTGTCCCATAATTCTGTTTTTTTTTTATAGGCTGAAGTAAAACGGGTATAGCTCCTTACTCAGACATTGGATTAGGATGAAACTAATTTCATCGGAAATAAGACTCTCGGAGGTTTTCGTTGAAATATAGCATATCACACAGTTCTTTTTGTACAAGGAGTTATGATCGTCTAAAGTTGGATTGCCTAGCTGCAGTAATTTTCCTGCAGAATTACTGTTCACAGGCTTCCCGGCCACCGTTTTGAAATTTTGAATATGCTCGCTTATATGAAATACTCCTCTGTTTTGGTCAAACTTTATATCGTTGGAAAGCTTATTCCAATACCTACACATACAACTATTGACGGGATACTTCCGAACACCATAAATTTAATTTAACCCATACACAAGTCTTTAGGACTCCATATGTATCGTGGACTTAACTTTCCTTTCTTTCCAAACCTCATCACTCCTTTCATTGGTGATACTTTCAAGAATATCCAATCATCGATAGAAAACTCAAGTCCTCTTCTTCTAACATCCGCATAAGATTTGTGTCGACTTTGAGCTGTTGCAAGCCGTTGTTGGATCACTTTAACCTTATCCATTGCTTGATAAACAATATCCGGTCCAAATAAGACCGCATCACCTACTTCAAACCATCCTATTGGCGATCTACACTTTCTTCCATACAATGCTTCATATGGTGCCATTTTGATACTTGAATGATAGCTATTATTGTAGGCAAACTCGATAAGAGGTAGGTGATCATCCCAGTTGCCTTTGAAATCTAATACACATGCTCGTAGCATATCTTCAAGTGTCTGGATGGTACATTCCACTTGTCCGTCTGTTTGAGGATGAAAATCTGTACTTAGATTTACTTGTGTCCCCAAACTCCTTTGAAAAGACTTCCAGAAATTCGTGGTAAATTGGGCTCCTCGATCGGATATAATGGAAATTGGAACTCTATGTAACCGAACGATCTCCTTAATATACAACTTCGCATACTCTTCCACCGTATAAGTTGTCTTAACTGGTAAGAAGTGTGCAGATTTGTTAAGCCTATCAATGATCACCCATATGGAATCAAACTTTCGATATGTACGAGGCAAACCCGTGATGAAATCCATATTGATCTTGTCCCACTTCCAGACTGGAAGATCTATACATTGCATGTAACCACCGGGTTTCTGGTGTTCTAATTCCTCTTATGTGGTCGTAACTGTCTAGATCCATAGGTTATTACTCTACCATGTTGCATTAGTACGCATCCTAAGCCAATTCTCGAAGCATCACAGTACACTGCATACCCTTCTGTGCCTTCAGGAAGTACCAATACCGGTGTAGAAGTCAACTTGCTCTTCAGATCCTGGAAACTCTTTTCACAGGCATCATTCCATTGAAACTTGGAGGCTTTATGCGTCAACTTAGTCAAGGGTGCAGAAATAGAAGAAAAACCTTCAACAAACCTTCTATAATAACCTGCCAACCCGAGGAAACTACGAATCTCCGTAGGCGTCGTGGGTCTTGGCCAACTCTTCACAGCCTCAATCTTCTGAGTGTCAACTTTTATGCCTTCACTGGATACAATATGGCCCAAAAATGCCAATGACTTGAGCCAAAACTCACATTTAGAAAACTTCGCATACAGCTTACGATCACGAAGAATCTGCAACACCTGCCTTAAGTGATTAACATGGTCCTCTTCTGATCTAGAGTAGACCAGAATATCATCTATGAAAACTATCACGAACACATCTAGAAACGGCTTAAACAACCTATTCATCAGATCCATAAAAACTGTGGGTGCATTTGTCAGCCCGAATGACATAACCAGTAATTCATAATGACCATACCATGTTCGGAAAGCTGTCTTGGGTATATCTTTATCCTTGACTCTCACTTGATGATAGCCTGATCTCAAGTCAATCTTGGAAAAACACTGGGCACCCTGCAACTGGTCAAATAAATCATCAATTCGGGGAAGAGGGTATTTATTCTTGATAGTCGCCTTATTCAATTGCCGATAGTCAATACACATCCTCAGCGAACCATCTTTCTTACGCACAAACAATACTGGTGCTCCCCAAGGGGACATACTAGGCCTGATGAATCCCTTCTCTAGCAAGTCTTTCAGTTGCTCTTTCAATTCTCGCAACTCTGCTGGTGCCATTCTATAAGGAGGAATTGAGATTGGTTGTGTGTTTGGCAACAAATCAATACCAAACTCCACTTCTCGTTCAGGAGGTAAACCTAGTAGTTCTTCAGGAAATTCATTCACAACCGGAATGGTCTGAAAAGTTGGCGGCTCTGCCTCTGTATCCCTTACTCTAACCAAATGGTATATGTACCCCTTGGAATTCATTTTTCTTGCCTTAAAGTAAGAAATAAATCTACCTCTCGGCGCGCCAACATTACCCTTCCATTCAAGGACTGCCTCATTTGGGAAATGGAAATATACCTTCTTAGAACGACAATCTACTGTAGCATAACAAGACGCTAACCAATCCATGCCCATAATAACATCAAAATCTACCATTTCTAACTCAACAAGATCGGCCATCGTATCACGACCACAAATATTCACAACACAATTTCGATAAACATTCCTAGCTATAAGAGATTCCCCCACTGGCGTTGATACTTCAAATGGCTTGGCTAATAATTCGGGTGTTCTTCCGAACCTTCCCGCAACCAAAGGAGTAGCATACGATAATGCAGAACCAGGATCAATTAAGGCATACACATCAAATGCAAAGATGGACAACATACCTGTAACCACGTCTGGAGAAGCCTCTAAATTCTGCCGATCTGCTAGGGCATACACACGGTTCTGATCTCCGCTAGCACTAGCTATTCCTCTATTACCTCTACCGTGACCCATAGGTTGTGCACCCCTACTCAAAGGAGGCACCAAAGATGACGCAACAGCTGATCCGGTAGGTCGTGTTATACCACCTGTGGTCCTGCGTGGGCAATCTCTAGCCATATGCCCTGGATTACGGCACCAAAAGCAATTGTTCGTCCCAAGCCGACATTCGCCAAAGTGATATTTTCTACATATGGGGCACGGATGTCGTGGAGGTCTTAATTGACTCATACTCCCTTGCCCTTGATACACCACTGTTCGCGAACTCTGATTTTCATTGCTTTGCCCAAACTGATTACCTCTGAACCTTTGGAATTGCGGTAGAGCACTAATTACAGGATAAGAAGATAACGGGCTAGGCAATCTATGAGAGAACGAAGGCCTAAAACCTCCCTGAGATGCCATAAACTACCCTATAGCCCTGGCCCGCTTAGAATATCCTTTTTCTGATTCCTGGGTTCTTCTTTGCCTCTAATCTTCCATCTTCTGAGCGAAAGCTTGTATCCTTGCTATATCCATGTCCTTGTTCAAAGCAGCAATGGTACAATCTCTAACCAAGTATGGTTCCAATCTATCCACATAGTGATGAACTCTGTCATCCATAGTAGCTACCACATTAGAAGCATATCGAGACAAGGAGTTAAATCAAAGACTATACTCCCTTACACTCATATTACCCTGACGAAGATTTAAGAATTGATCTGCATGGGCCTGACGAGTCTCAAATGGAAGATATTGATCAATAAATGCATTTTCGAACTCTCCCCACGTAGTTGGGGGTGTATCAATACCCCTAGATCGTTTCCAATCCTCGTACCACAATATAGCCTCTCCTTACAGTCTATATGCTGCAAGCTCAACCATCTCTTTACCGGATATGTGCATAACATCTAGAGCCCTTTGGTTTTGATCGACAAAGTCCTGTGGGTCTTCATTAATATCTGATCCAGTAAAAGTAGGAGGATCCAGTTTCAGAAAATCCTGTGTCCGAAGGCTAGCTGCTCTATCCGTACCACTAAAACCCGTGGTAGGAATAGCTTGCCCTTGAACTTGACCGGCAACTATACGCGTCAGAAGTTGTACTGCATCCCTCAAATCTCAATCAACATCATTAATAGACGGCCCTTCCGGAGGAGAAGAAGTGCCTGATATATGCTCAGCTTGAGACTCACTTTGTTCAGCTTGTGCCGGTGGTGACTTACTAGTACCTTCTCCAGCCACTACATCTACTCGCTTCCACTTATTCTTTCTCTTTGTAACCGGCATCGTCACTATAATAAATAAAAAAGAAACAATTGGATTAAGCAATTGATTATGACTTTATCTCTAATATGGGATCTATTGCACGATCTAAGAAATGGAGAGTGGAAACAATCCCTAAATGTCCAATAGCCTCATGTTTATAGATGTGGTGCACAACACACCGATAAACGAGATTCTATGTAGGCACGGCTTTGTACACTCACTAGGACGAACTTCTCTGATACCACTTCTGTCATACCCCAAATCCCATTGGAGCGGACTGGCACCCGTAGCCGAGGAGGCCCGGGAGAACCCGTTCATAACCTATACTTTCACATTTACATTACTTATGAAAATTAGAAATTTGGGCAGCACTTCATTGTAAATAGAAGAAAATAGTACCTGTATCAGCCCAGCAGACACGCATAAATATATATATGAACAGTAATTGGCCGTCAGAGCCATCACGTCTATCAACCAAACACTCTTATTGTTGTACAATATGTTTATAAAAACCTCTACATAGATACACAACTGAGTTGGGGTCGGGACAAACTCCCGCCCACAAAAGACTTTTATACAAATACCAAAAGTACATATAGAGACGACTTGGGATGCCCCAAAACAATTGGAGCTCACCACTAACAACAGAATGTCCTGGCTCTTACTGCGGAGGTGTACGACCTAAAGTACCTGTTCCTGCAGGCATGAATACAGGTCCCCCGTGAGGGGCGTCAGTATGGAAATATGTACTGAGTATGTAAGGCAGTGAGTATCAAGATGAGATACAAAAGATCAATAGAACCCAGATACCAGTGAATAAACAGTATGAGTAGACCACACTTAAAAGAACTGATAGGATACCTGCACATTACTTTCATATCATTACTTCCCGTAATCCTTATCAATACATAACATATGTTATACAATGGCCAACTGATCAGTGGTACTAATACAATACATCAGGGACCACCCCTGGAATAGCATATATACATAATCTTTATAATACAATGGCCAACTGATCAGTGGTACTAATACAATACATCATATCATCAATTTAAAGTACAGACATTCCATTTCTTAATTCAATTAATCTTTGAGATTGGTTACTTTGTGGTCACACTTTATGGAACTTGAAACCATGATACCTCAATAGGAAAAACATGTAAATAGGTAATCAATATCATGAAAATGAAGTAGAGAATCATGGATACCTCATTAAACCATTTCGGAGTCAACAATAGTATATGGACATTTTTTTGACTAGCCGGACATCTTAAAAGTGAAAACAAGTTCAATTGGTAGTGTCGAAGATCATATGATGTTATTATGTGTCATGTGTCGTAGGACAATGTTGGAAGCTTACTTGAGAGTGCCATGGGTCATTATTCATGCCAAACATTAGATAGAGTATGTCTTACATACCTTGATATAACCACTTCAATACAAGTGACTTCCCGTACTCTTCGAACACTTATCTACAATAAGTCATTTGTGGCAAACTAGTATTAGCAACCAAACCTTACCATTTAGGTATTAACTTCACCAAATAATGTCTAGGAAGTAATCTTTTAGCTCATCAATAAGAGTACTACATACATCCTCTTATACTCTTATTACATTCACATATCATGCATTTTCATGAAATATCCCTCAACATCACTCTTAGCCTTTATTTCCCTTCTTAATCACCATCCAATACCAACATGATCACTAGGCATACATAACCACTAATATAATGATATATCACCACAATTCATCCTCCATAATCCAATACAACAACTTCCATAATTTACTACTAACAATTTATACACAACAATTCATAACTATGTTTCTAGTTATCTTCCAACATCAAGACAATACTCATAATCCTTTATCAATACCTATTCATGGATAAGAATCAAGAATAAACAATATCCATACCTTAACAATGAACTCTTGTATTTAGAATCCTCCTTACATAACCATGGGGTGCTTCTCGAAGCTTTCGAGATGGTGAACACAACTACGGAACCAATTCGAATTTTCTACGGTTGAATCACAAATTATTTGAAGTTGAAATTGGCTAGGGTTTCACCTCTCTTAATAATAGGTTAATATATGATATAAATGAGGCTAATTGAAGATTTATAAAGACCAATTTTCGTCCAAGAGGTAATAGAAAATGACCATTTTGCCCTAAAAATTTAAATAAATCCCGAATCTGTCCCCAGTGGACAGTTTTGACAGGCTGAAGTAAATCGATCATAACTCTTTTCTCCGGTATCGGATTTGGGTGAAACCAATTGCATTAGAAATATAATTCAAAGAGATTTCATTTTCATATAAAGTATACCACCCATTTCTTCCTTTACAAGGAGTTAAGGTCGTTTAAAGTTGATCCAAAAATCTGTCCCACAATTCTTTTTTTTTTATAGGCTGATGTAAAACGGATATAGCTCCTTACTCATACATTGGATTTGGATGAAACCAATTTCATCGAAAAGAAGACTCTCGGAGGTTTTCGTTTATATATAGCAGATCACACAGTTCTTTTTGTACAAGGAGTTATGATCGTCTAAAGTTGGATTGCCTAGCTGCAGTAATTTTCCTGCAGAATTACTGTTCACAGGCTTCCAGGCCACCGTTTTGAAATTTCGAATGTGCTCGCTTATATGAAATACTCCTCTGTTTTGGGCAAACTTTATATCGTTGGAAAGCTTATTCCAATACCTACACATACAACTCTTGACGGGATACTTCCGAACACCATAAACTTAATTTAACCCATACGCAAGTCTTTAGGACTCCATATAATCGCGACAAGTGTACGAATTACGGGGTGTTGCACCAAATGCCTCGTCATCTAATTAGTGACGCGCATGAATAGATTAACAAGATTCTCACTATGTTTGTCTACTATCCAGTGAAACCACAGCCAAAGGAACAGGCTTGGCAAAATCAGCGGGGAAAGAAGACCCTCTTGAGCTTGACTCTACTCCGACTTTGTGAAATGACTTGAGAGGTGTAGTATAAGTGGGAGACAAAAGGCGAAAGTGAACAACAACTACTTTTAACGTTATTTTACTTATTTCGTGAATCGGAAGTGGGGCACTGCCCCTCGTTTTGGACCCAAGGCTCGCTCTGCGGGCCGATCTGGGAAGAAGACATTGTCAGGTGGGGAGTTTGGCTGGGGCGACACATCTATTAAAACAGAATGCAGGTGTCCTAAGATTAGCTCAACGAGAACAGAAATATCATGTGCAACAGAAGGGTAAAAGCTCATTTGATTCTTATTTCCAGTACGAATACGAACCATGAAAGCATGGCCAAACGATCCTTTAGACCTTCGGGATTCGAAGCTAGAGATTTCAGAAAAGTGTTACTACAGGGATAATTGGCCTGTTGCAGCC